>CM033272.1:32858493-33416924 GCA_019343175.1 Oedothorax gibbosus
TCGATGCCACTCCCGAAAAATCCAGAAAATTTCAATTTATTCTTTGTGTCTCTTGAGAAAGCATTTATAACTAAAAACGTGCCAGCCGAATTAAAATCAGAAATATTATTAAACATACTCGGTGAAACAGCAAACAGTATTTTACTACACATCCACCAAGATGAAATGTGTGATTACGAAAAAGTTAAAGAACTGGTCCTCAACCATTTTCAACCAAACGCGCAAGAGTGCTTACAAAATTTCAGAAGAAGTCAACGTTTACCTCACGAAACCCATATCCAGTTTGCGTCACGTCTCCAAACCAGTTTTGAATACTATTGCAAAATTCGTAATGTCAGTGATTTTCAATCTTTATGTGATTTAATGGTCGCCGATAAGCTATTTAGTACACTTGACAAAGAGACCCAATCTTACATTTCTTTACGACAAAATACTAGCTGGTTTAAACCCACGGAATTATCCAAAGAGATCGATACATAAACCGACATCGATCTAGACATCGATACAAAAAGAATTTACATAAATAACACAAAGACCACTGCCCTCATCGATAGCGGAGCGCAAATCAGCTGTGTTCATGAACGCTTTATTCACGATCTAACTCCGTCACTTGGAACTGTCAACTTAACAGGCGCCTTTGGTAATGAACTGGAAGCTGATCTTGTAAAAATCAACATTAGTTTACCAACCGAACGAAATAACCCAATAACAATCATTGCCGCAAAGTGTATAAATTTATGTCATGGATTCATTATCCCTCCAAACGTGTTTGAAGATCTTCTTATGAATAGACAACACACAGCCGATTCCAACACAGAAAATGAAGAGTCATCACCTTTTTCGATCAGTGGGCCACAGCGCGACCTTGGACACTCTCTTTTCTCCCAAACATCCATCAAAGAAAGCGCAAACATCCCATCTTCACTGACGTCAGAAGAAAAAGAGCAAACACCACTCTCCCCCACCCGACCTCAAGAAGAAAAAAAGAATCAATCTGTTTTGAAAACCGTTGATGATTTGCGTTACTCTCAAGAAGCAGTTAATCCGGTGATTTCTGATAGATTAAATGACGGATGCTTTTTATTTAATCTTAACGTAGCTCCTCAGGAAGTCGATATCTCCCACATTAGAAACTGTGATCTCCGCAAAAAGCTTGAAAATATGATACAATCTTATAAACCTGAGAAAACTAAAGACACTCAATTAAAAATGAGCATCATTCTAACAGATGAAAAACCAGTTGCATATCGCGCACGCAGGCTCAGTCTTCAAGAAAAAGCGATAGTTGATAAACAAATCAGCCAATGGCTAGATGATGGTGTTATTCTAGAAAAGAATTCTGACTTTGCTTCACCTTTAGTTTTAGTCAAGAAAAAGGACGATTCTACAAGAATTTGTGTAGATTTTCGTTCTGTTAATTCTAAGACAGTTAAAGAAAAATTCCCATTACCCTTAATTGAAGATATCTTTGATACATTGCAAAACGCTACAATTTTTAGTGCCCTCGATCTCAAAAATTCCTTTCATCACATTGATATTGAACCTGATAGTCAGAAATATACAGGATTTGTGACACATAATTCACAGTACGTCTTCCAAAAAGTCCCATTTGGATTAACAAACTCCCCATCAGTGTTCCAGAAATACATACAAATCGTATTTAAAGACCTTTTGAAAGATAAAACCGTTGTAATATATTTGGACGATATTCTAATATTCTCGGACAATGAAACTGAAGGATTACCAAACTTAAAAAGTTTTGAGGTTGCATCCAGTTATGGTCTCGAATTCAATTTCAAAAAGTGTTGTTTTCTACAGCGCCAAATAACTTACCTCGGACATATCATCGAGAAAGGAACAATTCGTCCGTCACCAACCAAAACGAAGGCAGTTTTAAAGTTCCCAATCTTAACAAACACGAAACACGTAAGATCATTTCTCGGTTTAACATCCTATTTCAGAAAGTTTATTCACAATTATGCCTTAATTGCAAGACCATTAAGTGACCTCTTACGCGATAACGTACCATTCACCTTCGGGCAAGAACAACAACACGCCTTTCTTACTTTAAAAGAAATTCTCTCATCGGAACCTGTGTTGCATCTTTTCCAACAAGGAGCGCCCTCCAACTACATTGCGATGCCAGCGCGAAGGGATTTGGAGCAATACTTTTGCAGATGGACCAAAACAAAAGCTTTCATCCAATACATTACATGAGTCACAAGACTACTCCCCAACAAGAGAAATATTCTAGTTACGAACTTGAAGTTTTAGCTATCGTTACTGCTCTCAAGAAGTTTCGACACTACCTAGCAGGTATTAAATTCCAAATATATACAGACTGTCAAGCGTTCCAAAAGACAATGTCAAAGAAAGATTTACCACCCAAAATTGCCAGGTGGGCTCTCTTTCTAGAAGAATTCGATTACGAATTACTTCACAGGCCAGGAAAACAAATGCAACACGTCGATGCCCTCAGTCGCTTCCCTGTAGTGAACATCCAAGTCAACGACATGACTGACAAAATAAGAATAGCTCAAAGCCAGGACGAGTTATCCTCAACAATAAAGCTACTACTGGAAGATTCCAAGACAACAGACTACACATTAAACAAGGTGTAATTTATAAACTGGTCAACGATCAGGAACTACTCCTCGTACCTCAAGATTTACAGAAACAAATCGTGCAATTAGAACATGAAAAAGGTCATTTTGGAATAAGCAAAACTGAAAACTTGGTAAAGCAACAGTTTTATTTCCCTAATATTCGAAAATCGTGGAAACTGTTATTGCCAATTGTGTACAGTGCATACTTTCATCAAAAAAATTTGGAAAGAAAGAAGGGTTACTAAATCCGATCCCAAAAGGTGATTTACCACTTGATACCTACCATATTGACTTTTTAGGTCCCCTTCCTTCCACTAATAAGAATTATAATCATATATTTACTGTTGTGGATGCGTTTACAAAGTTTTTATGGATTTATCCCGTTAAATCAACTTCCGCCCATGATGCTTTAGAAAAGCTAAAAGTACAGCAAGCCGTTTTTGGAAATCCCAGTCGCATCATCTCTGACAAAGGCTCAGCGTTCACTTCAACTACATTCCAGAAGTATTGCCAGGAAGAAAACATCGAATTGTTGACAATTACAACAGGTGTACCCCGCGGCAACGGACAGGTTGAACGGTATCACGGTACTCTCATCCCAGTCTTAACCAAACTCCCCATGGATGATCCAAATAAATGGTATAAATTCGTCCCATCAGTACAACGTATCATCAATAGCACCACTTCTTCAACAACAAAATTTACACCATTTGAACTGTTGACAGGTGTCAAAATGAAAAACAAAGATGACATAAGAATAAAAGATATCCTATATGAAGAAAACCTGCAATCAACTCTCTGCATAAAACAACAGCTGCGAGACCAAGCAAAGAAGAATATATTACAGATCCAACAGCAAAGTAAACATCAATATGACAAAAAAACGGAAAGCAGCCAAGACCTACAACATTGGTGACACGATTGCAATTAAGCGAACCCAATTCGGAGGAGGAATGAAATTACGACCAAAATTCTTCGGCCCATATGAGATAGTGACAGTACTGCCCAATGACCGATATGAAGTCAAGAAGATAGGTCGCCATGAGGGTCCGAACCTTACATCATCATCAGCTGATTTAATGAAAAGTTGGAGTAACAACTGAACATTGAAGTCTTCAAAACCAATTAACTTTTAACTCTATTTTTTTTTTGTGAACAATTTCCCGAATGAAAAACTTGACTTTCTTTCCCAACCATAAACATTCCTTGAACAGTGTTTTATTATGGTTATTTTTCATCATACAAACTGAACTGTCAACAAAGAAGATAACTTTTTTTTTATTTTTACTTTGATATTATATGCCATTATCTTTCCCTTAATATCATGTGCTATTATTTTAATATTATGCCATTATTTTTACTTTAATGTGCAAATATTTTTTTTTACTTCAATATTACTTGCAGTTATTTTTACCTCCATATTATATGCAATTCTTTTTGCTTTAATATCACATGTTTAATTATTATATATTGTATGTTCATATTACATATTTTAGGTACTTTATATTTCTTTTCTTCAGAATTGTTTTATGATATATGTTTTTTTTTCTCAATTTCAACTTATTCACGAGGACGTGAAGGCCAGGATGGACGAGTGTCAAGACGCCCTTGTCTAACTGCTATTGTAACTGTATAACCTATTAACTGTAACCCTTTTATCCACCCACGATGGCAGCGCCACTTGCTCTATATAATCTACGCTAAACTTTGGCGCGCTCTCTTTTACTGCTGAATGTGAATCCTTTACCTGTGCTTCACGGCGAAAACGCCGGTGGAAAGCTAACGAGGCTTAACAGTCTCAATTTAACCTTTTTTTTACTCCGCCATGCACTTTTCTTGAATAAAACTCACCATCAAGAGGAAGAATTGTGATGTTTATTGAGAACTCCCCTAGACGCCGACAGAACATATATATAAAGGGTCATTAGTAAGAAATGTACATATGTGGGCAATTTATACAGATGAATTGAATTTTTTTTAAAAATGAAAGCACACGTTAATAGTTAAATGGGCTTGTTTCAGTAATTTTTCCATCTTTCTTTTCTTCTCGATGTTACGATTAGTGTTTTAATAAATTTTTTTTCAATAACGAATGTTTACTCTTAAGTGTGTCAGAAAATTGATGTTATATAAATTTTTAGTTGTTTTTCTTATTTATTTTTATAATTAAACTTTATAAAATTTTTTTAAAACCCTTCCGTTTCCCATATTTGTGTACTTAGTCTTATCAGTAAACTTATTACTATTACATCAATGCTCCCTCTGTGTTACTCTGCTTGGAGTTAGTTTTATTGACACTTTTTACTGAATTTTTTTTTTACAGAAATTATTCTGTAGAGAGATCAGAAATGTACAGAATATAATTTTATTCTGTTATTTACATTATTCTAAACGAACGGTGAAACATCTCATTAAGTTTTATAAATTTTCTTAAAAATTCTTTTTCAGTAACCTTCCTTTTAACTCTAAGTGACATGAAGGCCGATTTTTTTCGCCCGAAAATATTTTTAGATAAAATGGGCAGGGGGCAGTAGAATAATTTAAAGCGATGTCATTTTTACAAGAAAACGAAAACAAATAATCCCATATTCTATGTTGTTTCTTTAATTTTTCAAGTGGCGAAAGAACTTTCATTCAAAATAGAGATATTTTAAGTCACATAAAACGCAAAAATCACATAAACGCATAAAGCCACATGTGATAAATTTAACTTTTGCGTGCGTTAAAAGTTATATTTAATTAATTTTTACATTTATTTTGCTTTATGTTCTTTACTTACCTTATGTGGTGTGTCGACAACTGCTCTCACGAAAACTTTGTACCGGACACCATGCAGGAGATGTCGGTTGACGAAACCTAGGTACATTTTCCCGTCGCCCAAAGAAAACGTCTCGGGCATTGTGCGCCTTACAAACTTAGCAGCCACGAAGGGACCCGTTTGGTCAGGTCTAGTGGCTGTGAGCTGAAAAATAGTAATTTAAATAATTTAGTTTTGATGTTTCAGATGTGATCAAATGAACTTTGTACTTTGACAGAATTTCGTACCAAATACAGTTATTAAAACTTATCTTTAGATAAATAATTATCCAAAGTTTATCTTATTGTTTAAAAGTAATTTAAAATGAAATCCCCCCCCCCACTGTTGGTATCAATCAACACAATTCGACACAATTTGAGGTGCGCTCTGCCAAAGTCATACTCATTGTTTCAAAGGTTTGAATTACTAGAAAAGCATGGTTTATTAAAATAAATCTGCATTAAATCATTTATAGTGACGGAAATTGGTTTTATAGTGAGTTTTTCAGCGAGTAGGGGAGAGCGGGGCTAAACCGTACACCTATTTTTTTGGCCTAGATTTCAAGCTAGACGATCCCGTCAAGTTCTATAGTCTAGAGGCAGATCACGCAAGTTTACAGTATAAATATCGTTTCGCTATGCGTATAAGTATCAGTGTCTCAATAAAAAACTGTTTTTACTCTTTTTCTTATAATTTTCGTCCAATACTAAATAAAAGGTAAGTGAAGAATCTTTTCTTGTATGCCAGTAACTTGCGTGATCTGCCTGTAGACTATAGAACTTGACGGGATCGTCTAGCTTGAAATATAAGCCAAAAAAATAGCCCCGCTCTCCCCTACTCGCTGAAAAAAAACATAAAACACCATAATAAACTACTTCTCTTAATCTCTCTTTTGGTTGTTAGCGATGATTGTTTAAGTGATAGAATTTAAGGTTATTTTGATATATTGCAGCGAGGTACAGATTGGGGCTAAACAGTATACATCCCCAAATGGTTTTCTATGGCAACATACCTACATCGAATGTAACTTATGAAGAAATTAGGCCTACCAAAAATGTTAAATTTTTATATTTCTTTCTAACAATTTTTTCAAAGTCCCCAAATAAATCTCAACTTTTAGGTTTGTTATGAAATTTTAGAACTTTTTTATTAAAGTTAACCAGATTTTTTTTGGATTGTAATTTAGTTCTAAAATTTTACAATTGTAGTACACGGTTTCTTAGTTACGACCTTTATAAGTAATAAAAAGTTTGTATACAGTAACAATCAATACTTGCCTTGCCTATTGCATTACAATATTACTTACAATATTACTCCTATTGCATTACAATCATTACTTACCTTACCTAAACAGATGATTTTTAAACTGTACGGTATAGCCCCGACCCAAGGGGCTATTCCGTACAATGTAACTTTTTTCTGATTACCAATTTTTATTTATGAAAAGTGGAATAGTTCCGAAATGTTTATGTATGATCAGTAGCCTAATAATCAAATTATATATTGCTTTTGTTTATGTGACATTTACTTTGTAATTTACTACGTATCGACGAATCTCCCTTATGTGTACGGTATAGCCCCGCTCTCCCCTACACAGTGCCATATGTTATATATTTCGCTTTGTAACCAAGCCTTTAACCTTAGTTTTTTTTAATAAAATATTTATACTTTTGCGGTAAGCGGCAATACTGCTTTAGCATACAAGCACATAGTCAAGTGTAAAGTTATGGTAGGTTTTTAAGACTCAGCCAAAGTTACCCTTTAGAGCTGAAACTACTTAAGTTTACGGTAAAAGTAACGATAAAAGTATAAGGTTAAAATAAGTAAATCCTAAACTTACTTCTTCAATTGTAAAATCATCTGGCTCCTTGACTGCGAACTGATCAGGAACTACAATGAGGTAGTAGTGGCTAATAGGACCATATTCTTCGGAAGCTTGGGGTAGGACCACCGTTATCTCCATGTTATTGTGGACTCCAAATGAGTCTGGCTTCACCATCGGTTTGGGGGCTGCGAAGTAATAGCAATGAATATTTAGAACCTTGCGAAGTACTTATGACAAAAAAGTTTGTCACGTTTTAGTGTCTATGACTTTCTCAACATGTAAATCTCAACGTAATATACACTGTTAAAAATTTTGTGCTCTGTTTCACCATAATAATGGTTCCTAGTAGTGCAGCAGGTGAGTGGTAAAATGTTTCACTATATTTTTGGTATTAAGGTAGTACCATTTTTCAGGTTTTGGAAACACAAACCTGAGAAATGGTTTAACTGAATACAGAAAATATAGTGAAAAATTTCACATACAGCCGTTGCAGCTACTAAAAACCTTATTTTAACAGTGTATAGCAATTAAGTTTGGCACTTTCGATAAATACGATGGTATCACGTATTATGGACTAAACAGGAGTTTCCGCTAGATTCTTACCTGCCATAGCTGTTGTGACGGTGATCTTGGCTGGGGGTCTGAACGACTCGTCCTGCGGCACTGCGGTGATGTTGACCAAGTAGCTAGTGAATGGCATCAGGTTGTCTACTCGCAGTTCTGTGGTGGAGGCCTCTAGAATCACGTCTTGAGGGGGGATGGGCAGCTCTTGCAGAACACCATGGCTGTCGTAAAACTCCTTGTGGGCGCTGTATGAAATCTAAAGGGAAATGCAAGTCGTTGTTTTATTTATCTTAGTGAATTGATTGCTTATAATGAAAAATATCCAATAATACGTTAATGGAACTGGAAATTCTCAGTGCAGAAATTATTGAAAAATTACATACAACTTCACAAATATTATATTTGAAATAGTCCCTAGTTGATTTAAAGTTGGCATTTCCTTATTGCCGAAATATATGCATCCGTTCTTAAAGAATTCCCGTAATAAAAAATGAGATTTAATTTTGTAAGCTCGGCTGCTGTCTCTTATTGAGAGGGGAAAATATTACGTATTGCCTTTGACTTTTGAGCTGAATATGCGTAAAAATCATTTTTGGACCAGAAATTCGACCTTCGTATGTAGGCTTGTCATGTTCAATCGTAAGGAATATTTTCGGTAGAAGAAACTAATTTAAATACCAAAAATGCAAAAAAGTGGACCATAGTAAAAAGTTTCTTTAAATTCTGCATTAAAACGAATGTTAGATTAGAATATTAATAACAAAAAAAGCGGAAACAGCTTGTTTGCATATTCATAGCACACAAAATGTGTGTATTTTTACACCTCAAAACCTCAAATTCCACTGAATTAACGTGTTCCTCAGCAAATGTTAAACTATAATATTTTCAAAGCTACTTGCAAAACATCCTTTTAAAATTATAATGGCTTGAAAAAAATATTTTTTATGAAAAATATACGTGTAGGAAATTTTCGGGGAATGAAGAGGTTAAGCGCATTAAATTCTAACACCTAAAGCTTACTTTGTATTTTATTGCGTCTAATTTAGTTGGTGCTTTCCAAGTCAAAAGCATTCCGTGCGTTGTTACTTCTTGAGCACGTAGATGGGTTGGTACATCTATTAAACAAAAGAAGATATTGATTGAACAGCAAAAGTTATTTTATTTAAACATTTTTAATACTACAAACATGAGTTCTTAATAGATTTACCAGTGCTACATTCCCATTTACTTAGGTTATCTCGACATCACAATGTTTAAATTACTACAAATATAATTACTTTAACGAATTAGTACAAATTTATTGATTAAAAATATATCGGTTTCAAAGAAATTACCATTCCATTGTGCCATCACCTAAATCCCTTTTCAATAAGTAAAATACTTTGCTCTACAAATTTTCCAGTCATATATCATTTTTCACATCATTCTCAATAGTGGGTTCTTAAATTACAGCTATTTTAAAAAGCGACTTTTAATATTACTAAACATCACCTATTATGTATTCAAAATCTATTCATAAAAAAATGTAAAAGTTTTTAAAACTAATATTTAATTATCTGATGAAAACAATCATTCCGATACAAAATTTATAAAACTAAATAAGAACTTTTTAAATTCAATTCGGTGAATGTTTAGACTCATAATTTCATTTATTCTACAAAATAACTTCTCCTTTTTACCTATATATATATATTATATTATAAAACAATCGTTTCACCGTCATTCCAGTAGTAATAACACAAGAGAGGAACATCCGAACAAAAGAGAGTAACAAGAAAATAAAAAGCGAAGCATTTGTCATGTTGGTGTCGGCATAGAGATAATTCAATAGCAATAATCTTTTTGTTTCTTCTCCCGGCTTAATATAGAAACTAGGGGTAGGTCATCGGAACAAAGGTCGTTCCCACCATGAAAGGGCGAAATCCCATTACGATCCCCGACAACATCAGATAATACTTTCAGCCTACTAAGCACAAGCCTGCACCTCTGGAACACAGGGGCGTAACTCCGAAAATGGGCATAAAAAAGTTTTTAGCAGTCTTTGCTAAGTTTCCCTATGTTTGATAAATCCATGATTGTCTGCTTTTTAGACTTAAAAAAAGTGGGTCTGAGGCAGCATGGGTAGCTTAGAACTACTAATTTACGGGATTTTATTAAATAAAAGGTGTCGCACACATGTACGACTCTTCATCTTTTGAGTATGATTAAAAATTACTAGGCATTGTTATCGAGTCCTTGCCTCACGACAGATACCGAAACAAAGAAAATATTCTACTTCTCAGTTGAGAGTGTTACGTAAAACCTCTTGCAAACACAGATTTCAGCACAAACAATCAATGAGGTTTTGTTTGGTTGAATTAACTATGTACTGGAGTAACACGATAGCCATTGGTAACGGGTCTCCTAATTTTGAACTTCGGTCAAGCGACAAAGCAATCATTAAGTCACTGGAATAATGCTCTTTTGCAAAGTTAGAGAAACGGAGCTATGCCACTATGGTTCTGAGACACTGAAGAGAGGACGAAATGAAAATGTCTGTGTGCATATGAACACAAATAAAAATAAAAGGAACCACAATGTCTGCCATTTTTTGGGGGGAACGGCAGAACAATTCTGTGGGGACATTCACAAGATTGTTTAATCCGAGAGAATCGAGAAGGCTTAGAGATGTACTTGGAGAAGATTAAATGGAAGACCGATAGGTTAGCAGACTCTTTGATGGTACTACTTACTTTTTAACGACAATTGTGGGTGTATTGCAGGTATAAGCACCGAAAAGAAGAGAGCGTGTATGAATCAGAGCGAGACTTATTGTTAATTGGTGATTTCATTTCCAGAGTATAGGGAATAACATTAATATTTATGAAATGCGTTTTATCGCATGGCTGATTTTCAAGTCATTTATTGGGGTCTATGAAGAATACCCTAACCGGATTTTAATGTGATTGTAATTAGATAGGGGAGATTAAGTTGGTTAATAAATGAATATTGATATGAATATTGACAAGGACAAAAAATGTCAAACTCCCTGTGATTGGTCGATTAACGTAGACTCAAAATTACACTATCAGACTAGCTCCTTTGACTGTAACTGACCACGTGAAAGTTGCATTGTATTTAAAATATCTAGTTTGAGGACCAAAAATACTCTACTTTCCTCTTCGTCGTCGTATCTATTTCATCTTGTATGGATGCTGGTCATTTATATTTTGAAGGCGAATTTCGAGCATCTTTATTACTTTAGGGAATCGCAATTTTTATGTGACACGCTTCAAATATGTCCCCATTAGAAACCTCACCTTCGTAATGCTTTTTTCTCATTGAAATTGATTAAATTATCATTGTATTTTTGTTATATATTCGTAATAACGTCGTGCATGATCGTAAACGAAGATTTGTGCTTTCACTCCAGTAATAGATATCGCTGCGAGTACCGTCATTTCTGGGGATTGAAATCCGGAAGTCTTCTAACCCATTAAAAATTTTTGGCAGCGATTTCCTCATCAATAGTATTTCTTTCACTGTCATGATCGATCCGTCCCTCATTGACTGATTAATCACTGTTAGACACACATTAATCAAAGTTTGAAGCAGTAAAGGTACTATCATGCTTTGAGTCCTGTATAGCATTCACACACCGATGATATTGTGGCACGGAACAACACTTCGTAGATTCAGCCCTGTGTTGACTCGACTCGATAGTCTATCTTCATAGTTGGATGGACAAGTTACCGGCCTATAACCATTTCAGGAAACTTATAATAGGTCTGACTTTTAATGCTGACCATGAAGTTTGAGTGCTGCTCCTATCGCGAGCCAAAGCATCTTAGCAACTTCAAGCGGCATCTTAGCAACTACATACCGGAGGCCATACAGGCCTTCGGTATGACGTGGATTGAGAAAATACGATATATTCGACAAACGTCGTAAATTATAAGCCTAAAACGTTAATTACCTGTTGGGGTGACCCTGACCGAGATGAGCTCCGACAACCGCCCGAGTCCTTGTCGAGTGGCCGCCGCGACTCGGATGGCGTACATGGCATGCGTGTCTAGACCGGTCAGCTCCGCAGACCACGTCAGAGGCACTTCTTTCTCGTGCCACGCCTCCAGGTCCTCTACCGTGTTTTGCGTGTACAGAACCTACGAAAGAACACGCAATGAAGTCGTAACATAATACATGTAGATTTGACGTACTTGTAACCATGCAGTATGTTTGGTGTAATGCAAGTATTATATTGTGATGATCTGAGTACAGATATAATGCGTGTATATGTTCTCATTGATGTAATCAGTTCTTGTCGTGCCCAATCATAATAAGGACCAAGGCCTAAATAAGTTGCGCATTGCCGAAATGTTTTCACATGACAGAATATTATATCTCAATAGCGAGGAGTTGATGTATCGTAGAAGGTGAACTAAATAGTACATCAAGTGTTAAATATTTCATTCCCCCTTTACTTTTCAACCTAATTTAAATTCTTCAGAATTCTTTGATTTTTATTCCATAATATATTTACATTGCAAATCGTTATATTTCATTATAGTGAAGGAAAAAAATACACTTACTTTATAACCCAAAATATCCAAGAAGTATGGTACTTGATCCCACCACACAAGCATGGTCGTTTCTGATGTAGCCATAGCTTGTACATTGGTAGGTGCGGTTGGTACATCGCCCGGAGTATGTACAGTGGACGGACTGCTCCAAGGACCAGGGCCTCGTGCAGTGTATGCGCGGACACGGTACACGTATTCTGTATTTTCGTCTAGTGAACTGTAAGTACAAATAAGATTTTTTTTAAAAACAATCTTCGTTTTTTTTAAAAGTAAGTAAACTTGAAATCTTGACTGAAAAGTTTTAAAATATAATTAGCTAAACTTTTTAATTGAAATATTATAATATGATAATTATTGATTTAGCTATTAATAAACCTTTGTATGAAACACCGATGTTAAATACTAGTTTGTTATACAAATGAATTTTTTTAAAAAAAAATTAGTACTATAGTAGCTGTTATTTTAATTCCATTAAAGTTGTGCTTGTTACAGATATAGTTATTACAAATAAAGGAGTTAAAAAAATGATAATTTTTTTTCAATATCATGCTTTCTGATAAGGCATTTAGTACATTTAAGTAATCAAATTTTAGTATGCATCTAAGCTACTTTAAATATAACTCAAGTAAAAAAAGTTAAATTAATTTTTTTTGCAGTTTAAATATCTAAAAAACTTAGAGACGTCATATATCTCCACTTAGAGTCGGAAAAATTAGTAACCTACCTATACACAAATCTCGTTGCAGTAGTATTTTTCTCCGGCGCTTTCATTTCCAATGCCTTGTGAAACTGGACTCCAAAGTGATTAATGCGTCCGTTTTGGTACTGAGTAATGGGTGGATCCCATGTTATTACAACCGTGGTTGGGCTTTGAAGATTGTGGCTCAGATTCTGAGGAGGCGCTGTTGGTACTACAGAAAAAAAAGTTAACAGAACAGGGAAATGAAATTTAGATTCATTGATGAGTTAAAAATAATAAAAACATTTAAATATCAATTATTTTTCTGTCTATTATAATATAAGTAAAAAAAATGTTTATAATACAACAAACTATTTTTGAAATAATAATTACCTCCTTCAGGGGTATCCAAATAAGTGAAGAACTCTTGTCCCCATCCTAATGCATTTCTCCCAGAAAGTCGGAATTCATACCTAGTCCCCCGATCTGAAAAAGTTAAATTGAAGAAGTTTTATCCCAAAGTATAATGAAATTATGTTTTGTATTTCATAATATTTGTATTGAAATCTTATTTTGCTTTTTTTGATATCACCAACTGAATTTGAAAAGAAGTAATTGGGTTATAATTTTTTTTTTATTGTAGAACAAAACTATTCGTTTGATGAAATGGTTGTTACAGAAAATAGACAAGGTTTATCTAATTAATAAAAAGCATTTTTAAATATAACCATACCGAGGTTTCGAACAGAAGTATGATCGTCCAAAGGGTTAATGTCGAGTTCCTCTAGATGTGTTCCATCTGTTCGTCCGTACCTCAGTCTGTAGCTCAGTAGTTGTCCGTAGATGTGCGCTGGTCTGGACCATTGTACGTGCACAACGAGATGAGGCTCGTCAGACGTTAATTGTAGGGTCATTTCAGGTCGAGTAGGCACTAAAAGAAAATATTTGATGAAATATAACTTTAAATTAAGTTTATGAAATGATTTATTAATACTTCTTATTTTACACAACAAAAATCAATTTACATAATAAAGTATTTAGTAACGCCATGGAAAACTAATAACACTTGACTTTATCCGGAAACATCCGCATGTTACATTCATAAAAAGCTTAATTGAATGCCATTTTCAAACTATTTTTTAAGAGTTTGCATTTTCAAAAACTAACATATACATTTTTAACTGTACAGATCCAAAACAAATCTACTTTGCATCTCTGAGTATGACACACAAGTTGATATACATCAATCATATCTCTTATATAGCATGAGATAAAAAAAAATAATATGATTGACTTGTGTAGATTGACATAAATTGGGACTAAAATAATGAAATGGCCTATTTTTTTTATATATCCTAATCTCCAGTTTGGTAATTAACAGAACAGCTATGAAGTGTTTTTGTATCTTATTATTTTTTTGTACAAACGCTTTGATTGTAGATTCTTGAATGTTTTCGCTGTCGAATCACTCAACTAGTAAAGTAACAACTTCTACAGGGGCAACGCAAGTGACCTTCAAGAAAGTGTTTCTGTATCTTATTTTTTCTGCGCAAACACATTGATCGTAGCGTAACAAGTTCTACAGGGACAACCGTTGAATATCCGAGAAGTCGGTGCCTGAATGCTGTTTTTGCTGTTGAAACACTCAACTAGTAAAGTAACAACTTCTACAGGGGCAACGCAAGTGACCTTCAAGAAAGTGTTTCTGTATCTTATTTTTTCTGCGCAAACACTTTGATCGTAGCGTAACAAGTTCTACAGGGACAACCGTTGAATATCCGAGAAGTCGGTGCCTGAATGCTGTTTTTGCTGTCGAAACAATCAACTAGTAAAGTAACAACTTCTACAGAGTCAATACAAGTGACTTATTAGCAACAACTTTGCCATAGAAAGTTGTTTTTTTCTGGACGAAGACTTTATTAATAGCAAAACCACTTCTACAACAGCATATTGTGATATATTGGTGCAAGATTTATTCTAATATGTTGTAAATTCTGTGCAAATAAGTAGTAATTTCTGTAATTTTAGTAAAGGAACAACTTCCACAGGGTTAATGAAAAGGATGTTGTGTCACCGTATCGAGAATAGTATTTCTTAACTCTGAACCTTGCTAGCATGACGTTTAAAATTACTTAAAGAGTAGTAAATATTATTATGTTAAAACACCAACATTATTATGGATATTCCTTAGATATAAAATTATTATTTTTTTTAGATTTTATGGTATTATATTATTTGAATAATTAAGTGGAATGCAGCTGCATTGTAGAATACTGTATGGGTATAATGTATACCATGGGGCAATTCCTAGACAACTGGCCATTCAGGGTCTAAATGAAAACTAGATTAAGTTTGGCTTGGTTGAATTTACGTCGTACTAGATTAAACTGAACCAAACTTCATAAATATCTGTTATAAAATTTTAAACTTCCCCAATCCAATGCACACATAAAACTAAAACAAACTCACCTCCCCCCTGGGTCTCTACAGTAACAGCTCTACTCCTGGTTCCATCCCCTTTTCTCGTCACAGCAGCCACCTGAATGGAGTAATTCGTCGCCGGCTGCAATCCAGTCACATTGAATTCCTCCGCTTCTTCTTCAGCGACGTCGTATCGGGCCGGTTGGTGGACCAAGTCCCCTTCTCGGTTCATCTCCTGGACATGGATTTGGTAGCCCCGTATGAGGCCGTTACGGTCACGGTTGGCGGGGGGCTTCCAGCGGACAGACACTGCCGTGCTGTTGAGGGAGCGAGCCTCGACATCTCGGGGTAGTCCTGGAACTGGTGAAAGGGGTCAGTAAAGGGTGATAGAAAGGTTATGTTTCTTTTTGGGTTTATTTTGGATTTCGAAAGGATTTCAAGTTTTTTGTATTGGATAATTGTCTATTTTAAATTGAATATTCTATTCTAGTAGTTTTTATCATTCAGTTTAGTTCTTATATTTCATAATAGAATAAGCTTAACTAGTCTGACCAGATTTGTTTCAGTGATTAACTTTTCGTTAAATTAATTCGTTTCGTTTAAATTTAATCATCAGTAAATTTTCACAAATCATAATGTATTAACGTTGTTTTTGTTTGAAAAAACTATAAAAATAAAATGGAGATAATTTGCAAATTTTTTTATAGATAGATAGTTGAGTAAAACAAACTAAGCTGTACTGCGAAATGCAGTACGTCTGGTTACCATAAGCTTAACGTAAGTATCATCAAAATAACTTCGTTGTGCTTTTAGCTTGGTATTTCGATTTTTTTGACCGAACAGTTAAAGCTATCATATGTTTTCTTTCCTTCTGACTTTTTTAAAACCTGCAATAATAATACAAGGCCCTTATTTAGAACTATAAACTTTTAATTTTTACGATAAAATATATAAATCATGGTTTCCAATATATGTCCAGCTATATTAGCTTAAATTACAAATATATTTGTTACTTTCAGGTAAGTAGGTTATCTTCAAGTCTTGCATTTTCTCGATAATTTTCAAATCGTATATTTTAACTACAGAAAATAATTAACTTTATTTATACGCAACAGATGGCGTTACTGCTGCATTGTATTTTCTCATCACACCACAGAATTTTTTTTAATTCTAGTTTTAAACACTTTTAGTACCATAAGCAATTTTTAAGTATTGAAAACCACCTGATATTTAATCTAAGTTGAAAATTCTGTATATCACAGACTACATCTCCACTTAAACCTTACAGAAGATCAAGGCCATAAAAACTGCATTGAAATACATGTTCTTTTAAAGGCTATTTTTATTTTGGCTGAAAACGCACATTTTTGACCATCGTTAAATTTGAATTTTACTTTCAAAATTGTGGAGAAAACTAAAAATCGTTATTTTTGGAGACATAAGCTCTAGTGAATCTAAAAAATATTACCTCAGACTCATTCTATTTCATTCTGAGGGATCGTGAATCGCGTATTTTTTGTTAGTTAATTTTTAGTGTTTGTATAGAATAAGTTAAAATCAAATGCAAAATACATCGATTTAATGGTCCTTTTGAACAATGGAAAACTGACTGTGAATTTTTTTTTTTAAGTTCAATTTTTTTTATTTTCAACTATTAAATCAACCTTATTTTCGGCATTACTTTATAGAAATTAAATTAGAAGTGGCCATTGATTAGACATCACTAAGGTTCAGTAGCGGATTTCTAAATAGGCTAGCTAGGCTAGAGCCTACGGCGGCAAATTTTCGTAGGCGGCAAATTTACTTCGACTTCCGCAAAACCTTCCATGCATTGTGGTCGAAAGGGGGTAGATAATCCCTTTGCGGAATTCCTTAAGTTTTGAAGCTACGTAAATTTGCCCCGTTTCACTTTATTTTGAAAAACAAGCCTATTTATTTTTCGAGACATGTTGAGGCAATTCTTTCAAAACGCAACAAAAACGATTCAAACGCAATTGAAGTTTAAGTGCTCTAATACATTGGATTATTTGTTAGTATTTCACCTCAAGCCCTATTTTATGTAGAATTAAAGTAAGAGATGAGAAAAATTACATCTAAATGATCAAAAACATACTTCCATCATTTTTGAAACTTAATTAATTTAGTAATTTAGGGGCATGAACTTTTATTGAACAACGGGTTACAATGAGACAAATCAACCATTGGTGATCAACTTTTGAATTGATTTTTACCCCCACCTACCCTATAGGCGGCAATTTTTGGTTCAGCCTATAGGCGGCACATTTGGAAATCCGCCAATAGTAAGGTTGACTTAAGTTCACAACCTTTGCCTAAATCGTCTTCAACCCGCTCACTGTGTCCGTACAAGAACTTAGTTGGTACATAATTGATAATAAAAATTCGTACTAGAGTTTGAATTAGCCAAGATTAAAGAACTATTACTGTTCAAGCGGAGATCCTTTTTAACTGTTCTAAAAAGAAGTAACTTTAATCACGAAAGTATTTAAATTTTTGTTTGTTAAATGAAATGCACTATTTGAACAATAGCTGGTAAAGGAACACAATTTGTACACTTCCTATTTAGCTAATCTAAATAGTTGGATTCTTTGTGAATGTGTTGTCTTTTCCTCATTAAAAAATAAAATATTTTTTTAATTGATATGATAATCACTTTTTGAATGTTCATAATCTACAAGGACAGTTATCGCTGAAGGTCTAAATTCCTTAAAAGGAGCACACTTTCTGCTCCATCAACTTCTTACCTCCTTCATCCGTTCTCAGTAGAATGGCTTCAGACAGCGGCCCTTCCCCCTTAGCTGTACCTGCCAGCACCCAAATTCTATACTCAGTCCAGATGGTCAGTCCTTCTAGGTCAATTTGGGTCACACTGGCATTGACCTTCCTGACGGTCGCTGTAGTCGGATCGGGAGGCTTATCTGATTTCAGGTACAGGACCTTATAGAAAGTGAGTATTCCGTTCCTGTGATTTTCCGGGGGTGGTTCCCAGGATATGCGTAAGGTACGTGAGTTCAAGGTCACGCCTGTGACCTCTAAGGGAGGGGCGCTGGGGGCTAAAGGGAGTGGGTAGGGGAAAATGAAATAAACATAAAATAACAAATTATAAAATGATAAAGGGATTTTGTAATGGAGACTTGTGAATGTGTGCTCTTTTGGGTGGAATGGGTTAGTTGAATTAACGTCGCACTAAATTTACATGAGGGCTATTGGCGAAGGACCTCGTGATTTGGAACAAAGATCAAGTGAATAGGTCAACATCTGAGCTGGTATCCCTTAAAAGTAACGTGATTATGCGATGTCATACGCGAAATCAGGACTAACAAGCATGTGCGCCCCAGTGTACTCTGAGTATTTTTTTTTTTTGATTTCGACTGCATTTTTCGTGTACAGAAGAGCTGTGAGGGCAACTGGGAATCGATCCGAGGTCAACGGATGTTCGACTGTTGCCTATAGCATTATGTCCAAATATATACTAACTGGGCAACTAAAACCCTCTTGGGTAGAGGATTGATATAAGATATTTAAGTTACTTAATTGTGTCTTTTAAACTTTGTTTCTTCTAAAATTTTAACGAGTTTTGTAATTAAACGAATTCATGTAGTTTACATAAACTTTTTTCTGGATATTTTATTATTATCAGCATATTATTATGTGGTGAATACAAAAATATTACATTGTATCATGCAGTTTCATTCGACCAAATTTCCATGAATTCGTTTCAATCGATTGATGAGAAAGTGTCGTGAGAACCCTGACCTTATTTTTTCTTTGGAAGAACGTTATTTTAACCTAATTTTGTGCTGCCATTACGAAATACAATTATAATAAGAAATCGTTTTCTGGGGGAACGCATTAATCCATTGACTTTATTTCAGAAATGAAATGTTTTCTTAACTGCACCTTATCAACATTCAATGTGTACACAAAAGTTGTTTAAGATGCTAATTTATCTATTTTTGAGAAGCATTACAATTGCAAAATACGAGTACAAGATATTTAATTTTAAATGAACATTAAACAAGTCTCCAATCAAGAAATGCAAAATACAGGCAAATAAAATTTCAATCATATATAATAGGTATGAACAAAAATAGTGGGACAAAATAACCAATTCTATATTAAAAAATGACAAAACTATAAACATAAAAAAATATTTCTTAATGGCTTAAAAATAGTGGGAACGTTTTCTTACTGTAAGCATTACTTCTATACCTTCAAAAATACTTGAGATTGGGTTAAATTGTGCCTACTTTTTAAATGCAAATGACCAGATTCGTTAACTTTTATGTGTCCACTGTCACGATTCCATCAACGACCATTTAAAATTAAATATATTAGATAGTGTGACCGCAGAATGATCATATATGTGAAAGTACTATACATCTTGCATGACATTTGTAAAATTGGGAAGATTAAATTTATTTCTTGAACCATTTACTTTGGAACTGAGATTACAATTTATATAAAAATTATCTTATAGCGTACTTAAGCAGACAATTTAGGTATTGTCACATTACAGTTTTTAATTACATAGTATGAAATATAAGTTTAACGAAAGTATTCGGAAGGGTATCGAATATCCGAAAGGGAGATTTTGCATTTTCTACAAGTTCGATTATGAAAAAGTGTTTTTGAACATTAGTTCGTTTTTTAGACTTCTGTATGAAACCATTCTAGAGCTTCAACTATATGAGCTACAGACTAATTTGAGCAGACAGACAGGTTGAATTTTAAGAACATGCATGATCTTGCATTTTGGATTTCAACGCATTTACTTTTGAGAACATTTTCCTCACAATAAAATGAGATGATTCGGTTACTTATTTTGAGAATCATTCATAACAGTTATACACAACTACCAAACTCTACATTCTTCCACTCACCATACTGCTCTGTTCGCACTTGCACCGGTGGTGTGGCAGCCCCCTCTCCCCTCTTGGACTTGGCCGCTATCCACACATAGTACACAGTATCCGGGTACAGGTCTCCTAGAGTGTACTGCTCCACGTCCGGTATCTCCTTGTGGTACTCGTGCTGAGTGAAGGTGTCGTTCCAGTACAGCTCGTAGCCGACGATGCTCTCGCCTGTATGCGAAGGTCTCGTCCACGTCAGTTGGACGTTGGTCGAAGAAGTCGAGACAGCTCGCAGGTTCGAGGGTTGGCTGGGAACTGTAAAACCAAGGGTTTCATTTGAAGCAGAAAGTTTGGTTACAGTCTTTTTGGTACACGAAGAATATTATACCGTGATTCATTTCTTCAAGCCGATTTCGAACATGTATGGTCGTTTGTCATCTTGTAAACAATTCATAGTATCTAACTCTGGAAATTGATTATCAAATTTTCTTAAAATGTTCATCGTTTTTGTCGAAAATTCCACAGGAGCTGTTACCTTCCTTCCTTCCCTACACATTAATTGGAAATAATAAATTGTCATCTCTAAAATAAATGCATGGGAATGCATTTCAGATTGCTCACAATGTTTCTTAAAACCGAAAAAGTTTTATTTTGCAAGAATTAAGCAATCAAATAAAATTATTAGTAAAGCACATATAACTAATAAAACATATGTATATATTAAAATATGCTTTTCAAATGATTTATAGCTAATTACAGTATCATAACAAGAGAAACATGTCAATGAAAATTCCCTTACCTCCTTGTTGAGTTTTCATCTTTATCGGCATCGAAAGTGGACCAGGGCCTCTGCTGGTAAAGGCCTGAACTCTGATCGTATAAATAGAATGAGTTTTGAGATCACTGATGGTGGTCAACTGATTGTTATCCACTGTCTGGCTAAACCACGACTGAGTGGGCAAATTAGGTGTCAGGGTGTAGTACACTTTGTATCCCTAAAATAAATAAGAATTATGGTAAAAATTGAGTTTCATTTACAACTTCAATTTGCTTACTTTTTTTTAGTTTGTTAAATGAGTGGATTTGGAACTTTTACTTATGTAGTTAAAGCCAGTAAATGGGCAAAGATTAGCTGGATATTTTTAAAATTTTCCATAAACACACAGTTGAATGTTTCGCTAAATTTGACAGTTTGAACGTTCTTACGAATTAACTGAAAACAATTCCTATTCGTTTTAATAATACTTTGCTTATAACTATTTTTGAAAACAGATATGATGTGTAAATGATGAAAGACTAAGTTTCATGATCAGCGACTTCGAACATAGAATAAGAAAAGAAAAATACAACCGCATCCACTCTTACTTTAAATGACTGCATTACTGTCAAAAAGTATTTTTTTCTGGTTTAATAGCTAAGAAATTATCGATCTTTAAAAGTTTCAGAAGATAAACAATAAAAAAAAGCAGTATTCATCGATTGTATTTCTTACTTGGTTTCACAATAGAAAGATTAGTAGTAGCTGCAACCGACGTGTGGTGAAATTTTTCGATTTTAGGTTTAAACATCTTTCAGATTTCGGAAATTAAAACCTGAAAAATGGGTCAACCAAATTCCAAAAATGTGGTGAAACATTTCATTACACAGCCATTGCAGCTACAAGAGGAAAAATTACGTGAAACCTAGCACTACATTTTTAATAGTGTTATTAAAATATCAAAATACCAGCTTTTAGACAAGATTGACAACAACTTTTAATTTAAACGTCAAAATAGGGGCATTTATAAATCATGACAAAGGACGTCAAAAAAGCTCTTGATTGCACTTTTTAGTTTAGGTTTATATGCTAACATAAAATGTATATTTTTTATCCTAGCACGCCAATTTACTTGGGATTCTTCCGATTCTTGGAAACAGATATAAGAGGATACTCATTTATTTCTCGGAGAAACTCCTTATTTGGACATAATTTTTTTTAAAAATGCGAAGGCTCATGCATAAAATTTACATGAAAGAGATAAAGTAAATATTCTGAAAGTTACAAGAGTGATCAGCAATTCCCCAATTGCGACAGTAACATTATTATATTGACAATAAACATGGCACGAAAGATAAAAACTGCTAGATTAGTTTTTATTTTCAAATAGAAATTACGGTATCAGAAACCGGGCAAATGTAATAGTTTGGGTCGCATTTGCGTCGAAGATGCCGTTAAATTACGCCAATGTAAGTTTCTTGAAAACAATATTAAGCCATTCGCGACGATTGACACAAAAAAAACACTTGAAAAGGAGATTTCAGCTTAAGTTTATCAAAATAAAAAATATATAGGAGAGATGAAGACCATAATTTTGAACAATTTATGTAGGACAAATTAAGTTATATGAGAAACGAATTTAAATAGCTCAATGTTAACGTTTTTATTCGGATTTCGGAAACGAAGGTGTTAATAGCATTCAATTAGTTAAGACCTAAAAACGGCCTAACAACTTTTTAAAGAGTCATATACATCATTTACAGCTGTCGATATTATTCTGACGAACAGACGAAATTATGATGTTTTTTCTAACGAAGTTCTTGTTATTCCATATAACCTAAAAATAGCAATAAACAGCATTTTTTAAACGTTCTTCGATGAGATTGATAAATAGCCCTTTTTTTTAAAGTTTAAATGAAAAGTTGTTGACAATTCTATCTAAACGATATTATTTCAATATCTAAATAATCACACCCATAGTATATCGTGGTCTATAGTATATAGTCGAAAAATGCAATTGGAAAAGCAAATTGACACCAAATTTATATTATCTCAAAAACTTCTTTTTTTTACGAACTTTTTATGAATACGACAGGCGACCATTTTGTAATTTTTCCAGTGTGTATTGAACTTGTGGAAATTATATTTTATTAATAATGTCAGTTAGGTGCGAATATTTTTAAAAGAAAGTAGGGATTTCTTACCGTTACTTGTCCATTGGGTTCTTTTGGAGGATCCCATTGTACTACAACAGTACTTGTACTCAACGGCGTGGCCTGAACATTGCGTGGGGCGCTTCCAGGTTCTACAATATAAGTGTATTTAAGTAAAACCCCCAACTAAATTTGGAGTAAATATATATACCTCAGTATCTTATTTCGAAAAAATAATTTAGTAAGATATTATTTGTGTGTATTTTATCAAATTGCAAACATTGTAATGAAAAAAATTATCTTCAATTTAATTCCATTTTTAAAATTTGATATACCTTATTAGTAGAAAAAATAATACGTATGTATTATTTTGGATAATTAAGTTTAACGAAATTGAATAGTATTTTTTTAGCTTCCATACTAAGTCTTTTTCTATTGTGATAACATGAAAAGTGGATGATTTTATAAAGGCTATGTCCAACTGTCTGTTCGTCCCCCCCTTTCATAGCCCAAAACCAAACTACAAATGATATAAACAAGTGTGATGCGTCTAAAAGCTCTGCGCATCGACACTAGAAGACATTGAAATCTTAGAAAAACAAGTTCTAACATAACTAAGAGATAGCCTACTTTCCTGTTACTTAAATACTTACTGAAATAGTTATTGAAAAACGAGTAGGTTTGTAACAAGTAAATGTCATCTACAGCCGTTTCTACACAAGTATTATACACATCAGAAAAAAAAAACCTTACAAAAAGCATCCAGCTATAATTTAAACTTCTAAGAGCGAAAATCATTTATATTCATCAATTTTCTTTCGCAAATAAAACTATTATTTATAGTCTGTTTAGTTTATTTGTAGCTCGACAGAATAATTAAATATTTATTAATAACAAAAAACATAAAAGTACTACAAACTGCACGAAAAAAATAAGAAACTTAAATTAAAACTAAACAGAATTTTATGCAAAAAATATGCCTTGCCGCTTTCTTAGTAAGCAAATAATTAACAATCAAAGAATCACATTGTGTTACATTTTATGACATCATTCCAAACTTATTCATGGCAAAAATAAATTTTGCTTTAAATATTGTATTTAAATAATGTTTATCGTGCCATTGTTGATGTGGCAACAGCGATTGAAATGTCTTGAAATTGAATTTCAATGATAATTCAATGGGGAATTCGCCGACAAACAGATGTCCGTCCGAACGTACACAAAGATACGGTCAAAAAGTATTAAAGTTTGGTATCTGAGGTCATACCTTTCTGACATTTTTTTTAGATTAGCTTGAAGGAAACTATTTTAAAAGGGTGGGACGGACATCACCAGCATGTTTATACATACTTTTTCATTTTTTAAAAAATTCTTTCGAATTAAAACAAGTAGGTTTGTAACAGAATCTGTCACTTAACCCGCTTCCACACAACAGTTGTGTTTAACAGGTAAAAAGCGACAAACACCATTAATATTCTATATTAAACATTTACATGCTAAATTTGACTAGTTTTATTTATTTTATTTCGAAAATTCAATAATTACTTATCGTTTGCAAAAATTAATTTATATTTCAAAGAATAAATATATAATATTCCTCGCTTTTAAATAGAATTAAAACATTTCATATCAACGTACAAAGAATTTCGTAGTGAAATATATTTGACGTCATTTCAAACTGATCGATGTCGCAAAAATAAATTTATTGTAATTTATTGTCTAAAAGAATTAAAGTTTCTCGAGTGATTGTTGCGAATTGCAATGGTGATTTAATTCTAATAAAAATGGCTTCTTATGCTTTTTAAATGAGCATTAAATTTTGCAGTTTTTTTTAAATAATTGAAGTACTTCGAATTCGATTTTTTTCTGAGATTTTCAGTGTCTTCTAATTTAGATGCGCTGAATTTTTTGACGTATCACACTTGCCTGTAGCATTTGTAGTTTGGGCTATGAAAGTGGGTGACAAACAGACGTATCGAACGATTATAATACCTTCCACTTTTACCTTATAAACGTAGTGTGGAAGCTAAAAAGAAAAATAGGCTAAAAAATCGAATTCAAAGTGTTTCAATTATTAAAAAAAATTCAGTACTCATTTAAAAAGCATAAGAAGGCCATTTTTAATAAAGTTAAATTACCATTTAGACTAACAACAATTGCACGGGAGACTTAATTTATATTAAATAAAAACATGAAGGAGATTAGTTTTTGCGATGTAAATCATTTTGGAATGACGTCTTAATTTATGTCATACCGGGATTCTTTGATTGTTCATTTTATTTGTTTAGAAAGAGGACTAAGGGGTTCTATTATCTCGGATGGCATAATAAGGTGTTCGAGAAAGTCGTGTATACTGCCTCATTACTGAAAAAAATTCTTAGGTACTTTTTAGGTTGTAAAGCTATTGACATTACCATAAAATTATTATTAAATGCATTGATTTATTGAATGGTAATTTAAAGTCGTGTAATGTAATACAACTATAGTTTTTTATTTAAAAAAATCGGACGAATTTTTTCATTTATATTTAAGCATTTAATCATGAAAAATTACAGTATTTTTCATGGTGAGGTTTTTTCGTTGTCTTATTTTTAAAAAAATAGTACTTAAAAATCAATTGGTTTAGTTATGTTTGGAATGGATAGTTCCAATGTTGTATGTTGATATTAAATATTTTACTTCATTTTTAAGTTCGAGCAAGCTTACACATTTATTCTTCGAAATACAAATAAATTCCGCAAATAAAATAATTATTAAATTATTGATGAGAGTGTTTTATGTTGACGTTCAATATAGAACTAAATGCTGTATTTAGAGTTTTTTTTAGACTCACAGGAACATTTTGGAAAAACTGTTCTAAGTAACAGTTTCTGTTACAAACCTACTTGTTTTTAAATTTCTGCAAGAAAGACGTATTTCAGTCGCGATATATTTTTACTGAGATAACATATAACTTCAAAAATTAAAACGGATACGTAAGTAAAATGTGCAATTATCTCAATATATTTAGGGACTTGACTTTAAAAAAAAGTTTCAGAAGGTAAACAAGCTTCTAGTTTCAGATTCTAGTACCTAACAAAAGGTTTTTAGAATGCTTTATTGTCATTTTTACATAATTTTTTAAAAAAAACTTTTGTAAGTTATTCTAATTACTATTTAATTAAAGCTGAAATTTGATGTTCATGGTCAGAAACCTCGAAATAAAATTAAATAAATATTTCGTTGATATATAAACTCTTAAATGGTTTTTGACAAAACAGTTAAGTGAAAAGAAGTGAGGCGAAAAATATTTCGTGAAGATTTATCAAAAAACTTAATGCTTGTGTGATTTCTTTATTATAAAACTAATCGACTCAAATATATAGCACTGTACGCGGAAAAGTGACCTATTGCACAAATACGACTTTTCGAGTTGTATATCCTATAATATTCAAAATTTAAATATCTAGCGATTAAATCAAAAATTAATTCAATTGGTAGAATAGTTATAACGCAGTAACGAATCCTTATTTTTTCTATAATGCAATGCAATGGAAAAAATAAAATTTAGACGATTTTTCTGAAAAACTAGTATTTTTGCGATAGGTCTCTTTTTCGCGTACAGTGCAAATTTACTGCTGAAGAAGTTAAGCAAACACAGATATTTTTAACTCAAATTTGCGTTCATTTAATATTTTTAATAAGGATGATTTCATATTTTCACGGAGATGACATCAAATAACTTTATTACAAAGGAATTTTATTTTTATTTAATATATTCTAAGAAATATATTAAAGTTGTCAGTTTGAAGGAAGAATTCCTTCCCTTCTCTTACAATTCAGCGAAGAAACTATATTTAATAAAATAGAATTGTGAAAAAATATATTAAAGTCAAAATATATTTTACAATAAAATAAGAATATAAACTATCTTAAAAAGTTTAATAGGTGTTTCTTACTTAATATTACATCTGTATGTAATCTAATTTTCAAATTTACTAATTTGATTACGTTAAGTAAAAAAATCACGTGTCTGACTATCGACTCAATATGCATTTCCTATAAAATCTTATTTTACTAAATCAGGAAATTGCTAGTAGAAAAGAGTAGTAGTCCCCATAAAATAAAATTATTAGTTCAAAAAATTAGATATGTTGATGGAAAATTGTACTTGAAAACCAATATTTAATTTTGTAGCGTGACAAAACACAACGTTGATAACTGTTGGTACTTAATAATGTCACGCATCAAGATTCCACAAGAAGCCTCTGAGAAGTTGTGTTTATAATTTGATTTGTTTTTCAGGTTTTGCGCTCAAATAAATCTCTTAGCAAACTTTAGGCGCTTGTGGGAGTTTCGTAGGGGTTTTAAGGGTGTTTTAGCGCCGTTTTTAAAGGATACATAAGGTCCTTACTTAGCGAATGTTAATTTTCAGCAGTTATACCATATAAATTTACACTAAAATTTATCTGAGGCACACTCATACATTTGTTTAAGGATTTTCTATTTTCTAGAGACATATGGACAGATTTAATGAAATTATTTATACGTTTTTTACTTTAAATTTTTTGCTAATCTCACTTTCCCTAATCTAATGATTTCCCGGGCCTTGTTATTGTACCGTGTAAATGAATACAAAGAAAATCGAAGTATAATTTCAAATTTTTAAGACATTACTGAATAAAATCTGGGTCTCTCCAAACCATTTTAAATTTTCAGGACTTAAGAGGTCTTGAAGGCCTTGGAACCCGTCTTTTTCATCTTTTTATGCGTCTATTAAGAAAATTGGTGTATCATAAAAAAAATAAAAGTAATATGCAAGACAATAACTTAAGTGGAAATTGGGATTTTTTAAACCCAATTTTCAGTTTTGGCTTTTAATGTTTTTGAAATGTTTCAAATTATTGTTGTGTAAATTTAGTCTATTTATACTTAATTCAGTATTACATAATGTTTATTATTCTATTAACTGTGTATTAACTGTGAAGGAGAAGAAAAGTAATATAGGCAAAACTTAAAATTTGGATCAAGTATCCCAAAATCTAAGTGATATTTAACGTAACTAATATATATTTTTGAGGTTGACTTAAAATTATATTAAATTTTTTAGCCTACTTTTGTTTTTTAATTCGAAAGAATTAAAAAATGAAAAAGTAGGTATTGACATGCTGTCGATGACCGTCTGTCGGTCCGTACCCTCCTTCCAAAATCGGCTCTATTAGTCGGATCTCAAAAATTCATTTTTGTGAGGAATAAATGACATCAGTGACTCAACTTTTATACTTTTTGTCGGTCCGTCCGGATGGACATCTGACTACTGTCTGTCGGCGAATTCCCCATTGAATTAGCATTGAAATTTAATTCCAAGTAATTTAATCGCTCTTGCAACGTCAACAATGGCATGAGAAACAGTTTGGAATGACTTCATAAAATGTGGCACAATGTGATTCCTTGACTGTTCATTAATTGTTTACCAAGAAAGCGACAAGGTATATTTTTGCATGAAATTCTGGTTTGTTTCAATTTAGATTTCTTATTTTTAGTACAGTTTGTAGTAGTTTTAAGGTGTTTTTGTTATCAAAATAAATATTTAATTATTCTTCGAACTACAAATTAATCAAACAGACGATAAAAAATATTAATTTAATTTGCGAAAGGATATTAATGAAAATAGTTTATTTTGGCTTTTAGAAGCATTTAGTAAATTATAGCTGGATGCTGTATTTGGCGACTTTTTTTCTAAAGTGTACATCTACTAAAGCTTGTATAGAAACGGTTCTTGATGACATTTATTGTTACAAACATACCTGTTTTCAGATAAGAATTTCAGTGAGTATTTAAGTAACAGGAAATTAGGCTATTTTAGTTCTTTTAGAACTTCTTGTTTTTACTCTTTTTGTACGAGAAAGTTTAGCAAACGATAAGGAATAATTATTGAATTTTCGAAAGAAAATAAATGAAAATAGCTAAGATCTAGAGTCAAAAATTTAATATAGAACTAGCAGTTGTGTTGGCGCTTTTTTTAGAAGCATAAATTTTGTGTAAAAGCGTTCTAAGTAACAGTTTCTGTTACAGACCTACACTTTTATATCATTACCAATTAATGTATTGAAACATCTATTTTATAGCAAAAGCAGTTAACTAGTGCAATATAAAGTCGACTAGCAATGTATTGAAAGTTATATCTAAGACAAAATAAAATATTTGTAATAGTATAACTTGTAAGACTTAAAAACGACGTGGACCCTCATATCTTATTCAAGAAAATACCATAATAAAAAACACAAAATCAAAAGAAGCCGAAACATCTTTATTAACTTAACATGAAACCATACGTGAACATTTTTAATAATATTTGTAACAAAACTTGTAAAACGGACAATGTTAGTTGTTTGCTAAAACTGAAACAGTTATTGAAATTCTGTTGAACTGTAAAGATATAATCTAAAGTTTTAAAATTAAGATTATTTATTTACTCTTAAGGAGGAATGGACGCGCTGGACCGCGGGGGCCTCGAAACTCAAGTGCTCAGTGTTAATCCAATGGCGAAAAAACTTTTCTCTGCCACATTTCTCCGGCTGTATTGAATACTTTTACGAACGATTTTTTTTAAATAATAAATGTAGATAACTTACAAGTCTATCTTCCCACTTTCTGAAATTGCTTCGAATATTTTGTGTAAAACTTTTTTTTGAAAATTAAAAAAATATTCGAACCAATTTCAAAAAGTCGGAAGGTCGGAACTTGTAAGTCAGCTACATTTATCACATAAAAAATCCGCTTGTAAAAATATTCAATGCAGCCGGAGAAATGTGGCGGAGAAAATATTTTTTTCTCCATACGATTAACACTGATACACTTTGCTTTGGAGACCCCCGGTACAGCGCGTCCATTCCCCATTAATAAGCAGTAATTAAAAGTCAAACATTTGTAGTAGTTATTTATATAGTATTAGGAAAATTAAATGAGAGAAACATCAATTGAGTTTCTATTCATAAATAAATATTCTAAATTCAGTTCTGAATAAATTTTCTATTTATTATGAATTGATGAATTAAATATCATTTGATATCTCCACAAGTATATAACTTTAAATTGATTCTAAAGGAAAAATATTCGGATTTAAAAAGAATTTTATTCAAAGTAAATATTCGCATCAAACTATTTTAAATTCGAGTTTTTAAAAGTTAAAACCATTATATCACTTAATAAAATGTTTAAACGTATTCTTAAACACATATTAGTTAAAAAATCGAAACAGAAAGCCATACCGTAATACTTTAAAAAAAATACTTTAAACCAAACAATGTTTCGAATATATTTGTTCACATCCACACAGTCAAAAATACCAAGAATAAATTATAAAAGTACTTTGGACTAATAAAATGCTTTTAATCGTTTATTTTAGTATATACGTGTGCAAAATTTTTATTATTTTAACTAGGATCTCTTTGTACAGTCATTAAAAAGTATTACTCTTAACTAATCCGACTTTGACGTGTTTGGAAATCTCATTATTTATACATTTTCATGAATTCAAAGGAAAGTTTTTTGTTGAAAATAAAATGCAATGTAAAGTGCATTAATATTTTAAAATAAAGAAGCTTATTAGTTAAGTATATTTAAATTCTAGGATTATTTTACTAGCAGTATAATTAGGATGAAAAGGGGGAAAAGCAGCTGAAATATCACTTACTGCTAGATCCTGAGGATTCCACTATAGAGAGAGAAGATGAAAGTGAGCAAAGTGTATTAAAGAGTAGCAAAAGCACCAGCATAATTAAAACAATATTTAATATTTAAAGGACGTGCAAAGTTAGAAAGAAGCACCATTTTAATTCGAATAATCTCTTGAAATGTGAGTACTGAGAGAATGTTTTTACAACTATGTAATAGGAAAAATGAGAACATTAATTCTATTTTATAATATTATACATCTGTTTATTTTGTAATAAGATACAAAAGGTAATATCTATTATTTTGTTCTTACCTGGATGTAAAGTAGCATGTTTTAGCGAAAATAAATTTACTCGCATTAGAAAATATTCCTGCAAATAACTATGTTTTGTTCATTAATTATAATTCTCTCTATGGGTTTAATTTCCATAAACGGTTAATAGGTTTGTAATGTAATAATGTACATAACAAACCTTTTGTCTTTCTTTCACTTCCCGTGTTAAGTCTATGGGACAATTTTTAAGGCACCTTGATTTTACTTTTAAGTTGATGAACTAGCGGTTTTGTATATTAGGAAGAGTATGAAGCTTTCTAGGTTTTCTAAACTTAAAAAGTTTAGACAGAAATTTTTAACTTAAAATAGGAATTTTAAATTAATTTTTAGAATATCCTATAGAGTTTAATTTAAAAGTACACTATGATCCTTAGAAACTTTTCTGCACTTCTCTATGCAAAAAACTGCTCGTTTATAAACTTAAAAGCAAAGACACTGTGAATTAAAAACTGCCCCATACATTGTAGTATGGAAAGTGAGAGAAGGACGACGGGAGGTGTTTGACATTCCTGGAGTAAAAAATTGTCTTAGATCTAATTTAAAAATCTAGTTTTTTAATGTATTTAAAAATTTTCATGACAATAGCCAATGAGTTTTTCAGGTAATAAAATGTATCAGAATAACTGTTTAGTTTATTGTAGAGAAACAGTCTTTTCGTTATTTTTACTAGTTTAAAAACGATTAAAAAATGTTATTTGAAGATTCGATATTTTCCCATTAGATTAATTGGTATGTATCAAGAATTTAGTTTATTTTACAAGTATTGAAAATAATAAATCGAGTGAAATTTACTACTCAACATGCCCGACAACCTCTCTTAGATGTAGCGCGTTTTCCAAATATCCTTAAGTCAATGGACAACTGGTACGGCCACGCCTACGGTGACATCACAGCTACGTCAAACATTGCCTACTACCCCATAAACAAATCACGCTCTTCCTCGTTCGAATCGTCTATAACTTTAGGAGCATGACTTAAAAAGCTTACTTTTCAGTCACAATATCCCAAACCCACACAACTTAATTCAATACTATATCCTACCTGTTTCCCCAGTGGTTACCAACGCAGGCTGACTGGGGCTTCCTCTCCCAATAGCGTTGACGGCAATGATGTAGAATTCGTATTCTGTGTACGGCGTTAGGTCTCTAACAGTGTAGAACATCGTGTTGATGCCACTAAGTTCACTGTAATCCTGGTTGGTCTGTTTTGGCTTGTACTGGATGACGTAGTAAATGATGTTCTCTGCCCCTACGTCGTAGGACCAAGATATTCGAACAGACGAGGCCGTGACGTCGGATATTTGCACCCTTGTAGGGGATCGGGGGAGAGCTGAAAAGAGATTAGAACGTGGTTGAAGGTTTGTATTTCGAAAATAAATGTCACGCTTTAGTTTAAATTGTAGCATTTGAGTTTAAATTGGTTAATCATTGATCAACCTTTACTAACGATTATATCTTTATTACTTAAAGGGGTTTGCATTTTATTTTCAGTCATAGCATTTTCAGCAGATTTTATTTATATATATTTAAAAATGGCTATTTAATTTTACTGTAAAAAACTGATTTATCAACAGGTACTATTTTTGCATTAAAGCAATTCTAAGACGATGCTTAAAATTATCTTCAAAAGGAAAAAAAGTACATTTGAAGAGCTCAAGTGCAAAACAAGTTAAATCACTTTTTGGAAAAAATTGAGTTGGTTAGCTTTTCATACAGGCATTGTAGGAAGGGATCCACCAACATTTTGATTTGCACAAAAAAAAGTTTTCACTTTTTGTCAAAAGTCACATTTTTTGTGCAAATCAAAATGTTGGTGGATCCCTTCCTACAATACCTGTATGAAAAGCTAACTAACTCAATTTTTCCCAAAAATGATTTAACTTGTTTTGCACTTGAGCTCTTCATTTATTCCAATTAACTTAGCTTAAATCCTAGAAACACAAACTTATTTTTCTAACTTTTAATTACAAACTGGAGTAAATACTAACCCCTAAGTTTTTTTTTGTAAAATTGTTCTGAAAGCATAAATTTGACTCCTTAAGAATTTTTAGATTCAAATTCCATTTTCTTAAAGTTTAGTTTGTGGAAAATCGATTTAAAAGTAGTCGATAAATTTCACTGACCAGCTTAGAAACGTAGTTCAAAAATTTAAATGAAGTAAACTATCTACCCCTGTTTGTAGTTTTAGGGTTGTAAAACTATAGAAGACGCAAAATCGTAAAAAAACTCAAATAGTTTAGTCACTAATGGCTTGGACGCTATATTGAAGTGTTTTGCCTTCAATTTTTGCTGAAATTTTTAAACGGAAATTAAACGTATGCACGTTAAACATTAATCTTACTTGTCTTGTTTACCTTAAATTATGGTCTATTTACAATACTAAACAAAATATATGCTCACAATAAGCTTGTGAAATGGCGGAAGTAAAGCGAACATTGACTCTTTCCCATTCCTCTCATTCCGCACGTTTTCGGTTTCTCGAGGAAAGGAGAATTAACAACAAAAACAATTATTGATAAAATAATTCGATTCGACGCGAGATGAGAATCAGACCCCAAATCTCGCCCCTTTCTATATATTGCTAAAAAGCAATATATCTACTCAATCATAATAACTACTTCTACACACAAGAGATGTTATAAAAGTAAATCTTAATTCAATAGCTAGCTGTAGGATTTTATGTTTGGGCCAAATTAGCCCCATCAACGGTTAGAAGAATGATAGTTTTGCCTACTCGCTCATCCATCTTGTACTGTTTTCTTCCACACGAAACATTGTACACACAAATACACCACACGAAATAAAACAACAACGTATACTAACCCCTACCTTGCACAACGACTTGTGCGACGGTTTCTATGCTTCCCAGTTTGGACGCTGCGACGCAGGTGTAGTTGAAGCTCTCGCGGATGTCCAAAAGCTGCAGGACGTTTTTGCCGATGGGGACATCGTGCTCGGGAGTGAGGTCCATCATATTCCTTTTCCACTTGACGTAAGGCATGGGCGAGCCGACTGCCACGCAAGTTAGGTTGAGGTTCGCTCCCGGCATCACTTCGTATACTTTTTCAGGGGGGATGGAGAAGTAGGGTGGGACGCGTCGCACTTTAAAAAGATCACATGTATGAGGAAGGTCATGAAAAGGTATGAAAAAGATCCCACATTATGAAAGAGGTGGGATGTATGAAAAGGATCACATTAATGGAAAAAATCGTAGGTTAGAAAATAATTGCATGTTTGAAAAAATATTCAACTTAACACAAAAAGTCATATGTATAAAACCGCATATATGAAAAAATAATACTTATAAAATGATCCCCTGTATCATTAGCTTTTATCGCAAGCGACAAAGTATCCGTGTCTAGTTATAGAAGTGTCCTCACTGACATAACATTGTATCGCTTCAGTCGGCATACCGAGATGTATTTATCGCATACGGCATGTGGACTGAGAGTTGAAATGGTTGGTTGGATAAGAATCGCAATGACCAATGGACTATTGGCCGCGATTCTGGCTAGATTGACACAAACCTACCGCTATTCTGGTTAGCAATTCTGACCATTGGTTGGTTGACGACACGGTGTAGTGTGCATAGACAGCCAGACTGACCTCTGTCTACGAACATTACCTTTCTACATGACGTGAATCCAGAAAAAAGAAGAAACATCGCATTTCCTCGCTTCGCGTCCGCCTAGGACAACGCTCATTTCAACGGATGCGCAGTGGATCGTGTCTAGTGTTAGAAATTCGATGGACAATTTTAGGAGCAATTTGCGCAACGAGCTGAAAAAACTAGGAGCAAATGCACACTATCTGGGAGCATTTTTGAGAAAAATACTTATAGGAAAAAATGCTTAGTTTCATGTTAGTTAATATATGCGTAAACTTTTGAGATTGCCATAGTTGCGCACATATAGAATCACCGGAGTTCCGCAATTTCAGGAGAGTTGGAGTTCCTAAGTTTTACAAATCACAATTAACGATCGCCGGAGTTTCTAGAATTTACGACCGTCGGAATGTCGTATTTTATGTATCGACTCTATGATCTTTATGTGAGTGTTGCGATATAAAAATCTCAGTATAGAGAATTTTAAGATCCTTGAAGATTTGAGATTTTAAAATAATTATTTTCGGCAAAATCTTTAGAAACCACTTTAACAAAATTATAATGACATTTTAAAAAACTAGTCGTAATAACTGCTACTAGAGAATCTTAATTTCGAACCCTGGTCTTGTGTCATAAATTGATAAAAAAAATAGCTTTTTTCTCTTTATAGCGGACGGATAGGACATATCCTATCACCGAATTGAAAAGTTCTCATGTATCGCAAGTATTTTAAAAGGTGAGAAAGGTATTCACCTCTGACATAGAGTGTAGCGGGGCCAGAAACCGCTGTTCCCTTTATGTTATCAGCTACACATTCGTAACTCCCCTGGTCATCTTCTTCGGCTTCAACAATTTGAAGAGATGCTGCAAATAAAGTAATAAATATAACATTTAATTATAGGACTTCATAATATTTTTGGAAGATATCTATTATTTTAATATTGAAGGTTTTAAATGAAACTGATATTTTATATCACGAATGTTTTTTTATAGTCAATGTATTTGTCCTTTTATATATATATATTTAAGTTACAACTATATGTTAAATTTATAAAACATTCTTAACGCATTGAGTGCCAGACAATCGATATAAAATTGTCATCGATAGAGGCTAATGTGAAAAAGTACATTATTTTTTTACCAGCTCGTTAAAATAAAATGGAACCAATTCTCCAAGTTCAAAGAATTGTTGAAAATGAAAAAAGATCTCAGCATTTATTTGTTTCAAACGCTTATTATTACTTTAAATATCCTGAGGTAAATTTGGTTTGGGTTTGTAAAAAAAAAGTCTTAACTTTATACTGAGGTCAAGTGACGTGTCGACTCCAGAGATCTAGGATGGTGAGTTCAAATGCGGTTTTGAATGATAAGAATCATTCAAGTAGTTGTTGTTATCCTCTCGTGGAACTCTTTAACGCACTTGAGACGAAGATTTAGTTACCGAAAATTTTTAAATATAATTTACTCTATTAATTCATGATATTATTCCACGCATAGTAGGATCCGTTAAGAAATAGTTAAATCTAATTTCTTAAGCCCCATTTTCTTAAATTATATGAAAAGCTATATACTTTATGCTATATAAAAGGCCTTAATCACCAAAAAACAAGTTTGTTTGCCTTGCTGCATCCAAAATTATGTGTTTATTAAATTTGTAGTAAATTGCCGAACGATATGAGGTTTATTTTGTTTTTGCGAGAGTATAAGTTTTATAATAAATTTATGAAAGTTCCTTACATCTGGTATGGATAGGTGTCAAATATACAAAGCTATAAACGATAGCCAGATCTTATAGTTTTACTATTTAGCTATCAGCATAGAGACGAATATTTAGAATCTAATTTCAGAATGTTCTTATAATGAAGTAAGCTATCGAAAACTTTTGAAACTAACTATAAACTGTGCCATTTATAGTTTAAAATTTAGTATGCAAGGACGATATGAACTATTGTATTAGCAATATAGTTGTTTCATTAGTGAATCGAAAGTAAGGACGAGATATCGCGACACTTTGAAACTAGACTATAAACGATAGCCAGATCTTATAGTTTTTCAAACTATTTAGACTATCATGCTTATAGAGTGTACGAAACTATTTGAACACATAACTGTTAGTAAAATGGTACGCATGAATTTTATCAGAATATGTTGTTCATTAGTGAATCGAAAGTAAGGACGAGATATCGCGACACTTTTGAAACTAGACTATAAACGATAGCCAGATCTTATAGTTTTTCAAACTATTTAGACTATCATGCTTATAGAGTGTACGAAACTATTTGAACACATAACTGTTAGTAAAATGGTAAGCATGAATTTTATCAGAATATGTTGTTCATTAGTGAATCGAAAGTAAGGACGAGATATCGCGACACTTTTGAAACTAGACTATAAACGATAGCCAGATCTTATAGTTTTTCAAACTATTTAGACTATCATGCTTATAGAGTGTACGAAACTATTTGAACACATAACTGTTAGTAAAATTGGTTTTATCAGAATATGTTCATTAGTGAATCGAAAGTAGGACGAGATATCGCGACACTTTGAAACTAGACTATAACGATAGCAGATCTTATAGTTTTTCAATATTTAGACTATCATCTTATAGAGTGTACGAAACTATTTGACACTAACTGTAGTAAAAGGTACGCATGAATTATCAGATTGTTGTCATTAGTGAATAAGGACGAGATATCGCGACACTTTTGAAACTAGATGCGTTAATGCAATGCAAAATTTCCTCCTTCATAAAAATAGTGCTATTATTACATATGTGCAATTTATCACCGAAAAGTAATTCGAAAAATGATGAATGAAGCAATAAAATTGGATTACGTAAGACTCGAATGTACAAATGTTATATAATCTTTCTGAACACTTGCAGTGTAAATTATTGAAATAAATCTTATATAACAATTTTCTTCTTAAAATGATATCGTTATCTTATATTCAAAAGTATTCCTACTACAAATAAAGTAAAACGAATACATTACAAATTCAGTTATTTTTAATTGATACCCAACACTTTTTAAATAAATATTCATACATGTATCCTTACACAATGTAAATCAATTTATCTGCTTGCGACGCAAATACATAAAATATCAAAGAGAAAGAGATTAACCATCCACTTCTTTTCTCTTTGTAGACTAAATAAATGAAAAATGACAGGTAATGTCGAATGGAAGCAGCGATGCAAATAATCCAGGATGTTTTCATAAATAACAAGTTTCTAGCAAAGACGTTTGTCATTCTTTATTTGCAAATTCCAGTTGAGAAGGAGTTATTTTGTACCCCCCCCCCCTAAAAAAATTCTTTGATTTGAAACTTTTTGAATTCGCTATTTGTTGTAAAATATGTTTTCCTTCGTTTTCATGAGATTTGTTCCTTGGTTGTTTCTAAATAAGAAATAAAGTGAAATTCCCAAATATTCCTCCAAGAAGTTTGAGAAGTGTCAGTTATATATTGGACATTAAAATATTTCGTTTTAGAACTCCGTGCAATATATAAAATATTTATTATGAAAAAAAAAGTTAAAAACTCCCCTGAATTATACTAAACTCCTTCCGACTTTTGTGTATAATGAAGAATTCTAGGTTTACTTTCAAAATTAACATCACCAACACAATAAATATTAGTGAAACAATATTAATGCAAATGTAAATTTTGCAATGCATTACATTTTAAACAACATTTATCTTCTTCACACTTTGATGTTAAAGCTTCTAGTGTTATGGTGAAGCAGTTTACGGTGTAGCGTACTTTAAGAATTTATTTATTGAGAAATTGTTATAGTGAGTTTAAATATTTGCTTTGTTATTAATATATACTGCACCCATTGTCACGAGCACAGTAAGGTGTATTAAAGAAGAGACATAACTAATATTTTGGCTAAACTTAACTTTTAATTACTAACATAATAAACTAAACATAACTAATAAACATAAATTGGTGAAGGGAAGATGTAAACGGAAAAGATACAGAACTTAACAGTTATACAAATATTGCAATTGTTCTACAAATACTTGTTCTTGTCTGTTATATTCCAAAACGACTCTACTGCTTTAAACAGTTACCAAATGGTTACTAACATACACGCAGGGCTGTTGTCAAGAGATTTTAGAACTTGCTCTTGAACTTTTCTAGCTCATGCCGCCACAAATATAAATAGTTTAAACTACACAACAAATGTGCTATTTAAATATTTTTCAAATATTTTCCCAAAAGCTCAATGAAAATCAGATTGATATGTGGTGGAATCAACTCAGACCTCGAATCGTTAACTCCACACAAAATTTGTGTAAATCCAAGACTCCATTTACAACCCATTTTCAAAACAAAATATTTAAAAAAAATAGGTTCCTATTGCTTTGTATATTCGACGAAAAAACTAGAAAGTGCACTGCACCTCATCATAAAGATATCTCACAAGAAAACACCCTAATAGTTCCTGATTCTATTTTCATCAATTTAAATCAAGTATCTTTTGAAATAGCCATTACATTACAAAAAAGGAGATAAAAAAAACTTTAAAATTTCTGATAAGGGAAAACATCTTAGATATCCAGCAGATGTTTTTTTCAAATTTTGTTCGAAGCCCTAACGATGATAAATGACCTAGCGCAGTTCAGTTATAAAATTCTTTTTTCGCACAAAACCATCTTTTTTCTTAACCACTAACTTATAATGAATCCTTAATACGATTTTTTTCTCTTTGGCATCAACTTAAGTGCTAAAAAACAACCGGAGGGAGTGTGATTTGTCAAAGTTTGGAAAAACACATATAGGACGAAGTAATGGAAGTGTACAGTCATAAAGTACAAATATGACTAAAATGGAACATGATAATTGTTTTTGAAGGGTTTAGAAACGGTAGAAAATCTTTCACATGTTATGTTTTTGTAAAATTTTAAAATTTGAATTTACGATTAGAGCTCGATCTGAGTGACATCATAAGTTTGTGGTCAAGGCATTTGATTTGCCTGCATTGCGTATTAAGTTTTATTACTGGATGAGGTTCCTTACATTTCAACTACGAAAACAAATTTGTTTTGAAATATAGAAAAGTTTGCATTTACACAAAGATAATGTAAAAGAAAAACGAATGGATTTTGGATTTTGGTTATATTATTGAATGATTCGGAATATTTTTTAGTGTTGCTGTCTGTTATATTCCAAAACGACTCTACTGCTTTAAGCAGTTACCAAATGGTTACTAACATACACGCATGGCTGTTGTCAAGAGATTTTATAACCAATGGTCAACGCAATAACTCCCCGCGAATCATCTGGTCTGTCTAGGTGTAGCTCTAGTGTGGAGTTAATCCAACTCAACTCTGGCTAGTGAGAAAAGTTCAATAATTAAATCTAGCTTTTAATGACGTTGTACTCTTTCTGAATAAACGAACATTACAAAGAAAAATAAGGTAATGCAAATAAAAACAAACCGATTGTTCAAAATTTGTTAGATAGATTTACTAGGGATGTAATATTGGCAGAGACTGTTCTCGAAACAGTTGAGTTTAACCAGCCTGGAAGGAAAGTATTCAAAGTTATCAAGTGTTATATAAAGTCACACTTCTTGTGTCAATCGCGAAAAAAACGAACCATTCTTGTCCCCGGCAGTTTTAAAAGTAATATAGGCTTTTAAAAACAAAGTAACTTAAGAAAAAATGATAATACTGTTTTTAGAGTATAGAATAGAAAGAATTATACAAGATTTTCTTTTTATTGGGTTTTTTTAGTCCACAGAGCGTGACATGTCATGACCGTGGTGTGTCCTATCACTCAATTTCAAGCTTTGCAGTTTATATCCAACTTATAAGATATGAATTCACTTTTTAAATTAGAGAATTGAAGAAAGGAAATTTTGGGAAAATATTAATGACATTTTTACCTTTATTCTTTGATTTGTATTTATTTTACTGAGTATTTAATGCTTGTCCCCCAATACAGAAGTCACGTCAGTGGACATAAACAAAAACTGATATTGAATTCAATAGGTGGCAGTACAACCCAGTGTATGTCATTTTAGTTTCATTGGCAGCCATATTGTTTAACAAAGTCAAAAAATCAGTTTTTAGCTGTCAAGTAATTTTTTTGTTCATTAAACCTAAGATTTAGTCAAAGGTCAAGATGGGTACATCACGTCTGTGGTTAAGAAAGAACTTAGGTAAGCTAATCAAATGTCTATTCTAACTCCATCATGTGTAGCATTAGATACAAAGAGCTTAATTTTTAAAACTCATGTTTCAAATATGAATATACCATTTTTTACAAGGATGAAACATGTAATTTGCCACGTCCGTAGACATCACGTCCGTGGATTCTGTATGTCTACAGATGTGACCAGCTGTCCATGGATGTTATTATGATGTCTTGCTTGACTGTTTCTGGACTATACTATGTTTGTAGTTCCAAATATAACATGTGTTTAGGCTAGAGTAACCTACTTAGAAGTAAAAGTAATAACAATGGAATAAGATTTATTTAATTTACAGAAGGATGATTTTAAAACTGACTACTCTTGATTATGGATAAATTATCAAAACATAGAAAAATAAAGGAAAATTTATAAATTTCTGCTAATTAATACAGTGCACACTAAATTATTTTCTTTAAGTTGACTGTTCATAACTCCTTAATGTGTGTAGGTTTAAAAGTGTATTCAGGTGATATAGTAACCAGCTTGTGATTGCAAAGAAACATTTTCTGAAATTAGTTTTTTTTCTGAAGCTATTTTTTAAGATGGAAAATTTTTAAGATAGTCATGTCCGTGGAAAGCCAAATTTCTAAAGTTACATTTTAATGAGAAAATTTATTTTATGATCTGGACCGATGTTATAGTTTCAATGTAGTATGCAAGTGTAACTCAAAACCAAAGTTTCAAAAACTTTCATTAATATTTTTTCCCGAGATTTTTCGCGTCAAATGGTACGTTTTCTGAGTAATAACCAACTAAAGTATTCACTCATCAAGTATTATATAAAGTTACACTCAAGTATTCAAGCATCAAGTATTCAAGTATTATATAACGTCATCCTCTACTTACATCCTTGCACCAGGGAGTATCGTGGCTCGGTCATGTCGACTGGGATGTAGCTCTTGAGCCACCTGATTGTGGGCGTCGGGTCGCCCTCGGCCCTGCAGGGAAGAAGGGCGTTGCGCCCTTTCTCCACGCCTTGGATTTGGGGCTGAACGGTAAAGCGGGGGAACCCAAAGGGGATTTGGTCTTCTGAAAAGAAAAATACTTTGTTAAGATTGGTAGGAGAGGCCGGCGCAGGTTTGGTATAGGGCTGCATTCACATTAGGCCTATAACTTTAATATGATGCAACATGTTGATTCACAAGGATTTTTACAACTATTATGTAGCGTGTTTGGTACGACATCAACATACAAAAGATGATGCAGACAGCATTTTCTGATTTTTCAAGGCACGGGCAAAGTTTTCTCTGATATATGGACAGAATTACAATAGCGGCACTATACTTTTGATACAGAAATGTTTAACATTGTAGTGGCAGAGATTTACAAAACTTTGTATTTCGGCATAGTTTGATCTTTAGAATCGATTGCGCAAAAATACAATTGGTTTCTATTCATTTTGATTTAAATATTTTGATTACGTGCGTACAATTTTTAAATTATAGTTATCCAAAAAATTTTCACAATCTTCATATTTTGAAACATATGTAATAAACATGACTATGGCAGAAACATTTTAGTATAAGATCGAGGATAATAACCAGTGTGAGCTTATAGCCATACGAGCAATCATTGTGAAATGATACATTTGTGCCTACGTTTACAATTTAAACAGTATTTTAAAAGAGTCAAAGCCGGCCCAACGACCAGTGAGTGGCAAATACTGTTTGTTAGTTATTTAGGACTGAACTTAGGCATAAAAATAGCAAACGCCTCAAAGGTTAGCCTGGCCATTATGATATTCTTTCCGCTATTTCATTATAACTCACTAACGACGATTGAAAAAAAATGCCATGCGAAAATAACTTTTCTAGTTAAGTTTAGCATAAGTATAACCTAAAAAAATTGTTACATATAAATATATTCTCTCTGCATTATTATTGTATAAACATATCCTCAAAATTTGAAAACTTTTGATTCATTGTTTTAAAAACAATTCTCCAAAATCACCTAGGCGGTCACACTAGGTGCTCAACTTAAATGAAAATAAGTTAAATCCTTTCAATGCAATTGAATCAGTTAAAGACAACGTAATTTATTTATCTCTACGCACCTGAGCGTGTGGCATAGACATCATTCATTACATTCTAAATAACAATTATTTAATACATTATTATAACTCGAAACAAAAAAAACCTATCACCTTGAGCTAATTGTTTTATTTTTTACTCTCATCACTTACTATTTTTTTTTCACGAGTAAACGTTAACATTACTTAAAAAACACGGTTAAAAATATTATTTCTTAAGAGCTTTTAAATAATACAAATGTATATTTCTATTTTTCTATTAAAATATTTTTTATTTGAAAAAAGTACGTTCCGATGACCGTCACCGTTTCCATATTGTAAAAAAATATTTTATTAAGAAATATTTGAAAAAGTACAAACTTTTATAATTTCTCAAGGGAAAAAAACCTTTAAAAATATATTAAGAAACAAGAAATAAAGGACTGAAAACCTTAGTTTATAATAGCACTTAGTTAAATCCAATAAAGTTTTGTGTTCCTTAAAAAAACGAAATAAAATACACCTCGTAGATAATTTTTTTTAGTAGAAATAACACGTGGGGAGCGAAAGCGTTAAAAGAATAGCAGACAAAACAGATAACAGAAAAAAATGATTCCCAAAAGAAATAAAAGAACTTTTTCAGAGGGTTTAAAAGAGAAAGAAGCCAAATGGGCGCGCGTTAATGTATTTAATTACTATTGTTTGTGGTTCTTAGAATGACAAAGCTTACAAGAACAAGTACAGCTTACTGTAACAAGATAAAAATCGCCAAATTATTAAAAAAAAGGAAGACACAAAGAATATATAAATCCCGAAATAATTCCTTGAGCAAAAGAACTGGGAAAAAATATTAAATGAGTATTCTAACCTATGAAATGGAATATTTAATTTTAAAAGGTGAAATGTAAATGCGACTGCAGATAAATTAAAAACAAAAATATAGCTTAGATATAACCGTTAATATTTATGTTTTAAAACTAGCAAGTTACACTTAATTCACAGCCAGTTATTTGATTTTAACTTTTAAAAATGCAATCATACTTTCACAGAAAAAGTTAACAAGGTTTATAGTATAAATTATTTTCTAAAAGTTACAAAATAAATATTTGACAGAAGCAAAAATTTTACTCGAGTTATTTCTCTTAAACAAACATGTATAATTAAAATTTATTTCGAAAATGGGTCAAAATTATAAAAGATTTTTAAGAAGATATTTTTTAAACTCTTTTTAAGGAGTCTCTGGGTTTTAATTCAAAAGTCACAATTATTTCACCTTTTAAAATATTAACTGATTTAATTATAAAAATTTTATTTTCGTTTACTGCCAAACTAATAATAATGTAAATATTCCGTTTGATATGTATTTTTATAAATATTATGTAAATATTAATTGGTTATTGAAAACATTTAAATAATTATTTATGAGCTTAATAACGTTTTTTTTATATTAAAAGGAAGCGAAAGATAAGGAAACTTGGAATCGTCTATTAAAAAAAAGCTTTAAAATTAGTTTTAACTGTGTAACAAGATTTTAATCAACGAAGTATTAATTAATATTTTCAAATATGTGATTATTATTGTACCGTAGCGCTATGCTTATATTTATTTGAAGTTTTTTTTTACATACGAAGATTAATGAAACCGATAACACTTAATGTGACATTACAATCTTTAAATATGCATTAACCCATGGTTTTATAGCCTAAGCATGTTTGCACATTAGTAGTTCCAAAAGTAGATTAATGGGATGTGAGCAGCATAAGTTAACTATTCGATTTTTTAAGGTAAAAATTTAACTGTTCTACATACAGAGTGACAATTTATAAAAGCGGAACAAAACGCAATATATGTAATTCATTTTGATTCCTCTTTTAAAATTACCACCGTGTACTAGTATATGTGTTATAATGTATAAAAACTATTTCAATAAACTATTTTAATCATTATTATAATGATAATCTAAGAAATATTTATTATAGTAAACATAGTTTTTGAAATACTTCGCTTCGAAATTATCGGACATCTTAAATCACTGTTATCTTATAGCAATACTCAATCCGGAGACAGTTTTTATAGTATGAATTCAGTTAAGAATAAACCCAAGGCCCAAGAATACAAACCAATTGAGAAATATTCTCCAAAGAATGCACCAAGCAGTAAAGGTTTTTCCTTGTTTCTTATAAATCGAAGACAGCGGGGCCGATTCTATCTTCGCACTCTAATCATTTTAGTATGAAGAAAATCTCAGTCAGAAAGAGGAGGAGATAGGAATACGTAGGTTGAAGAAAGCTGTACATGACATTTTTGTTAAAATAAACAGCTGGAGAAATTCTATGTTCCACCTTTTAGACTATGTTTCAAATTTAAATACAATTCCTGTAAATATTTACTATTTTTTACATGAAGTATTATAGAATTATACACGTACATTAACTCAAACTAAAGACAGCTATAAATCTATCTGAAATAAATTGTAGTAAATTTTTTTACCAGTGACGGAAGGTTAGATATTTTTTCGTTTCATTTAATAAACTTAAAATTTATTTATTAGATAAATCATATATATATTCAGCTTGTTATGTAATTAAATATCTGGTTAAGCTCATTAAAAATATAGGAATAGTGAAATTCTCACTAATAATGTAATCAAATTTCGGCGCATGATTATCGTTATGTTTTAATCCACTTAGATATTTTAAAAGCAATTAAAAGTATTCTTTTTATTAAATGCACCCAATTGTAAATTATTAAAACCTTACACAATACATATGCTTTACTATAGTTCTTATTGAAATATTTTAACTTATTTCCATTATAAGATGTACAACATCAAAAGCATTTACCCATTCAGGTTTCAGCTCCTATACTTGGCAGGTTTTAAATCGAATCGCTAAATATAAAAAGGGTAAAATCATGGCCTACCCAACTTTAAGGCTACAGAAGCTCTAGGTTTTGTTATGCTATCATCCAGTTTAGCTTGTGGGCTTTTCCGAAGAAAAATGCGAAACTTAATTGCGCACGACCGATTTTACTTTTCCGGTTTCGAACAGGTTTCATTCCTCTGTTCCGGAACAGCTAGCAACTCGAACCGGACGGATAGCGTGACGTTACAGAGAGCTTATATTGCCTTATTAGTTGAGACGTCCGTGGTCCCAGTCCACAGAAACATTATTGTAACGCTTTGTCTTTCACTAAATGTTGATGGAAAGAAGCGTAGGGGAAAATTCTTCAATGGAAATTGACCATTCTTAAATTTAGAAATTAAATTAAGAAACCCATTTCAATCGCAGAGTGTAGCTCTAGTATGATTAAAAAACCCATTCTTGTTCTTGTATTCACCACTTTATTCTTAAAATCATTTGAATGATAGTTGCAATTCTATCAAACTAGTTAGTGAAATATCAAGACTAGAAGCATCATGGCGCACAAGATTTAGATAGTAAAGGAATAAATCATAGTGTGAGATTGAGAAAAGGAAACATAGATCTTCCGGAGTACGATGTTAGCACGTGTGAAGTCGGGAAAATTCCAGTCTACTTTAATCTCTAACATTGTAGAGTAAATACGATTTCCTTTTTTCGCTGCGAAGGGAGCATCATTTTTACTCTAGGTTTTGTAGGGTTTATTTTTTGAAAATGTTACCGGCGTAAGAGAAAAGTTAAGCGGCAGAAAACTGTGGAATATTGTATTTTTGGTATTTGTTTGGTAGGTTTTAAAGGTAAGATTTTCAAAACCCTTGGAAAAAAAATATTTTTAAATTTGAAAGAACAGTTTTGATAGTTAAAAATTGTGGTAATTTTTATTGAAGTTCAATAAAACAATTTTTCATAATTAAAAAAATAATATTCCATTCTCCTTCTAGTAACTGGTAGAAATGCAAAACGTTTCTTGTCCATAAATTAACTTTAAGTTAATTAAGTTTTTCGCACTATTAATGCTAATTGCATTTACTTAAATTTTTCAATACGATAATCTTTCGAGTTTGTTCAAGTTTATCCGATCCTATACTGGTCCATAAGGCGATGTCCATTTCCGATTATGTAGCTATTTGACCCGAGGACCATATTCTAGCTATTGTCCATGCCGAGTGGCTAGCCCTATGATGGACCCACAGTTAACTTCCCAAGCCATCTTGGTACTCATTTATATAACCCGGAGGAGTGAAGAGCTGAATGAACTTATGATCTACCCGGACCCGTATACGAAACAGGGAAGACTGTATAGGAGTCTCTAATACAGAGAAGACGGTATAGGAGACGCTTACAACTACACCAGAACTGCCACAATCTTTCAATATTGCTTTTAAATTAGTTTTCCTCGTCTAAAAGAATTTATAGAACGAAATACTATTTCATAATCCTTAAAATTATTAAATCATACTGCTCATTTTTATTTAAATCTTATGCAGAAAGTTATTACTATTTTTAAAAACAAAATAGGAATGAAATTCTACCAGAATATTTTTTTCTTCGCTTTTATATTATATAAAACCAAATGGTAAAAATTTAAAATAGACTTTAAAAAATCTTTATTTGCACCAGAACCAGCACCAGAAAGTATACAAAACAATTCAAAGAAAAAAACTGCGTCAATAGACTTCTAAAAGAAAGGAGAATGTCAAGTCAAATACCTACAACCCTCAAGCAAGTTTAATATATTTTGTTCTTTGGGTTTTATGTAAATGCCAATTGCCAGTATTGCTTTAGAAAATGAAAGGACGGACAGATTTGCAAGAAAATGAAAAAAGTTTACGATGGTTGCTGAATGACACTGAATAATTTAACGTTGGTGTCTAGTAACATGTAGCAGAGGTGAATAGAGATAAGAAAATTGTTTTGGTGCAAAGTTTTATTTTCAGCCCTTTTTGTGTACTTTTAAAATAACTTTGCATGTATTTTTATTTACTGTGAATTGGAGTAACTTTAGCCTGGCATAAAGCCGACGTAAGTGTAAGTAGTGTATTTAGTCAGGATTTATTACTGTAATAAAACTGACTGTACTAAATATTGATTGTCGGGTGAAATCTCTCTTCCTCTTAGTGATTCCTTCATATATTTTTTTAAACACGACATCACGAGGTAATATTTTAATTGGTTCCTAATTTCGTCACATATGACATCATCCACAGGTATAAATATAACTGGATATGTTTTGTATGAATCAATTAGAGTATACTTATTGATCACTGTAAATTTTTTTTCTGTGTGCTTGTCAATAACTGTATTTTTATTGTTAGAAGGAAGATTTCATTTGCTTAAGATCCAAGCAGAATCTGCTAATTTGGATTTATTAATTGCTTTGTTTCATGTATTTAGATGCATTATTTTATTTAAAGTTTTGGTTGAAGCAAGGTAACCCGGAATCCCGCACAGCTTCCATTGGACGCAATGTTAATTTAAGCCTTTTTAATGTTCCTTTTTCTCAGGAACTACAGCAGTTAACTTAAATTTTTTTTAGGTAGTTATTCAAACATATTTATTTGCTGATATGCGGGCTTTAAGAATTATGTCTGTTAGTTCCAGAAAAATTAAAATTTTACATGTGCTAAGTAAAAAAAATTAAAATATGAAGATATTCTTCCTACTTAAAGTAACATAACTCATTTAATAAGAAAAATTTTGCAAAACGCCCGCATATCAAGATTAAGCAACATTTAAGAAACATTTTGTCACCTGAACAGTGATTCTTGCTATTATAGATCTTGAGAAAAAGGAACATAAACATAAAAAAACATGTTTTGAGATTTCAAGCGTTAAATAGTGAACTTCCATTTGCAAACTGTTGAGTGGGTTCCAAAGAATTAATTGGAGTACTTCTAATTCGAGCATCAATACATGTTTTATATCATTGGAATCAGAAGATATTGTGCTATTCAAAACAAACAAAAACTCAAAACGATATTTTTTCGATTTTTCGTTCCGGGTTACCTTAACAGCGGTTTTAAAATTGGTACCGTTGCAAGACTTTTTTTTTAGTTATCTGACTGTAATAAATTTTAGAGACCGGTAGAATGTGATGCAAGAGGAAGAACCTCATTCAACGATGAAAAGCTATTTTCATGAAACAAAACATTCGCAGAAAACAACGAAACATTTATACTAATATTCTTCTGTTCTTATTACAAAACAATAACATTTTTTCAATTCTATGAAAACTTCTGGAGAAAGTTGAGTTGTTTCGCTGCTACTCATCCAACACTCTTTATATACAAAACTCAAATTAGTTCGATTTTTTTGTCTTATATTTAATCAAAAAGCATGTATTAATTTAAAGATTATTCACAGTTGTGCTTGAAGTTATGTAAAATACCATACTTGCAAGTATCAGTGTTAATTTTACGAGTTCTTAAAATTAGTGAATATTCATGAGGCACAACAACGTTCCGAAACAAAAATACATAAATAATATTATTTGATAATAAGTTGAAATAAAGATACCGATTTCTATTTTGATGGAAATACCTTCAAAAGATTCCTTTATCTCCAAACTTGCTTCCAAAGCTCCATTTTGATATAAAGCGAAGGTTGAATTTGAATAATAATAGAGAAAGATAGACGAGAAAATGCAGTATTTCGAAACCTACGAGGAAATTTGACATTGTCTTTTATGAGTGAAATTTCATATCAAACTAACGTCGTTATTTCTAGAAACAGTCACTCACGTGTAAGCAAGAATAAAGTATCTCAATATATTTTTATCTTGTGAATCAAATTTTCCAAACCGTATTCATATTTAAGAAGAATACACTGTTACAAAAGATACACAATGGTGATTCTTGAAGCATTTTTGAGGAAACTGATCCACAAAATCATCCTTATTTTCCATAATACATACATATTTGATAGGAAGTACAAATGTACAAAATAGCAAACGGTTCCCTATGGACTTTTTATATTGTTACAAATGTGTGTCTAAAAATAAACAACCTGCATAACACGTTTGTTTGAAATAAAAAGTGCGCACAACACAGACACATTGCTATTTTTTGAAAAGCAATAAAATCTTTGAAAGCCTTTTTTATTTTTAACCATCAAAACATAAAATGAATTAGTTACTACCAACGAACTTAATTAAGTAATTTCTTTAGTTCAATATTAAGCTAGGAAATGCAATTTTAAGATAATGAAGAATCGAGGTGGGAGAATATTAAAATAAAATTAAAACAAAAGACTTTTGAACTATTTTTAAAGTATGAAAACTTTTCACTCAGTTACATGACCCTGTATATCTTAATAAATAATATCTTAAAATAGGGCACACCGTTAGCAAAAGAGTTTCGAAAATTCGCACTAGAGCCACAGCAGGCTGTTCTGTATATGTATAAAAAGTATCTTAAGGAGGAACCAAAAATGTTATTAAATTTTTTTAACATAATTTTTTTATCAATAATCAAAATATGCTTAAAAAATTAGTGACTATCTAATTTGTAAATCTTTACCAAACCGCCAACAACCATTTCGTTTCTCCAACAATTTCAAATATTAAACCCAAACTAAAAACAAAAAGCATTAAGCCTCCTTCTCAGTTAACAACATCTAAATCAATCCGCCGAGCAGAGCGCGGAAATTAAGCCAGTTCGCTGTTTAATGCTTTTAGCAGTCGCTCTAACCAGGATGAATGCGAAATAATTTGTATTAATAAATTGCCACACTCCAGTGGTCTTTGTCAGCAGGGGCTCTCAGGATTGTTACCACGAGGATGTTTAGTAATGCAGGAGGGGGGAGGGCTCCAAAGTAGCGAGGGGTATTAAATTAACGGCACAACGACACAGAGAGCCCGCAAGGTAATCCATCAACATTATGTTTCCTATTTTATTTTCATATGGTTCAGATGCTTATTCTTTCGTTTAGTCTGGATGGTATTATTTACGTGAGTGTTTTGGGTATTTGCTGCAATGAGATTACGGTGGAATTCATATTCGAAGATTGGATTATACGGGGATTTGGATGTTTTGGTCTATAGCTTGTTCGGGATTTCAGGTTTTTTTTTAAAACACGTCATATGGTGCACGGAAATGTGTGACTTAACTAACAAAATTAACTTTGAGTTAAAAATACTAACTATTGCAAAAAGCTTACATCCCTAGAGATTAATAAAATTACTTCTGACATAAATATATAATCGCTGGATTAGTTAAATACAATAAGAGAGTGGATGCTATAGAACTTCTTGGGTCTTTTTTATTATGTGTTAGTGTAACCATATAGTAGATTTTTTATGTTAACCAATGCATCAATTTCTAAAATGTTTATGACTTTTCAACAAACAAAACAACTCTGAAATTCTTTATTTAAAAATATTAAACGAAATATTTATTTAAGTGTTACAACAAAAGGTTAATATTTTTAAGCGACATATCTCGAAATATTACTGAAGAAACTAAATATTGCTATTTGCATTAGAAGATTGATTTGTAAACACGCGTTTATCCGTAATTTATTTTAACTTTATTATACTGACTATTTATTAAACAGTAGTAGAAACACACTTAAAGTCCCATTACAACACAACATATATAATTTATTTTTAAAGCCTACAATTTCAAAAGACAGACAAAAGTACCTAAATCAAATTCTCCCCACGCAGTATTTTTTCAAAAGTGTTAAAAAAGAATAAAAAAGCTGAAATAGAAAGTATCGTGGTTTTATATAAAAAAAAAGACAGTGTTCGCTGAAAATCTCGTTGAAGAACGTATTTAAGCCAAAAGTCTTTACAATACAAATTTGCACCTGGAATATTGATCGTCCGTTGCTATGGCAACGAAAGTCAGGGCTAAAGGTTGCCATTTGGGATTACCTAAGTAAACAGAGTGCTTGCAACGAGTGTTAAAGGAAGACGCGCTGGCGGCCTATCGCATGCTTTTAAAGCGAGGAATAATCCTGTCCCTCCTGTTTTTTCATCGTTTTTCAATTCGGGGATAGTGTTGAGGGAATTGAAGAGTCTTTGTGTGGAAATATTATTTCGAGAAATTTTTATGCGGTTTTTACGAAACGTTAAATCGCGAGATAACTGTGGTTCTGTTACACACTAGAGACAATGTAAGTGATGAACAGTATGAAAAAAAACGAAAACGATTCAACATTTTTTTTAAAGTAGAAAAATATCAATGTTGTGTTTCTTAAAATTTATAACTTTTAGATGATATTCTAAAGGTACGTATAAAAAAAATTTAAGATATTCAACAGCAATTTAATATGTGGTTTTGAATAACATTTTTGCAAAAATGGAGTTTAAAAAATATTTTTGTAACACTATATTGATAACAAAAAAATTAGAAGAAAAAATTCTTTGTATAAAAAAAATTGAAAACTAATATTTTCCTAAGGGTTACTCATGTTGATGCAATTAGGGAAAAATAAGAAAGTTAAGTTTAGAGTAAAAGTGAACCAATTCATGTTTTTTTATAGTTTAAACAGCTTTCGTGTCACCATGTGATCTCATATAGCACAGTTAAAAGTAAAAGTGAGACTTTTTGAGCCGATTTAAAATGATAAAAGTATAATTTTCCCACGTACCGTATAGGTATGTACCCCACCTTTTAAAAAGCAGGATTTTTTCTTACATATTGTAGTTAACCTCACGATAGTATTAACGGGGTCTGACATAAAGGGTTAATAAGAATAAGTTAAATATTTTATCTCTAAAGAAAAAAAATATCAGTGACAATGATCTTAGTTGACACGAAACAAATTTACTCTTTTTATAAATCTGAATATTATGCATGGCTTTGTGGTTAGTGGTTTAGTAATTAGTTGCAATGTATACATTTTTTAATATGGTATTGGAACTAAAATATATATTCGTCATGTATGCATTTTTTCTTCATATTGCAAGTTCTATAGACAAATTTCGTTAAAACTGTCAATTTTTGCAACTTTAGAACACGCTTTGGTGCTCAACAATGCCAGATTTAAAGCTTTTTCAATCAGAGTCTACATGGACTAAACTTATAAGCAAAACAAATAATAAGTAGTTTTTGAAAGTTTATAGTAGTTAGAATCAAAGCAACGAAAATTACACTCTTCTACGGAATTTATTAGGCTTGAAAGTGACACTTTAACCAAACTATAGAAAACCAAGGACCCGTTCCCACCAGAACGGATAGGGTAGCGGTATCCCAGACTGGTACCTCGATTCCATTTTGAGTCACACACAATAAATAACACACACAATAAACTTATAAACTCGAACTGCACTTAAGAAAAACAAGGACCAGTTTTCACTTGCAAGTACAGAAATTTTCGCGATTTCCCTTATGATTTCGAACGCCATTTTCAGAAAAAAAGTTACACATATAAACTTTTAAACTACGGTACTTGAGAATAACAAGTATTCTTTCTCACCTGCTAGCACGGTCAAGGTGGCCATCTCCTGGACCGGTTCTCCGACGCCATTCTCGGCCACACACCCGTACGTCGCGTCGTCTCTGCCCGACTTGACTGGATCAATCCTGAGCACGGATCCGTTGGGCATCTCTTGCACGGTGTACCTCTGGGTGGTGACCCGCTTGCCATTCTTCCGCCACTCGATCTGCGGCTTCGGGTTCCCGACAGCGGCACACACGAAGCTGGCCACTCCGTTGTTCAGCACGGTCTGGTTCTGGGGGGCGGTCTCGATGCGGGGAGGATCTGGAAAATGCATTGGAATGGGGTTAGGTTTGAGTGAATTATCACTAGAGCTACACGAGGGCTATTGGTGACGAGAGTCGTAGTTTAGAACAAGAGACGAGTCGACTCATGAGTAGGAACCCTACACAGCGGTTAAGGGCGACATCGTGCGCAGCGTTGGGACTTTGGAGCATATTCAAGAGGCACTCCCTCTATACTATTCATCGGGCATTTTTGGCAGCATGGGCCTCTTATAGGTTGGCAGTTATTTTGGAGATGCACGGACCCAGACCTGGGACCTTCCTCATGCTAAGCGAACGCCTAAACAGCTCTGCATTGGAATCTGATAATTTTTTAATACTTTTAAAATTTATAGAATGGTTAATATGTCTATGATGCGTTGAAAATCGAATTTTTCAAAATTAACTCGTAACCACAACGGATTGTTTCGTAGGTTATTGTTTTTAAATGTATTTTGCTGTAAAAATAATGTGGATGCAATACATTAGTGAACGACATCATTATAGGAGTGAATATTATGAACAAAGCAAATTACTGTTGTAAAAACAATATATTTAAATGTTACAATTCATTGAAGTAAGTAAAAATTAGTCATGAAATGTGTGAACCATAAATGCGACTTTCTATATGGAAAATAAAAATTTACTCGAACCAAAAGGTTTATCACATTCTGCCAAATTTAGAAATTATAGAATTTTGTGTGGCATGCTATGAACTATAGATATCAAAGTTAACAAGACAGCCCAACGAATTGAAAGTAAAAATAGATACTAAATATGAAATATAAAGTAATGAAAGTATTTTGATGGGGTCGAAAATCTGAAATGTAGATTTCGCGTTTTCTACATGTATTGGAGGGTGCCGATACTGAAAAAAGAAACGTTTTTTGAACGTTGATCCAACTTTTTCCGACTTTTTAAATTGTAAAGTTATTGAAATTACGTTAGATATAACTTTTAAATGTGCATTGATTAATTGATTGGTAATTGAAAGTCATGTTGTTTACACATACCTAGTTTTTAAACAATATCGCAAAATATTTTTGTGTAGAAACGAAATATCTGAATCAAATGTAAACAATACACACACGCAATTTCTCATCAAAACTATAAAAAAATACCACTAGAATGCTGTTCCTTTATGAAATCGAATTCACAAAGTAAATATCTTATGTAGTGAAAACAAATTTAAAAAATAGATTGAAAGTTGTTTACTAAGTTTACCGTAGTATGTTTACATTTTATTCAGGAACATTTCGGAACCTTTCAACGTATAGACATTAGAAAGAAAATTTGATTTTGATTGAAATCATTAAACAAATTCAATGTTTACTGTAGTTTCTTAATCACATGAGCATATCGAAAGTTTAAATTGTATCCCAGAGCCATTTGGTGTCTATAAGTAAATTTTATTATTAAAATATTACACTATTTCATAAAAATTTATTGCTTTTAAGGAATTATAAAAAATTATTATTCGGAAATTAAATTAAGTATTTTTGTATACTTGAATTAATTTACGAATTTATTTTAACTTACCGAGTTGTTTAAAAGTTAAACATTTAATTTTTATGAAATTGAGTTTCATTCAGTTCCGTTAAAGCAAATTCAAAAATTTTAAGATTTGTGTCAATGAGCACAAATACTCGATTATTTACTTTGTCACAGACGGTTTATTGCAAGCAAGAAATTTCAGGAGCAAAACCGGATCGTACCGGATCGTATCGTACTTCAGTGGTAACATCGAACGTGGTGCCTTCTTTGAACGCACCTCTGACAACCTTCACGCAACCAAAGAAAAGTCCCGAGACTCATTTCAGACTGCTCTACTTTAATCGTTTCGTCTCCGACTCTCCGGAAGGGGAGTACTGTAGCGGTCATCACCAATAGTAGACTTTGTCACAGACGGTTTGGTATTGGGCGCAAGCATGTACGAGGTGCCGAGATAAAAACCGGGTCGGCCAGTACATTCTTCAGATAAGATTTTGATTGTAGATTAACAATACCAACCTAAAAAGAAACCTCCCGCAATCAGAATCACTTTCATATAATCGTTTTAAAAACGAGACTGCAATCTAAAGACATTTGCATTGTAGTGTACATCCCATAAAATATTCAAACAAATCCAATTTCAACCTAGTGAACCATAAACTGAGCACTTATTTCCCTTTCACGGAGTTCCACAAAAATGCGACTTGTGTGTAAATACTCCTTCAAATTTTAATCTGTAAGCCTTGGGAAGAGACCCTTTTAAAGGTATCGCCCAAAAAACGCATACAACTTCCATAAAAGCGGTTTTAGTGTTCCTATTTTTTCCTAAAACTCTTTTGATTTTTCGCAAACACTCCGTTATTTTTATATATTTCCGAAGTGGATTGTACATTTGGAAGGAAATGGTGTAAGTACAGGGGCAAACCGCTAGACATACGCATCAACAACTATAATAATAAGAGCGGAATAAGTCAACTTTTAACTGAGACTATCTCCTTTGAAATTTGTAGTCCACTTGTATTACAACGATTGGCTGATTGCAAAAACTATATCGGCCGTTTATTTTATACCTGTTATTTAAAAACTTCTAAAATAATTTTCAAAGTAAATTTTTGCACGTTAGTACAAAATGGTATGAAAAAATATTATGAAAACTGTAAAATACAAAAACATACACGCATAAAAATAGAAGTTAACTGAACTAAATCCTCATAATAATGTATCATGAAAACGCAGTTTCTACGTGTCTTAATGAAATGACGATAAAACCCATTGTGTACCTACAAAATACCAGTGTTTGCAATCTAATCGGAAAAGTGGCAATCAACGAATAATCAATTATCATGTGTAATGTGAGCTCCTAATTTGACTGGAAACAAAAATTGTGACAAAATATTAGGCTTGTTACAATTTAAAGGGTGTTTAAGAACAGACTTCCAGTTTCAACTAATTTTTGAGGAAAATAGAAATGAGGTTTAAATTCTACGATACTTCATGTGCAAAAAGTTCATCAGTAAAAAGTTTTTAAGTGTACTCAAACTTATATGTTATAAAACTTATCAATTTAAGTGGTTTTATTTAAAATTTTAAATGAATCAGAATAAGCAATTGGAGTTTTTTTGCAGGAAAAGCAGCGACCAGATTCGAAAATAACAGGAAAACCAAACAACGGTTAAGGAAAACTGATCCTATCCATCGCTCTCTTACGAATAAGCACAGAAGGAAAGAAATTATAGCGGCGCACAAAGCGACGACAGGGGCAGCAGGGTCACATTTGGTTTGGAGAAGGCAAAAATCAACTTCCATTAAAAGCAAAGAGGAATTGCATAAAGGAACTAAAAACATCCAGCGCTTGAATGCAGATTGGGACATCAAATATTCATGATTTGTCTAATGCAGGTACCCTCGATGTCAAGAGAAAATGCTAAAAGGGGCAGAGGAAAAATGAATAGAGTCAGGGAAAATAAGTCGATTAAGCTTAAGGATAACAAAAAAAAACGTATTTTCTTTGATAACAGCTTTTTTAAAGGTAAAACACGATTTTTTAAAAATATTTTTATACGGAGAGAACATATCACTTACAAATCTCAGTTTGATGTTAGAAGTTATAAAACTACTTGAAAAACCCACTAAGAATACTTTTATTTATTAGTCTCTTTGGTTTATTTATGTATAAAGTAGTAACTTAAAAGGTGCAATTTGTAGCTTGGAGAGTACGAGAAAAATTTATATGGACGTAGAGAATATACTGTTTTTAGATTAAACCTAAAAAAAATATTTAAAACTTGTGATTTATCGGACTACATCTAATTCTACTATTTATGAAATGAATTCGGTGTTGACGAAATTTCATACATATTACAAAACTAAATAAATTACTAAGTATTTTTTTTGCGTGAACATGACTTAGTTTATAAATCGCTTGTAGCTAGGGTACTGCAAAAAAGATTACAGATGTACTAGATAGATATATTTAGTGTATTATTTGTATTCAGTATTGCAACAGCTCAGTCTGGGCTGCAACTAAAAATTCTTCCGGAAGAGAGAGGGGGAAATTTTAAAAATTAACGATTATAATGAAATTAATGTAATTCAATTAGTGAAAAAATCAATGCAATTAATTGTATTAATTCAACTTATTAAATTAGTACAGGTAATACAATTAGTTAATGTAATCATTGCATTAAGTAATGTTGCTAGTACAAGTAAAATTGCTAATACATGCAATTTAACTGAATATTTAATGCAATTGATATGATTAAAACTATTAATTATGTAATTAATATAATTAAAACTATTAATTACGTAATTAATATAATTAAAACTATTAATTATGTAATTAATATAATTAATACTATTAATTATTGTAATTAATACAATCAAAACAATAAATGTAATTAGCGCGCAAGCAACATATTTTATTATACAAATTAATACAATCAAAATGAATAATTAATAAGACTAATACAATTAAAATGATTTAAGCAATAATATAACTAATATATTTTTTTACAGTAATTATGACAACTAATTCATATAAGTGTACACATTTTGGTTTATTGGTGTTTTTTGAGTATTAAATGCTTAATGCCTTTTTTATTAAATTTATTGTTTTATGCATTGAATAAAAACTGAAGTACGTTTAATTATGAAAAAACGTCCAATTCTGCATATGTTAGCATTGCAAAAAATATCTTGTAAAATCAGCAATAAGATCAGTAATGGACTAAGTGACTACTTCCTGGGCTAAGTGACGATATCTAAATCCAGCTTGAACCGATATCATTTAGGAGAGGAAATCTTCAACGTCTAATTGTATGGTATTCTCAAAAAATAAATTTCTAGAAATCGATAATAAAAAATTATTAATAACTCTATTGATTCATAAAAGGAGGGTGAACATTTTTAAGTTAGAATTTTTTGATAATCGTCGCCTAATTAATAGAAATGTAGTGAGAAAACTAGTTAGAATTTCCGCCACGGTACTGCATTGCAACTAAGATATATAATTTTCTGTCTTAAGTCATCGTTATGCAAACTTTGGAAGGATTTTTTTCCAGGTGCGAATAAAAAAGTATAAACGCAATAAACGCTTTTTTATTATAATATTGACAAATTTATTATAAATATAAAATCTAATTAACTTCTCAGTAATAGTATCCTTAAAATATTCAACAAGCGTAAAATATTCGAATTATATACTTGCGAAACTCTTATCGTAATCACTGCATATACATTTAAAATGGGGCATTTAGTGAAAGCATATCTATGCTATTTTACTTATTTTCGATTCCTGTCAAATCTGGCGGAAATCTCATGGATAGCATTTTCAAAAAAAAAAGAGCTAACTATCAAAGACCTAACTATTAATTGCAGACGAACTAAGGCTCGCATCGCTATGCCGATTGCACTAATCGATAGATATCGAAATTTTGAATCATATAAGTAATGTTAACTCAAAATGTCAATTTTGGCCGATAGGTCACTTTTTCGCGTACGGTGCGATATAGCAGAAAAAAATATTTTAGCAAAGAGGAATAGAAGTATAAGAAAACAAATTTGATTTAGCATACAAGAAAGAGCATTGAATATCTTTAATTATATTCCCCAAATATTTAATAGTTTCTGTAAAACATGCTTCAAAAAATGACTAATTGTATACTTGCTAATTGGTTTTGCTAATTGGCTAATTGTCTTGGAAAATGATTATACTTGCTAATTGGTTTAATTAAAAATAGTAGCATATTGAAATAACCTAAGCATCTTTCAAATACTTTCCAAAAATGTAAATCTGTATAAATTTATTCCTTCGTGTGACATTTTTCATATGTTTTTAAGAGAACCTTTATTTATGTACTGAGATTCCCCAGATAAAATTAAATTAACTCATAAATTCTTTAATAGGATTTCCCTTTTTTCTATTTTTCTATGCATAATATTGTATTCCTTTAAACTATTTCATAATAATTTTTTGACATTAGTAAAATTTAAATCTTTACGTGTGCACAATTGTAAAGTAAATTACATTTAAAAAACTTACTATAATATAACCAATTTAATTTGTAAAAGTAACAAATTCAAAATACAGTGAATACTTTTAGTCATAGGACAAAAATGAAATAAATATTTTTTGTTAGATTTAACTGTAGGTGGGAAATATATTTATCTTAATATTCATCTAAATTCGGAAGTTTTATATTTCAAGAAAGTATTACCTTTAAAGGTAATTGGATTGCACAGTTTGCAATAGGTATTACTAACAATTTTTAGACTTACTTTTAGATTCTTTTACTATGTTTTATGTAAGGAACTCTGTCAAAAACAAATTAACAAGATTAACTGTTTAAATTTTTAAAATGTAAGTTATATTGGAAATACTTTTTAAAAATTGAGTCCAATCCAATTAGAATGAAAAAGTATCATTGCTTTCCTTTTCATAGTTAAATTAAAAATAAAATTTAATTCCAAGAGTAAATTTTAACTTATGTAATTAAAAAAAATGTTCTTGTAAAATCTACTTAACTATTTATAAATTTAGAGTTGTGCTATTACGTTTGCACTGTGATTAAATTTAACAATAAAAGAAAAAAAACCTACATGCTCTGATATTTAATAAACAAGATTTAATAGTTAGGAGAGGATGTGACATAGCGATTATCACCGTGTGCACATATTTGGTAGGCATCGCTACAAGTTGATCGAAACATTTTCTAGAATTGTAATTAAAAATATTTATGTTTAGTAGGGGGAGTTGGGGCACTTTGATACACCCTGCCTACTCTACGATAGCTGTTATTACAGTCAGTTGTCCACAGCACCTTTAAAATATGACCCAAGCTACCTACAATGTATTTCATGTGTATCTGGCAGACTCATGTAAACTGATCGATTACTTATTACTCTAATGAGGCCTGGCATCCGTTTAAATGGGTGTTTCGTTTCTAGTTTCGAGATTACTACACAATTTATTGTGAACTTTAACATCTGAAATAGTTCGATATAAGAGGATTTCAAAATTACTTTTTAGCCTTTGATTGCATGTATTAAAAGTTTGTATGAAAAATGACGTCTCACGAGGTCTCGCAAAAAGTTGTTTTGCAGAAGTTTTCAGTAATTTTTTTAATTTTTTTTTTCTGAGTTGACACAAATGTTTACTTAAATAAATGCATAATTATGTCGATTTAAATATAAAATTAAATTTTCAGAAGTATTGCGTTAGATGTTTTCAAATTGACTCGATAAGAAGCGTACTTTAAATCCCTTTTACATAGGAAAGTCTGTACGACATCAATAAATATGCTATCCTGTTATTAGTATCGTATGGGAGCTTGAGGTCTCAGTCAGTAATACATTAGACATTTACCGCCTTGAAAAGAATACTATCTTTGACACTACAATCTTATGAGCTTGAACTAAGAGTAACTGTTTCAAGTCATAGTTTTATTCTGACAAACATATTTGTTTTTTTTAGGTTTAAATAATTCCGCACTATAGAACATACGTATATGTATCAGTGACCTTTTTTGAATTTTGAATCGAAGTCAAGTAAAGAGACGGCACCTGAGAGAGAATTCATTGTCTTTTTGATAGCGATACCATAGAAGGACTATGGACTTTGTATGAAAAGACTTCCGAGTTCACTAACCTTCTTCACTAGCACAATCACATATTTGAAAAGTGTACAAAACCGTATACCATCCAAGAATTGTCTGAAGGCTGGCCCCCTATCAACTAGGATATCACGCCTTCCAGTCTACACACTCCTCGTGAACTTATTTACAAAGGCAAGTCGTAACCATTTAATACATCCCTCATTCAGCCCACCATAAAGGTTTATATTCCCTCAATAAGCCATTCTTGTTCTGAACGTGCGTAGGCAGTAACTTCTTCCCTAACTCTCCCCCATCAAGACTAAAAGGCAAGGATGGTGAATGCGAAGGGTAAATAATGGATGGTTCTGATCTCTGAGGGAGAAGCATGCTTTTAGCAAAGACTGATACTACACGATTTTTTTTACCGTGGCTAAAGGTAACTAATGACAAGCCTTTATGCCATCGCTAGCCTAGAAAGAAGAAATTGTCAATTATGCTTGTTGTGGGTGTCTTCATTGTTTACTTTTAATTTACTCTGGCAGTTAGTTTTATTTTTTAAAGTGATATTATTTATGTATCATATTTGATGTATTTTAATTTAAGTTACAAATAATGCATCAAAATCTCATTTTGGTTAGGATTGTTAAGAAAATAAATGTGCTTTGAAAATGAAATGCCACATCGAATAATAGGAAAACAGTACTCAGGAAAAAGTACACATAATTTCGACTTCTTCGGCACTACATAATATTTACACTACACAATTTGTTATGAAAAGTTTAGTAATGTATAGTTTGGATAACTACAAAAAGTGAATTTTAACGGGAATTTATAAAAATGGAATTATTTTCATTTTAGAAAGGGGTATAGAAGAGGTTACTATCGATATGCTGTTTTGGTATAATTAGCTTAAAAAATCAAATGGCCAGTTAACAACATTTAAGTCTTAAGGGCTTGTTTATTAAATATGTCTGTTTATTGGGGTGTTATTTATAGTTAAGCAAGCTTTGTTTGTACTGTTATACGTCATAATAAGGTTTCTGAGAAAATCACATATGTGCCAAGTGTAGCTGTCATAGAAATATTTCGGTTGGGTGTTTAGGTTTTAAAGGTATTTCTAAAAAACGAAGAGATCTACGGACTTCAAACGTAAAACAAGAGTTCCTATTACACTTCGGACATTACCAAACACGCGGAGCATAAAATATCTATTATTGAGGGGTAATTGAAAGTCGTGTGGCATTTCACACCCCTAGTTTTTAGTAGGAGTGGTATATTTCAAATCCTCCTCCTTCATTCTTTTTTTAAAGCATCAACTTTATAAAAAAAACTAAGCAAATAAATAACTTAAGAGATATTCTGTAGCTGTTACTAAATGGCTATCCTTTCAATCAATGCTAGTTATAATCCAAACCAAATCCTGCAAAGCTTAGAAACTACTATTCACAGTTCCCTAATTCGATGTGGAGCGTGCCATCAGCCTGGATTTCAGTCTCAAGTTCTACTCCACTACCTCTACCTTTTTCTGTAACACTTAAACAAACCAAAATAGTATTTAACAAAACTTAAATATATAAAATTCATTGTACAATAGTTAATTCTTATATGCAAATGTCTATGTTTATTTAAACCCTATCTCTAACCCCTTGTAGGTGTTCCCAGTTCTTCACACGCATAAGCGTAAAATTGTAAATGGTAGTACTTGCTGATTTTGTAAATAAATATTCCAAGTTTCTCTTTAACAATTCCTGTCATAACTGATTAAATATAAACCACCACCAACGTAAGCAGACGTCTTGCCACTTCTGAATAGTTTATGGAAGCCTGATATTCTTTACCTAATGCGACCTCTCCGATCCGGCTTCAGATGTGTTGGCACGATTTAATCGTCCAACAATAATAGCCTTTTACTTGTGAACTCACTAAAGAAGAATCATCTATTTCTCACTTGTCACATGATAAAACCCTGAGGAATCCTGTAATCATAACTTTTGATATTTGTTTCTTTGAACGACCAGCTCAGAATACCAGACGTTAACTGGAAAGCGAACATACCGTATTTAGGAATAATGATAATATGACAATGTCATTTTTCGATCCGATTTTAACCCTTCGGGGACCAGGCCGTGTGATTTTGCGGTCAACGGATTACGAACATATCTTAGATGTTCCCAAAAATTTGCAAATAACCTTGCCTTTTGAAATGCTTGCTTATAAAACAAAATTGTTATTGATATACATCTCCCCACAAGGAAAGTCATTGTCGGGGCAAATTCAAATTAACGGTAAATCTGTCTGCCACCTACACAGGTGTTTTTGGTGTATGCATAGTTTTAAACGCATTGCTTGTTTTCCAGTGTTCGTCCAAATTCTGCTTTATAGTTTTCTATTAGTGGTTATTTTGTTGGGTGTATGCGTATGGTGCCTCAAACATCGTTAAAATTGCCTTGTGAATAGTTAAAACACTAACATTTATCATTTTGAGCATTTTTCGATTATTAAAATTCCTCCTCTGTCTATGCTTAATTATAGGAGCTTTCTTTGTCATCAAAATTAGGAACAACCAGCACAACAGATGGAAGACTTAACCCAAGATCGAGGAAGGACCGAAAGATTGGGAACTAAAATTTTCTTTCATTTCCAAAAACAAGTTTACATATTCGCATCTTGCTCTTCTTTCTTATCAAGATCGCAATCGAATAATAGATTTTAGAAGTTCCCAGCTTTAATGTGGTAAGATACCTCAGCAGTTCAAGCAAAAATACCTCAAAAAGTGTTATTTGATAATGGTTAGTTAAACTTATCTTGTATAGAGAAAGAGGTTAATTAAAAGAGGAATAAATCAAAATAATCTAGGATATTGCAATTTAATGAATAAAAACTTATTATAATTGACAACATAATTAAACTAACTGACAGTTCGTACAAAAATAAAGAGCCGCAAATAAATAATATGCTACATAAATATTTGTTCGGTTTAACACAAGCATTTTTTGTGTCACAAATAACTAAAATATTTATTTTACGCATCTTTTGATATAAATTTCCTGCATTTGTTAAATAATTGTAGATGATTCGCTCTAACAGCAAAACTATACAGAGGTATCTGAAGGCACAAAAGGGAAGTTAAAACATATGAAATGAACTAGATGTAATATAAACTACAATCTAAATGATTCCAAGAGTCGTTTATTTAGAGGAGAAAAAAGAATGAAAATATTACTGGGAGAACAATATCAATTTAGGCAAAATATTCAATTTCACTCTTAATAATGTTTAGGAAAAAAATAGAAAACGAGATAAGTAGAAGGACGCAGTTGTAAGTGACACGTGACTGATTTGAGGCAAAATGAGTTCGAAATTGAAATTTCAATATGGGAGCAGACCACTGAAGATAGTAAAAGTTTCATCCTTTTTAGCTCATGCATTTTTCATCAAATAGTTGCAGTCTGTCTTAAAAAAGAAAATATTCGTACGCATGGTAAATAAACATGATGTTGCTTCTTAGAATGATACTGGAACTATATTTAAAGTGGAAACCAATCCCTCGTGAGAATGAACAGCTTTTATGTATGAACCCAATTTTTACCACCCTCAAGCATGGTGGTATAAAGGAGTGATATGTTTTGATTGCTATTTCTGCCTTTAATATCTTGCTAAATCTATTAACAACGCCTTTGTGAACACCATTAACACCTTTATTTCCAAATAAAAGGTGTAATTTAAGTTTTTAACTGCTTTTCGTGCAACTTAATTTGCCTATATAAATTATTGAGAGCTATAGTTTTCATTTGTCCGATAATTTTGTTTATTTTAATAAACTTAAGCAGAAAGCTAATTTTTCTTGTTTTCTTAAACTAAATTTTGTTGCCAATCAGCGTTTAAAAGGTGAGTTTGGGTTAGGAAAAATGTTCATTTTTATCAGAAAGGGAAAAAAACCTGATGTTTTTTCATTGTTTCCTTGTAAAACTATATGTAGTCGAGTTTGAGCTACAACATGCGATATTTAAGATCCATACCCCGGAAGGTTCTTCGATAGAACGGTAGTACCAAAGTTTTTTTTCTTTAGAAGACAATCAATGAAAAAAAAAATCGGTGCATATGATACGGTTTTGGAACACATGGTCAGTTACAATTTTATCGAGCTAATGCGGTGAAATAGCAATGTGATAATGCAAAAATTGTGATAATGCAAATCGAGTCAACACTCAAAATTACACATTTTAATGAAATTGAACTGCTTATGAAAAACAGAATGCGGAAAAATTAGAGATAAGAAAAGGAAGCGCATGAGCAAGGATCTATGCGAAGGAGTGAGAGCATCTTTATCAAGATGAAAGTTGACTGCTTCAATTTAACACAACTGTAACTTCCCATGAGATCTTTTGGAATTGATTCAAAAATTACAATTACAATAAATTAAGTATAAAATTGTAAAACAATTCTTTTGTAGTCAATTTCTCTTACCATTTAGCTCAGAACAAAAACATTGAATAACTCCATAGCCAAAAATTTTTTTGCAAATTAAAGACCCTTTTTAGATCTGGCAGATTGGGAATTGCCTGGGGTGGTTTTTGGCGCTAAACATTTTTTTTCAATTGCGGAAGGGAGCTTGTCTTCAAGAGTTTGGGATTTTTCAACTCACAAGTTCAGGTGGAATGCGATATTTTTTGTGTTTTTTGTTTTAGTTTAGGTTAAAATTACAAATGTTGAGCTCTTACAGAAATTTGTTTCTAAATTGTTCTTTATTTAGGTTATTTTCTTGTACAAATTTCATGTTTTCGGTAGATTTTTCTTCATATATTGTCAGATTCCTTCATAGCATTGTGGAATTTAATAAGTTCATTTGAAATAGTATTTGTTAAGGGAGTATTTTTAAATATATGATTCTATGTTTAATATTGTAAACGTACGCATTTAAGTTTGCGGAAGATGATCTGTTTCGTATTTTTCCATTTTTTCTGAAGTACGACATACTGAAATACCGTCGTATTTCTGAAGCATTATAAATGGGGTTTCGGAAGAAGTCAAACTATTGTGTCTTTTGATTTCAAAGTACTTAAAAATTTTATTTATGAGTTTGTTTTGCCATTGGTAATTATAATTTTTTGCATTTAAGCATTTTCATTTATTAAGAATCAATCTTTTCTTTGCGCCTATAAAAAACTATAATTTTATGAATTTTAAAAAAAAATTTCAACACAATGTAATTATTTCAAATTTTGCAAATTTAATATGCATTAGCATCAAAGATTTTTTCTTAATTCTGACGAAGTATTACATGACGACTTGTACATTTGTAAAAGTAGCCGGTTGTAATCACAAAGTGTTGAAAGGTCTTTTACTAGTTTTAGGAATCTGACTATAATTTTTGTCAAGGCTCAGGAGAAATAAGACTATTAGGTATAGATGTAACCAGAAGAGTTTTTTTTGTTTCTTTTAAGTTTTATTTTGATAAGATTTTTTACAACCAAAGGCTTCGTAGTCAATATTTTAACATATTACTATTCGCAGTAGACCGTTTTGCTTTTAAAGTTTCCTCGAAAAAAAATCCTAAAAAATACCACATATCTCGCAATATTTTCCTTTCGCAGCGTAGCGTCTTGTCATGTTTCGTTTCTTTTTTTAGATCGGTATAAGACTTCATAACCAAATTTTAACCGTGTTTTTTAACAACATATTACTGATTTCACGTTTCGCCAAGGCCGAGAATCACTTTGGAATTTTTTTTGTTGTGTATTTCATTGTGTTTAATCAAACAATTGAGTTTTTTAAATTTGCTAAAGTTTGTGTTAAACAAGTAAATTTTTTGTGTTCTTTTACCAAAAATGAGTCCTGACATTAATTTTGGATTTTTTTTTCATCGAAAAGCCACTTGAAATAGAAATAAAACCGGCCACTTGAAATCTTTGGGGGGAGTAGGGCAAATATAAAAAACAGCAATATAATGTAAATAATCGCCCCCCCCCCCCCCCCGCCAAAGAGACTACGGACATGCCTCTAAGGAATGTTGGCAGGTATGCAGTTCCGTTTTAAATTTCTAAGAATTTGTTGATGTTTAATTTATGTATTATTCCACTCTTTATACATTTCTCTGTCAGTAATATTTGGCATTTGAAAATTCCAATATATTAAATCCTTTTAATGTAAAATTTTAGTTCTTTTAAATTTTATATTGCCAGGGTTGAAAAAATAGTCAGACTACAATTTAATTTTAATATGAATTTCCTAAACAAAAATTTTTTTCGCTTGTGTTGGAATTCAACGATTTTGTGACTCTTACAAAATTTAATTTTTGCAAATTGTACTAAATTATTGCATAAAAATAGTCAATTTACCTATAATTTGACAAAAGCAATTTTGTGTTTTATTTAAACTTAATTATTATATACTTCAGTTTTTAAGATGCTTTTGATGATTATATTTTTGAACAGCTTTATTATTTTTTTTTATATTAAAAATTTTCATAGAGTTTACTAAAGATAACAATGAATCAAGATTAAAATTAGATTTAATTTTTACATTGTATATTATGAAATCGAAACTGATTTTTGTTGTTTTGCTTTTAGATGAATATGTGGATGAAGAGTCTCTTAAGTCCTTAACGCCTGATTTATGTGCTGAATTGGTACCGAGGTCAATATTTCAGGTCAAATGCCTAATTTAAAAAAATGTATTTTTATGCAAGACATTTCTTTTAGTATCTTTGTTTTTATATCTTTGAAATAAATACTTTTTTGGACTTTTGACCTTTGTTTTAATATCTTTGTCCTTTAGTATCTTTATTATGTGTGAAATAAATACTCTTTTTGAACTTTCTGGGTTTTTGTTTTAGTTTTTCCAGTTCTAATGAGTGACTGATAATTATAGTAAAAGATATATTTTAAAGTTCATATTTAAAAAATTAAATTTTTCATATGTGTTGCCCTTCAATTTAAAACTAACTTCATATAGTTTCATGAGTTTTTACTGAGTCATGGATGCTATTTTGGGTAAGTATCGTCACCAGCTTAATAAACTCAATCGAAACAAAATAGGAAGCCAGTTTTATGATGCTTTATTTTTATAACATGCAAAACCTAAATTTAGTTTAAATAACTACTTTTACAATTTTTGCTGCAGGTACCAAAAAATTGTCCATTTTTAAAATTGATTGCTTAAAAACCAGAAATGAAGTAATTCAAATTGGATGGAAAACACAGCTTTAAATTACTTTGAAAACAAGATATAGTTCAGTTACACTTAGTCATAATATTTATAGGCACCTTTGAGCCCAACACACTAGGCAGTCATGAGTAGGCTAACACTGCCTAGTGTGTTGGGCTGGAAGGTACCTATAGAAATTATGACGGATGTCCAACTAGACAACATCTTGTTTTTAAGGTAATTTAAAGCTCTGTTTTAACATCCATTTTAATTACTTCATTACGGGTTTCTAAGCAATCTATTTTAATGTGGCCCGTTTTAACTAGATTAAATATTTGGTAATATATAACAAATACTTTTAATTCGTTTGGTTCTGTATAGTAAATAATTGGTACTTGACAACAAATATTTGGTAGAATATAACATGCGTTAAAATCGTTTGGTAAATCTCGCTAAATATTTGGTACTAGATAAAAAATATTTGTTAACATAACCAATTATTTTAATTGGTTTTGGTAATTTTTACCAAATATTTGGTATTCGATAATAAATATTTGGTAATATATACCTAATACTTTTAGTTCATTTGGTAAATTCGACCAAATTTTTGGTCCTTGAAAACAAAGGTTTGGTAATTAATAGCAAGTATACTTTTCTCGTTTGGTACGGTTTACTAAATATTTAGTAACGAAGACCAAATACATTGTGATAGTACCAAATTTATTTAGTATTAGCTACAAAATTACATAGTAGCTGGTACCAAATTTTCGTTACCAAATCATTGGTAACGTGTACAAAATACCTACTTAACTCATATACGACCAAATAATTTGGTACTGGTTACTCAAATTTGGTAATGGTTACTAAATTTTTTTTTCAGTGTATTTATAAAATTGAAAACAATTCTTTTTAGCACACTTTCTCTTCAACATTTCACTTCAGAATTCAGAAGCTAACATTGAATAGAGTCGATAGCCAATGTATAATTTATATTTGAAATTAGTTTTAAGTACAACTTTTTCAAATCGAGCAGGTATATTGGGGTAGTTTTGCTCGGGGTGAGCTTTCTATGAAGATGTTCTAAAGCCATTTTGTTTTCAATCTCGTGAAAGGAGAGCATTCGTCTTCATAGAGTATAATAGGAATTTATTGCAACTTCTTACCGAAGACATGTACCGAAGACATGGTCGGAATGCGCCATTTTTTTTGTTTTTTTTCTTAAGGTTGCTAGCGGGAATTTTACAAGATTTCACAATCATTCCCGTTGGAAGCTCTTACACGAATAGTTGCTAGCGTTGTCTCTTTATTTCGTGTTATTTTTTGTGTTACAGGAATTTCGTTTTCTGGTTGATTTTTTATTCTTCAGGATATATCTGTCATAGAGACATTCCTCTCATAGCAATATGTGGAAATGAAATAAGTTCATCTTGGGACAAAATGGCCGGAGTATCTTGTAAGGGGAGTATTTCGTATAAAATGATGGATTCTGACTCGTGTTTTGAAATATTGATAAACGTGAGGAGTTTTAAAGATATTTGCGGAAGAAAAAAAATTATCTTTTCAGATGTTTTCATGTTTTTCTGAAGACTAGAGACATACAATAGAAATACCGCTCGTATTTGAAGCATGATAATGGATGGTTTTGTTGAAGGAAGTTTAAGATTATATGTGGTCTTTTAAATTGTATTATTATTAATGTATCATTAAAAATTTATATCATATGTATTGTGTTGTATTTTCATTTAGAGTAATGTATATCTCTTTGCATTTTAATATTTCAATAGTATTAAGAATAACAATACCTTATTAAAAATACTTTGCGCAATATAAATTTAAATATTAAGTTATTATATAACATATTAAAAAGTAACAATTTCAAAACACACCCATTGCAGTACATTAAATTACTGCATATAGTTTGTCAAACTTTAATGTATGCATAAGTCATCAAACATTTGTTTGACTTGCATATTTTGTACTGAAGCTTTTGAATGTACTCGTGTACATTGTTTTAAAAAGAGGCAGGAGTTAGTAATTCACCAAAGTAGTTGAAAGGACTTTTACTAGTATTTGAGAGCAAATCTGAACTATAATTTTTTGTCAAGGTAGGAGAAAATAAAGACCTAATATAGGATGATGTAACAAAGAAGCATCGTTTTATTTTTGTTTCTAAAATGAATTAACGTATTTGAATTTTGAATAAGTTAATAAGTTTTTATAAGCACGAAAAGGCATTGTACGTGCAAATATTTTAATCAAATTACTTTTGCTAAGGTAGACCCGTACCTTGAAATGCAAAAAATAATTTGAAATTGTCGAAAAAAAATTTATCACTAGAAATAATACCTTATATATTGAAGAATATGTTGTCCAAATTTGGCAGTCGTTAGCAGTTTTGTTCATGTGTTTTTCTTACAATTTAGATGACGTGTATAAGTACTTTCAATAACAACTAAAATCTTTAACCGTGTTTTTCTCGGCAACATATTTCTGAGCTTTTCACCTTTTTCGAACCGCTAAGGCTCAGAGGAAAATCATCATATTGAGGTAATTTTTCTTTTGTGTTATTTCATATGATGTAGTAAACAAACCAATGTTGAGTTTTTATGAAATATGATTGCCTAAGTTTTTTAAAAAATACATTTTACATTGGAAATGCATTCTTTTACTCAAAAAATTGAGTGTCCTTGACAATTAATTTTGCCGAATTTTTTATTATTATTTTCGAAATGTCTCACTTGTATAATGATGTAAAAAAAACAAATTTCACTTGAATATATAAAATTAAGGGAGGAGTAGGGCTTTAAATATTTGAAAAAATCGGGGTAAAATGTCAACTGTTTTGTCCATAAACTAAATAATAATAAAAACAATTTTTTTAGGGTAGTTGTTCTAACATTCATATTTTTCAACTATGCTGAAAATTTTAAGAAATAAAAAATTAAGCCCTCCAAGGTACGGATCTACCTTAATATATACTTTTTATAAAACTAATAGCAAATTAATACCAGTTTTTCGCACGGGCTAAATGAAGTTCAAATTACATTCAAATAGTTAGTTACCATTTAGTCTGCTATTAGGTAGCACTTCTCTTATTTTCCAACTTATTCCAAGTTAAGTCAATTCAATCAGAATCATTGCTATAAATGAAACGATTTTATTTTTAAACGTTTCTATTCCGCATTCCGTTTTAATTTTAAGACTATTTAGTATTTTCTTTGGTATACAAAAATATATATATTGTAAACCTCGCATATTAACTCGTCAATTGATTGAAGAAGAAAAATCAATTGATTGAAATAATGAATTTAATACAATTTTAGTAAGTTATTAGTTTTTGTAAGTTGTAAGTTTTTGTATGTATATAAAACTACCTTAACCAAATTAATTATAAGATTCCTCAAACAGACTTTTCTCTTAACCTTTTTTTTTTGTTTTTTTTGCAAAAGAAAAAAATCCAAAGAAATGACACAAAAAAACGACTGCAAATTAAAACAAGGGACATTTCTTCCTCAAGAAAGCGCCCTGAACAAAAGAAGCATTTAACTTATCTCGCCTGAGCTGAAAGACCCCAATAAAAGGGTCGCAAATAAAGTTATTTTCTGTGACACCGGGGACATTTCTGATAAAGGGTTAGATACAAGAAAAGAAAGGCCCCTTTCGATAAGCTCCCCCTGGCCTATTAGGTCAGCGAGATGCTGATCTAGCCCCATCACGGGGCAACAAAAGAAAGACCCCGTGACACGCTCCGGCTCGCCCCGATCTCCAACCCACCCGCCACGCGACCGGAAATTACCACGGGAAAGCATTTATAGGACTCGATTTAGTCTGCAACAAAACTGCTTCCTCTCAATCGTTGTTGAAATTTCTTTGGGACCTATTTTTTAGTCAGATGTTTTGGGTAACTTTTTCTTATGGCGCAGTAAACTTTAGAGTTTACTGTGTAAAAAATACTTATGTTGTAGAGAAGGTATTAAATAGGGATGTATAGTTGTTTAGTCGACTTACAACTTTTGCGGCCCAGAGTACAAGCATGTTTGGAGGCCTCTACAACATATATTGATCTATCTATAAACGAAATTGTTTCCTTTAAAAATTTTGTACAAATAAAACATTAATGAGGCAACATTAGAAAAATGGTCAATTTCTAATTTTCTAATTTTAAGTCCATGTTAAAAACAGGTATTTATTTGCTAGTGTTTAAATAGAATTTAATAATTGAATATTTGAAAATCCGTACATGAAAATGTACACCCATTTTAAAATAAATATTTCAATCTTTCTACTCGTTTTTTAGGTAAACGCAAACATTAGCGGTTTTGTGTTTTTATTCTGTTAGTCAAATTTATCGGCGTTTCAGAAAATCTTTGTTTGACATACTCATTAATACCTTATTGGATTTAAATTCTCCAAAGTGACGCTCGGTCATGTTTACTTTTGTATTAGTAATGTTTCAAGAAAAATCTCGTTTCGAGTCTAATGACATAGTCTGATTAAATATACATTTTTGAAAAACAAATTCGATTTCAACGCTAGGACTAAAACATATAATTTGAAGTATGCGAAGTCGTAGTACTAGAATTAATGAAATGTTTGAGACATGCGAGACAATACGAAAGAGCTTTAGAAATAGTGTAATATTTAATATATTTAGCATGCTTTCCTGTTTTATAATTCGAAAGAATTTGAAAAAGTTGGAATATAAGTATTAACATGGTAGATATGTCCGTAATCCTCTTCCAAGGTTCTATCTTCTTGATTTTAAAAATCCTTTTTTTATTTGATTGGTATGACATTAGATACCTAACTTTAATACTTTTTGTATCCGTTTAACTGTACGCCCGGACAAATATATCTCTACCTGCCAGACAACAGTCCCCATTGGAATTTTTTAAAATTTAAAAATATCGTTTTTAATTTTCTCAAAAAGTAACAAAATTACATCAAATTTTTAAAATACAGAACGTGTATACCATTTAAATATAAACTATTACTTCTTACCTTAATTTAAGTACTTTTCCTGGAAATTTTTCATGAACTCATTAAATTAGCATTTTGATTTTTGATAAGCACAAGTAAATGTAATCAAGTTCGGTAATGCAATCCCTTGAATTTTGAGCTTCTGGAAATTATTATTTAAATTAAACTTTTCACCGTAATCCCAAAAGCCCTAAATATTTAAGTTTTACGTGCTCATCTTTCAATCGAGTGACCAACAGATTGTGTCACTTAAAAATCCTCAGGGAAGCCCATATCAAATTCCAAATAACTTCATTTAAATTTAGATTAGATTAGGAACCCCATTTATCCCACGAAACACGACCATTCACAGGGGTCGTTTCACATAAATGTAACTGAGTTTAGAGAGATTTTGAGAAACATTTATTTGAAAATAATAAAACTATAGCGCGATGAAATTAAACGGCTTTTTTTAAAAAAACTTTTCTTATCTAAAGACTTCTAAAAGGACTAGTAAAAATGTGTATCATTTGGCACATTAGATTTCATTTTTACTCAAAGATCTTGAACATAAGATAAGGTTTTCATTTTGTTTAGTAGATAGCACAGTGTTGGCAGTGGAAATTAAATTTTAAGTGCACTGTTTTTTGTGCACTGTTGACATTTAATTCAGATACATTCTTCCCGTAGGTATGCAGTAAACATCCTTTTGAAAAATTTAGTTACATTTGTTAACATAGATGTGGAGTTCTTTTATAAAACTCTTATTTTTCACAAATATATCAGTAACCGGTTTGTTCAAGTAAACTCAATGCATTTGATTCGGATTCAAATCCCTGATTAGGTAGAGAGCCACTCAATACGTTGAAGTCCGTGAAGACTGTTTACATTCACATTATTCAGTTTGATGCCCGCCTATTACCCCTCTTTCCAAAGACTGTTTGTCCAACACAAGCTCTCCAGAGTCGCAAAGCAATGAGAAACAAACTTCCGACCGATGGACTTTACTTACGCTTTAGGAACCTGACGTATTCTCGCTGCGAGTAGTCGAGGCCTGTAAATTGACAGCACCAAAAGCAGATGAGTATATCTGTTGCAGTGTTTACCGTTTAGGTAACAATCTCCAGGAGATCGTAAATTGAATTTTATAGATATGGGATGTAGAGGAAATATAAACATATTTATACAAGTGTAGAAATGAATGCTAATACCATGCTATGTAAAATTTCAATGGTTGCTTTTTAAATTAACTATTAATAATCAACTTTTAGTCTACAAGTACCATTCTAGTTGGGAAAAAATGCCTGGTTATTAAAGTATGTTGACACATTAGTAGACAAATTGTACTTTTTTTTTAATTTGGATCAGTCAAAGTTGGTCGGTTGGTTTAATAAATGTACAGTATTGTTTTGCAACATGCCGGTAAATTATACTAGGACTTACAGCCAAAAAGGCTACTAAAACTACAATATAACCCTTATAGGTTTTCAGGATAGACATGGAAGATCGTTTTTTCCCCAATGGGGCTGCAATATTGGCGGTCAAGCCTATGCAGACTCGGCATATTCCCCAGAACTGAGAGCCATTTTTTGTGGCACCATCTAGGCGACGCTACCAATTTTGACGCGCAGATTACAATGAATCTGAGCTCTCTGTGGATGTTAAAGTATGCCGAGATTTAAATTTGCCGACAGAACCCAAGCCAAATGGGCCCTCCAGGGATCTTTTACATGCCACATAATCATACGACATGCGTGCTCAAGATTTTCCCATCCAGAAAATCCGACGACTCAGCCGGGTGGAAGATCGTTGTCCACCCGGCTGAGTTGTTTAGAATTATGTGACTTCACACTAGAGATCTCAACTTTAGTAATCAGGCCTTATCTTGATTTGAGCAGAACTATGTTCTTTGTAGACTTTTGAAAAACAAATCCACTTAAATAGAAAATAAGCTAACAAGTAATTTATTTTTCATTTGAATTTTGATTATGTTACATAAAAATACAAAATATGTACTTCTAATAATATAGGGATGCAACGGATATCCAGCCAACATACTGCATCCGGCCTATCCGGCCATTAGACCGGATAGTTGGCAGTAGCCGGATAATACAACTATCCGGCAGTACTATTCGGCCTGTTAAAACTGAATTTTTCTCAATAAAATTTTTTATTGTTGTAATTGTTATACTAACTGACTATTTTTCCTTAGTCAACAGGTTATTTTTAATACATTTTATTGGATTGATATTTCACAGTATGTTAATAACAAATAAAGCATATTAGATTTGTTTCAAGTTCAAGATACGTAAATTATGGTGTAAAAAAAGTAATAGTTCTGCGTTCTTTGGTAGAATACGGTTTCGTTTTTTTTCGTAGATGAGTCCAGCTTCTAAAAACAGTCGCTCACTGTATATGCTGCTAGCTGGTGAAGAAAGGTACTTGTTTACTAGTTTTGCTAAGATTGGGAAGTTAGTGGCATTGATTTTCCACCATGAGAAAGGACAGACTTTTCTGTCAACGGCAGGTTTAGAAAGATATTCATTCAACTCTTGAAGGATGGTTTCTTCACCTTCACAATTCTTCTCTGGGTCATCTTGCGAAGTGGTACTTATTTCTTTGAAACAGTCCCAAAAAGATATTGGATTCTTCTTGCCATCAGTATCAGTGTCACCATTTAGAACTTCAGATTCTGGATTTGATTCTTGTTGTCGATCTTCTGACGAATCCTGTAGACTGCTCTCTTCTTTCATCCGTTTTAAGACGGAAGATTTTATCACTTCGATATTTTCCTTGGGTGTAAAAGTACCTTAAATCTAGGATCCAACATAGTTGCTACCGAAAAATGATCATTGAGATGTAAAGAACAAAAGCGTTGGTCAATGTTCTTTTGTAAGCAATCTTTCATAGTTCCTAAGCCGAAAACTTTAACGTTTGTTAGATACTTTTTTAGTGTAACTACCATAGGTAAAACTTCTGAAATCAAAGATTTTGTTGAGCTAATCTGCTTCGTAACATCTTGGAAAGGTTGGAGGAGAATCAGGCAATAGGGTTGGTAATTGGGTAATTGGGTGGTAAAAAGAACACCAATTTTATGAACTTGATTGTTTCTAAAAATATATATGTGGATTTGTTGTAAGTAGGGGAGATGTGGCTTGAATGGGACAAGTTATGAATAGGACACTGGCCATAAATCTTTAATTATAAGTGGTTTTGGTTTCAGATTCAGTCAGTAGATGTAGAAGAGGCTAGTGGTTATACTCTAAGTCATCCACAGTAAACCTGCTACGACTGTAAAAGTGTTTACGCAATGTTACATTTTATACTTCTGAAGCCTAAAATGGCCGGATATCCGGCCGGATATCCGGCCCAAAGTGAGGCCGGATATTCGGTATCCGGTATCCGGCCAAAATGGTATCCGTTGCATCACTAATAATAACTAAACTTAAACTATTAATTCTTTAATTAATTATTAAAAAAATAATGAAGGAGAACTGTACAGGCATATATGTTGAAATTGTCTATCATTATTGCTTAAAAACATAAGTGAATAAATAAGAAAAAAACCCATATGGTAATAATTAATGTTAATTGATTTTGCACTGAAAAATGGCAATTTTGTTACATGCAATAATTAAGGAGTTGAACTAAAAATTAGAAATTCCTTTTTATAACAATTCCACAAACTGAATGCAACTATTCTAAAAAACAACACATAGAACAGTATCAGATAAATTTCAAATAGAATTTAAAACAAAGTACATACATAATATATAGAATGAAACACTATGTAACAATTTTCATATTTGCATGAGTGTAATGAAATATTCAACAGTATAATACACAAAAATCTAAGCAAAGAAAATGTTGACACACCCTCAAAAAAAGGCATATGCATGACTATACATATTATAAAAATGTCAAAATAAGAATGATATTTTATATAAAAAATATATTCAAGAGAATGCTTTGTCAGAAGTTTGACGTTGAAAAGTTTTTAATAATGAAAGTATCATTTGAAAATACCATTTTGATTATATCTTATCATATTTAATTGTCTTGATAACAATGAACACTTCAATCTAATGTAATAAAATTTGTAACAAATGATTTTAAGAATACTGTTACGTTTTATTATTTTTTATTCGACATCTTTCTTATGCAAATTGGTTATAGGCTTATAATTTAAAACTAAGTTTTGGATTTTTTAAAAAAATAATTAATGTTTTCCCATATTTTTCCATATTTAAATTGAGTAAAGGTTTATTTAAAGGAAATTTTTGATTAAATGGGCATGTCTTCTTTTAAGACTGCAATAATAAACTACAATTTTCGAAATTGATTTTTTGAAGAAACTAATTTCGAGTCTAATAGTATTTTTATAAAGATAAATTTAAAAAGAATTTCATTCAAACTTAATGGTTTTGTAAGTAGCAATTAATTCTTGCATAAAAAAAACCCTGAAACAATTTAAAGAATAAACTTATATAATTAAGCTTTTTTTTCTACTCATATATTTTTAAAATATACCAGATAACATAAAATAAAATGACTTACTAAGATTTCTGGATATATATGATATTATATAAGCAAGCATAAAATTACTACAACCATAAATTAATTTCACACGTCTTTTGCAATAAAGAAATCTTGTACCGCCGCCACTCCAATACATGACATTCGCGTATCCATTGCTTTAAAAGCATGATTTCATTTGACGTAGGAAAAGAGAGCGGTGTGTGTTTTAGCGCGATATTAGACCTCAAGGGAGCACTCGGTTGTCAGCAGTATGTTTCATTTACGGGAAAATGGAAGGGTAGGGGGACATTATAGAAAGAAGGCTCCCCGAAGCAAAATATGGGCAGCGGAAATGAAAAGCGCTTCATCAAGGCGCCAAGTCAAAGCGACTTTTGCTTGTCGCTTTTTATGCGTTTTCTTTGAGTATCGTGAGAAGTAGACGCGTGAGGTGCTTTTCAAGGAATGGTTCTTCTAAATTTAATTAAAAAAAATAGTGTTATATTCCACAATCGCAAAGTATAAGCTGTAAAAAAAACAAGATTCCTACTGTTCCATCTCAGGGATTCTGCGTCTTCCTAGAGAGTTTGCCTAATAGTCATAGTTTTAAACTCCAATCAGAAAATAAAAACTTTCGTATAATTATGCACGTAAAAAAATGACGGATAATTGTGCGATAAGGAATAATAATTTTTTTACCCCTCTTCTCAACTCCCAAGCGTTTCCCCGTAGTTAACTTAGAACAATAGAGCGTATTGACATCAGTTGCTCTAGATCGTGGATAAAAGTTTAACCAAAATATTTATTTTGTGTCGAGACAGCTTTAGGATTAGATCAGTTTTTATTGGAGAGTATGGACTATTTTTTTTGTTGACTTTGTGGCATTTCGGGCATTCGAGCCAGTATCAATTCTTTTCATTAATTAGTTTCAATACTACGCATGGCTTCATACAGACAAAACATAATCACCATGAATATTATTCACCAGAAATCATCATTATTTTCTTCGAATCTATGAAATTCAAGATTAAAGTCGAGTCAACTTATTTTATGTTTAAAGTTCTAAACAAAAAATACTTATCGTGGAAAATGACAATAACTTGATAATGACTATAAGTTGCAAACACTAATGTAAGAAATTTTCCACACATTTCAAATTCACGAACACTTTTCTCACAGATGAGCAAGAACAGAAGGATCTATTCTTCAATATCCTCGTCATAAAGCGTGGGCGGGGGTTGCCGGTGCATCACACAGCGGATATAATTTTCTCAGGTTTCGGTCAACAAGAGGGGCGATTAATAACGTGACAATAATAAACACCCCGAGCATGAAACAATGGCGTCAGGGGATCGCACGGATATTGGTTTTTTGGCGATGTGGTCGAGTTGGATTTGTTTAAAGAAAATATAGGAAAATTTATTAACTATTTCGTTACCCTATATTAAGATATAAATTATTTGGATTTGATTAAAGAAAAATTAAAATATATACTTTTACGATAAAGTTAATATTTATAAAGGGGTAGATTATCTAGTATAAAACATTGTAACATAGATGTTTATTCGAAAAGTACGCAGATGCTATTTTTAAATATATTTCAAAAATATGAAAATAATTTTGGAAATTACAATTCAGCCAAAAAAGTGCGCCTTTTAAAATAAACTACTGTAAAATATAAAAGCTCGGCTTGCTTAAATTTCGATTTCTATAAAAAAAACCCCACAGCGTTTACTTTATTCTACGAATTGCAAAATAATTTATAAAAATTTAAAGTCAATTACTGCAGGAGTTGTAATCAGACTTGTTTGATTGAAATTACATTTTTCTAACCTTTAATATTTATCATTAAAAGCTATTCGTATATTAATTATTTGGTTATTCAATTCAATAACTATGCTAGGTCAATGAAACCAAACATCCTGAAACATCAAAAATGAAATAAAAATGCTTCTTTTCAAATCTTTCTACTGTCCATCCCCGGTAAATGCAACGAAAACTAAAATAGAAAAAAGTCCTCGCCACGATAACTTCCCCCATATTGAATTCGTCTCTAGCTAGTGGAACAAATGCGCTGTTTGGCTCAGTGAGCGTTTAGCGTTAATGTGTATTCCGGAGCTTGCGTACACAATGCGATAGTGGTTGGAAACGAATATCGATTGGGGACACACAAAAAAACAGTATAGGAAGATCGTTGCATAGTTGTGACAAAATTGTAACTGGCTATTTAAGAGCTTAGTGCCTCCATCGGCAACCTGCGGCAATTTCAGGACTTTATGTGGCTCTTTGCTCTTTTCTAAAACTCAAAATTATGTAAAAAGAATCTTTAAAAATCAAAAACCATAACATTTTTGAAAACTAAAATGGTTCAAACAAAACTCTTTCCTTGCATTTCATTTGCTGATGGATATTTATTTAGTAAAGCAAAAACTTAATTGCAGTTAAATTACTTAAATAAAAATTTATCACATCGAAACATAAAAGAAAGAGATGGACAGGAGTTATGAATAATGATTTGAGAAATCTTTCTTAGATGATTTCAATATTTCCAAAACTGTTTATTCTTCGAACAATGTTTTACTCACTTTGGTATTGCTTTTTAACATCTTTTGAATGATTAGTGCAATTCTTCTCATCCAAATGTGTGATTATCAATTCAGTATCTTAATCTCGAAAAATTTATAGCGAAATTTATATTTTTCTATTATAAAAAACAAAGGGGCACTTCGGGATTTTTTTTATAATGAAAACCTTTAAAAGAAACCTGTGTATATTGTTTTTCACAATCTATACATTTCAAAAAACCTTGCTGTTTTGTTTAAAATATTGAAAAAAAATAACATTTAACAATAAATAACATAAAATTATATGACCATAAATACACGGTCACTTAAGTATCTTAGTTAATGAATAGAAGAAAAATAATTCGTTTATATGCAAACTCATTTTGATTAAAATAAAGTTGATTCGCAGTTACAGCTATGTGAAACCGATGTGGCACAATAGAGTAAGAAGTCATCGCGGTTTGTGAGGTTGACACACGGAAACTGCTGAAAGAACCGACCGAGGCGACACCGCTCTACCGCAATGATACAGTGATGGACGGACCTCCTATCTCCATACATACCACGGAGGAAGATAGTCTCCCTTGCAAAAGTGACGCCTTTATATCTATTTCTTAAATGGGTGTTTGCTAGCACCTCCGGGTGTATGTTTCTAGCCTCTTTAGGTTTGAATACACAACAGTTATCGTGGGAACCCCGGAACTCGTGGTCCTGTATCTCAGTCAAATGAGGAGGCATCCAATGAAACTTTATTGCACGAAAAATTGTTATTTGATTTATTTTCAAATGTGGCTTCAGGACTTGGACCACGACATATTTGACACGTACAAGTCCATTATATATAGGCGCTATTCAGCAACCCACTCGGCAAAATAAGGATATTAGCCTACAACAACCACATTTTTTTTAAAAAACTTGTTAAATTTTTTGGATATTGTGTCATGATCACCATTGCCGTCATACAATACCGTCACCATATTGCCTTCATGATCACCATTCTTTTGTAAATAGCTTAAAATGCAGGATGAAGCATGGAACCACTTTAAAAGTATGAAAACCGAGGACCTATAAATTGATTTTTTAAGACACATTTATTGAATTCATAATATTTAACGTCAAAAATTCCTATATGATGTGCATGATAATAAACGGATTTTATGATAAAAATAGTACAGTGAAGCATGATTCATTTGTAGCATGGTTAAGCCGAGGAAAAAGCCTGCGAAGGCACCTTACATTAAAGGATCCCCTTAACACACCACGCCTCTCAGCACTCTAGCATGTTTAAAAAGATGTAATAATCAATAAACAACTAGCATTGCTAACATCGTTGTCTTTTTTGAACACCTTGCTTGAAGGTATTCAAAGATTAATCCTTATTATTGTCCACTAATTTATTAAGAGTTAATAAAATGTTGTTAAAAAGCAAATGCACGCTTGATTTCCATTTTTACAAAATAAGTATGATTAGTACTACATTTTTAGAAAAATTTGGTTTTTTTAAATTTAAGCTCTACAACAAAAAAATTATTTTAGTTTAAGTTTCTCTTACTTTCCCTAATAACTACTTTTAAATAAATTATTATTTAGAACATAATATAAAATACTAACTTATCCAATAAGCTTATTAACTTCTTTTTTTATTGCTAGACTTTATATAAATAAAATCAAATTTTTAAGTAAGTTACAATAGAAAAATAAAAGAACGTAGCTTATGGTGAGAATTTTTTAAAAATAAGTGCTGACGTTGTTATCAATCTAAAGCACGTCCGAAAATTCAAAACAACTCATTCAATAGTATCAGAACAGTTAAATATAATAAACAATGGAAATGGAAATACCAATTATTCATCGTTAATTTATAATTAAACTATTGAATGAATACACGGCGTAAACAAAACTTACTCAAATCTACTTGAAATAATCGTAAATAGTTTTACTAGCATGACTTTATAAATACTTAAGGAATAAGTCAAGACGATCTTTAAACTCTCCTTTGAAAACTTTAAGTACCGTTTCAGAACACCCACGCGAAAATAATTAATTAATGTACGACAAGAGCTCTTAATCGGATTAAAAACCCATTAAAGGATATAAAAGGGTGATGCGGTAAGTGGTTGTTTTTCTATCGATAACGCTTTCGAATTTTTTAGGGTCTAGCTTACATAAAAATTATCCAAAAACTAACTACAAAAGTCATTAATTACTTACAAAAGGTTTTAAAAATATCGAAGCAGTTTTCATACACGCGTATTTAAGTTGTTTTTAAAAGTATAACTAAATTTTATCATGATAATTTGTCTTTTAGAATTTTTAAAATTATGTTATAAAGTTATTTTAGATGAAAATCTGTATTTTAAAAGAATATAAAGGAGCGTTTCGCTTTAAATATTTTTCCATTCTTATAAAAGGTGTCGTAAACATGATGAAAACATTTAGTGTAGATACTTTTTTTTATCTATTATGTTAAGTTAAAATTCCAAACTCACAGTTAAGAACTATTCGTAGTTCAATGCTTTTATTTATAATTATCGAAATGGAGTTATTTAAAATTATTTTTTCATTTATGTGCATAAAATAAGTTACAACTAGATTGGGTTTGGTAGAATAAACGTCAATAGGAGCAACAGGGGGGATTTTGATGACGGGGGTAACGTGGCGAGTCAAAAACTTAAGCTGAACAACCTACTAACAAAAAACAACAATAGTTTTAATCATAATTTACCACGTCTAATTTACTTGACAAATCTTAATAATTACTAAACATCGTTCGTATATCATTATAGAATTACGATATCTAGTGGTAATTGTACAAGACATAGTTCAAGAGAGAGCAACAGAAGTTTAAGGCTAGTTTCCCATGCAACGCGGTAATGTTCGCTGCACTTACGATAATTTCAGTGGCAATATAGAGTCAATTGAATCTTTCACATGCTGTGGAAGTAAAAACCGTAGTTACGGTTTTACCTGCGGTTTACAATCAAGCATTGACAATGTTACAATGGTAAACGTTAATGAACTGCCAATTTATAACAGCAACTGTTTCCGCGCTTCACTTAACATTGGCACCATTGTATTGAAAACTAAGTTTGGTTTTCGTTTCCGTCGCATGTGACAGATTTTATTGACTAAACATTTCTACTGCAATCAATGCCGCTGTCATACTGTAACGTAATTGCAGTGAATATTACGTTAACCATTATACGTGAAAAAATCCTTTATTATAAAAGCCACAACGTTTCTATTTTGTTGATTTTTCACATAAATTTACAGGACTCGAATTTGGTATTTTTCTCTCATTTGATTCATTCCACAACTATATTTTGTTTCAAATAATGCTTTCTATGCAAATGGATAAAAAATGGATAAAAAACCACCAAGCGACTCATGCTTCTAAAATGCAACCCCTGCAGTTTTCATGCTTAATTACTTAGAATTATTAAGTACAATAAAAAAAATGGTTAAGATATTTCAATTATAATAGTTAAGCTTTGTAACTAGTTATTTATTTAGGGTATATGTAGAAAAATAAAAACTAAAGATGAAATATAATTGAAAAATAATCATCAATAACCAATTACAGCGAAACACGGCTGCTATAATAATTGGCTAAAAAATACTAGGAATATTTTTTAGTTACTCTTAAATAACTACCTCAAAATGAAGTTATCAATTTGAAAATACAAATAAATCTTTATTATAAGATGTAAACCATGATAATAGGAACGAAAAATATTTTTCAAAACGTTATCATTCTTATCTAAAAAACGCTTCGAATGTTTTCTAATGCTAATTAAATTAATTCTAGGAAAACAATTTACGATTTCCAGTCATCATTTTTTACATGTATAACTCCTTTACTCAAATTACATTGAGGCAATCAAATTATGCGAAAGTGCCTTAAGACAATTTGTTTCATAAATAAAAATCTTTTATGCATCAAAAATAGTTAATTTTATTTTTCTACATCAAAGTGTACCAATTTTTAAAATGTAAGAAATTATCTTAAAAATTTTTACAATTTTTTTTATAATAAAGATATATGGCTCAAAAAAATGAAAGTACTGTAAAATATATTGTAAAATGTATACAATAAAATTGTTAATTAATAAACTGTACAAATTACAACTGAAACTTTTTTTCTTCTTAGTTTCACTAGACTAATATTCTGGGAAATATTGAGGGGACAAAAACAGCAATATAAAGAGAAGAAGAACAAACGTCAAGGTAATGCCGGTTTTATGTAGTTAAGCAAGGCTCCCGTGCGTAATGCCGAAATCCTTCCAATTTCATATATGCAGTCGTCTTTATAAGCCCCGGTAAAATTCAGAAGCCGGCAACAATATGTCTTCATAAAGACAGTTACAAAAGATCAAGAGAGTATGTGAGTATTTAACAGTGAAAACGGGCCCTAGTCAAATATCGCAACGCAGAGACAGTAGAGTACGTTTTTTTACTGCTTAAAATAGCATAGAAGTGTCTAACAATAACATTTTGAGTCAAATTTTCACTTGTAAAGGTTTTAGTCTTGAAAGACTTAAAGCTTAAAAAATGAAAGGAAGGTAAGAAATTAGTGTTTCAGAACTAAAATAATTGGCTCTTTTTTAATCTGATACACCCAAAAGAATATTACTTTGTAAAAGAGAAACTTGGTATTGGGAGCTAATCCTTTGATATATATTTATGTTATCCTGTTCTATGTTTTTTTTAATAAAATGAAAAATGTATGAAGATTATTTTTAAACCAGGGTTTAAATTTTAAATTCAATGCTTCGATTATGTATAAAAATCGTTAAATAAACATAAATACTGTTATGTATAAGACCTTGAAAGCTGTGCTGACATATTAGCCAGGCGTAGATTGGCTGTTTTAATGGTTATAAATAGGTACCAGATATAGTTAACAAAAATAGGTGTATCAATGAGTAAAATGAAAACTCTTATCAATTTAAGTAACAAATATGGTTGCAATGAGTTAAAAAAGGTGTAGGTAAACAATATTTTGTTTCCAAAAAGTTTTGCACACATAAAGTAATCCAGAATGCATTATTAAAATCCTTTTTTCCCCTAGATAAAAAGGTGAACAGTTGTAAACCATATGAAAAATCTGTAGTTTTAAAACAAAATATTAAATAAAGGTTTTCTTCAGCACAAAACAACTTTAAACTTCACAAATAAGTAAATATTGCTTCCATAAACTTTCCACTGTTTCCTCAATTAATTCCTAAATTTCGAAAATACCGTGTCTCTGGCAAATAAAAAAAACTAGAAGATAAATATGCAATTCCAAAAGAATGTATTCCAAGAAGAATATTTTCATCTATCCGTTAATTAGGGAAACTATGTGTGAGGTCCACCTAAAAGAAGTTACTCAACCCCTCCAACACCAGGGCCGAAATTGAATTCCCATTACGCCACTAATATTTAACAATTATCCAGCTGAGCCAGGCGCCCTTTGATAAATTTCTTTCACAAATTCGACGCGTCACGGTCCGCCACGAGCCCGGACCTCCCTGTCTAATCACCTGTGTCTGTGGACTCGTAATAGAAAAATAGCCCATGCTAAATGAACGCCGAGATTGGCCAGCAGCCAAAGGCGAGGTTGGGATAGAGGGCCCCACCCATCCATACTCTGTTAGAGGCGGAACAGATAAAAATCGTTTTCTATAATCGATGCACAACCCCATCGACCCATCTGTGGAAAAGTTACGAGGATTTGTAACATTGGTCCCAAATGATTCGAGATTTGCTGGGTGTAAACCATTTACTAATTGTAAGGTTACGCTGGGCATGAAAAAACTCATTAAAATACCAAATTAGTTTTAAGCAACGTTAAATGGGTTATGGATGTTTGAAAGGTTTACGTTGTAAATACGTTTGTCAACTGTTTAGAAAAGTATAGCTGCTTTTTTTTCCAATTTATCATCGAAAGCCACAATTACTGTGTGTATGCGTGTAAATTTGTTATTTTTTTATCGGGTTGGTCAAACTTTTGTACACGTAATAAAACAACTTTATTTTTGGATAAAAGGAATGAAAATAGTTTTTTTTAGTTAATTGCCAATACCTTTCAACACAATTTGATAAATATCGGGGATATAAAAGAAGGATTTGGATGAGGGGTAAGATGAGTAAGTTGAGAGAGGCAGGGGAGGTAGAGAGACAACTATTGGAGTTTAAATGGTACGTCCAATAGCATGGAAAATTTAAGTACAGTTTATATTGGAATTCAATAGATTCATCATACTATGTATAAATTAATGAAATTATAAACTGAATTAAGTCGTAATTTAAGTAAACTAATGTTAGGAAATAGAATGTTTTACAAAGGCTATCAATTTTATTGAAAAAAAGAACTTAGCAGTTTTAATAAATAAAATTTGAGACATTTAAAAAAAATCTAATGTTTATAATACGCAATATAAATTTCTAAATTAATTTTACTGCTCTTTTTCAGATTTTTATTCTTCGCAATTTTTTTTAAATCAAAGTATTTTTTTGTATTCTATACCTTTCTATGCTTAGTATACAGTATATAAAAACTTAAAAACTAAAATATTTAGAGATATATAGTTACATTTCTTAGGATACTGTTTTAATAGAAAATATTTATTTAGCCCCAGAAAAAAAAAACCCTACAGCAACCCTTTTACTTTACTCAACTCGAATATTTTGTTATCACTTTCCAAATGCAAATCTAATACTTTTGTCATTTTCCTAATATAAAAAACGAAACTTCTGTCACTAAGATTAATAACATCTTCACTTTATCTCTTAAACACACACACACAAAAATTCCATTAAAAACTGGACAAAATGAAATTTTCTTCTTGTTCTTTTACGTGAATTTCTGGGACGGTTTCTTCGATCGATGAGAATTCGTTTTCTTAAGAAACTGAGGAATTTAATTTGATTAAAATGTCGATTAGATGCTATTCGAAGTGATTTATACATGCATGCAATGCTGATTAAAGTAATGGATAATAACTCTAGATGAATTGATATACCAATCAAATTATGCTCCAGCTGTAACATTGTTATCTCTAAAAGGAATAAGCAAATTGTGTAAAAAAGTAAATAGTTTTCACTGCAACTGTTTTAATTTTCAATTTTAAACTAGATAATTAAACGTGTTAATATTCGGGGGGCTCAAAAAGTATTTTCAGCGGTAAATTTCTACGACATTTTGCATTATAACAAATTTGAGAATGGACTATTAAGTGCAAAAGGAAACTGACAGTTTATTTGTTTACTCATAGCACATGTGTGCTTTTTTACAAATGTGCATTTCACCGCTATTATTACAAATGTGTATTTTTACCGCTGAAAACCTCAAATTCTACTAAATTGATGCGACTTTCATCAAATGTTAAACGTTTATTTTTAAAAAATTATTTTCAAAACACTTTTGAAGTATATAATTATTTGAAAAATATGTTTTTATAAAGAATATATTTTTTTCAGGAGTGAAGAAGATAATCCCTCTCTAAGACGGCAACAAGTGCAACCCTTCATTTTTAACAAGGCAGACAACTCAACACTCATTTGGCGTGTATCCTCCGGACGTGCTCGGCGTTTCCGAGTCCGTCGAATTGATTACCCTAACGGATCAATTCGCCGCCCCGGCCGACTACCAATGATCAAGCGCTCTAAGAGGGTATAGGCCGGAATCCCTCCGAGTACGGGGATTAGGCCCACGCTGAATAGAAAAACCGGCTCAAACGCAGATTTACCTCCTTTGTCACGCTAAGCCGCTAATGCTGGGTGCTTTTGCTACGTCGCTTTAGTTTTTCATTCCCTGGCCTGTTACATGTGACTTGGGGAGAACCCGGCTTGTTGAGTTTATTATGATTCTTCAGCGGCGTGGGGTGTATAGTTGGGAAAATTGTTGGTGGATTTGAGGGTTGGTATTGTTTGTGGACTAGTTTTTAAAATTATCTGATAGATAAAAACATATATAAATTAACATAGATTTTTTTGTGATATGTACTGAAGTGGTATCTGTAGTTGACTAGAAATGGAGATTTAGATTTAACTTAAGGTATCCATATATACCTTAGAAAACGGAAACATTGATCAAAATATGTGTTCTGATACTTTTGCATTAAAATATTATCTGATCCTTTATCTTTCAAATGGTACAAGTAGATTTCTTGTACTGTAAATAATTTAATTTACAGGCAGTCTTTTAAAAGCAATTCTATTGTCATCAATCTTACAATGAAAACCTTGAACTCATTTTCTGAAGAACGCATTTTTTCATAATATGCTTGTACTCCGAGCAAGATATTTCAAATTAATATGCTTCTATTTAAAAAAATTTAAGTGCATTTTAAAGAGTATGAATCAGGACATGTGACCATACTCTTTATAACAATTGTAAAAAAATATTAAATTTTTTACAGACTTTTAAAAAATTAAATTATTAAAAAAAATCTATTTTAATCATATTATTCCATTTCAAACTATCATAATTAATAACTACTTTGCTTAGAGCTTAGATTTTATATGATCACATACTTGGATATTTACTGTTTTCTTTTCTTCAAAAATTATGTAAAACAACTAATTTGAAATGTCGTTATGTTGTTCACAGTTTGGCACACTTAAATTAAGTTCTTAATAATATACATACTTTTTTATTGCAGTAAAGTATTTTTATGTTACTTTTTATGTGCCTGATCTTCTCACAAAGTTTTAAAAGTCTATCCTAAAAATTAAAGAAAAAGTTGTCTAAGGTATATAGATACCTTAACACTTGTAAAATTTTTTTACATGAAAATTTTTTATCTTAATTTTTCAGTCCCGCTATTAATTATGACGATAATAAATTTCTACTGTCGTCTATTTGGTATAGTGGATTGCTCGTCTGAATCCAAGTAAGTTCCAATTTTAAACCGCAGTTGGTAAGCTCATATAAATGTCTTGTCAATGGAATTATAATATACATTTTTTCATTCGTCCTATTTTTTAAAGAAAATGTCAACCTTCTTTGAAGGCTTTGTCAACTATTTTCTGTGAAAATCGGACAAGAAAACTACAACATTAATTTCTATATTTTGAAGGTACATACTATATGAAAAAGAATAAAAATATGAACGAAATTCTTTAGAACGATAATAATTTTCTTTCGGAAGATAAGAAATATTTTTATAATGACTAAGTCTTACAATTTCAATCAAAAATAGTCTACAAGTCAAATGGCCAATCGCAACTATTTTTTTGCCGCACATGAAATCCCATATTCCAAAACCATAAATTCTATTCCGATTCAAAAGCCTACTAAACATACACGTCACCTAAAATCCATTTAAGCTGTTTACAATTAAATCGTCACTGCTCCAGCTTATTGCTTAACACGACTCTCTTCCCCCTTTTATAATACAATTACTACCTTCTATAGGGTCACGGCTGCACTAATTAGATTCAAGGAGGCTCGAAATTAACTTTTTCTCGCGCATAGTGCATTCGAAGGGAAGCACTTTAAACGGAATCAAGTGTCAATTTTGCGACAGTGCCTTTGGAGATTGCTGCTGCTGCGTAAACACAAAATCGCCGCCCTGGTAAAATGAGTCGCCCCGAGCGATGGCAAAGAACACATCCGCTTTACAAGAATTTCTAAAAGTTCTCTCTTCGGACTTTTTTGGGGCCTTGGAAGACCGACCGATACAGGTAGAGAAAGTTGGGAACAAGACGGATTTATTCCAAAACAGTTGGATTCGACAATTGTTCTTTGAACCGTCTTTTTTGATTTAGTAACGTAGCACAGAGCTACATGACTGCTACTGGGAATAGACCCCTCAAATAATAAACCACGGTCAAGTGACGAGGCTGGCGCTGGCACCTAACTCAATATAGTTTGCACACGGCGTCATATCTTCAGACCACTGCAAATTTGACGTGAACTAGCCCTATAGACATAGTTATTTATTGATTGGAATTTTTTTTTAAATCTGAACATTCTGCTTATAGAATGGTTAATCTAAGGACGTAACCTTCAAAGGTAACCTCCATCCTTCAACAAACCAGTCCACTCCGGCACTTTAAACTTCAACTGCTACAAAGATTATTTGATATTGGCAAAATGATCATGCATTTTTTTTGTTCAGTTTCGTTACCCAAGTTTCGTCTATAGCTATAACATTTTAAATATCTTAAGGCCACGTTCAAAATTGCCTTATTTCAAAACCATTACCAAAGCACAAAAACGATTTATATTTTGATACGTTTTAGAAAACTAGCACAATGGCCCTTATTTTTTTTACCCACATTATATTAACTTACTTTAAATCCTAATTGGTTTGTAGTTAGGCCCCCTTTTCTTGCACAGCTCAGTTCAGTTAAAGGTTAAGATATTTCCGGTGTACATGAGTAGTTCCTTATGGCAAAATTTTTATTCAAATAAAATAAATCTCAAAAGCAAATTTATTTTCCATTAAAAAAAATAGTAAGAACAAGAACTTATTACAATATATTTGAGTTTACTTTAATACTCATTTATGAATTTGAATGTTCTATATGCTAATTTACACTTATTTTTTTAATGGAGCGCAGCAAAAGTTAGCAAAGTTAAAGCTTAGCTCAAATACTTGTTGCGAAAGCATCACAGTGACGGATACATAATATAATACACGTAATAAAAAAAAGTATTTTTTTTTCATCATTTTTCAGGATATTTTATAGGCATGTGGTTATACCTCTCATTACTAAAATATATTCTTTAAGATGACACCACTCAAATGGTTGAAAAAGTACACCACATTTAAAATAAACTAATAAATTACTTAAACTAATAAATTAATAACCACATTGTTATAACACAGAAAAAGTTTGAAAATAAGCAAGTGTTTTATTAACTAAATATTAAGCAGAAAAAGAAAATTTCTTTAAAATAAAAAGAACTTTTTTTTTTAATCAAAACAACGGGGTAAAAAAAGATACACGCCATACTTCCTTAACATCATCTTCCATTTCCCTCACGTTTAGACTTACCTTTAGGACTAGTCGTAAGTGAACAATCGCCCAATTAACACACCCGAGTTAGTTACTTTAATTAAGTCGGAAAACTCGCAGGACCCTAGTTGATATTCATTAAATGAAAAGTCGTTTTCTGCAGGATAGCACAACTCGTTTTCGAATTACTTTAAAACTGTAGAGAATAGCTTGTTGTAAATATTTAAATCAGACTATTCGGCTCTGAAAGGGAGTTTGGATAATTGGAGTGAAGAACTCCGTGTCGAATAAATTTAATTCGAATTTGATAATAGCTCAGTAAATTAGAAAATTAATGTTGTCTGATGATTCTAAGTGAAGTTTAAATTTTAACCACATAAGTTCTCCATGCCAATTTTTTAATATAAGAATGTGGTTTAGCCAATATTTTGAATCGCTGACCTATTTTTTAATTTTCAAACACTCAGACAATTTAAATTTAATTTTTTATACAATTTAAAAATAGGATATTTATGATCGTGCACTCCTGGACTCGATGATCTGTTTAATGCGTTCAAAAAGTTAATTACAATTTTAAATAAATGCTAGAGTTAAAGATGTTAATGAAATTTTGTAAACAAAGTAATAAAGAATAAAAGCTAAATACATAATTGAAATAAATGATGACAAGACAATTTGAAAACAAAATATATTGCCATACTTCATATGAAGAATATTTTTTTAATGTTCAGTGCGTTTATAAAATATATATTTAAGCTTATTTGCATACTTTCTCAATACTTCAAAAAGTTTTTAATATAAAACTTATACGCAAGATATACACTTTTATACAAATTAAACAAAATTAATATTTATATATTTAATTAAGTACATGAATATTGATGATTTTTTTTATTTAAGTATAGTATGTTTTTGTTTAATGGTTGCATTTAGTATTTATTTAACACTAGCAAATTTCCGTTCTTGAGGTTAAAAAATATCAGTCGTTTCCAAATATGTTACATATAAACGCTTTGATAGGTCATCAACTTATTTTTTTTCGCTCGTTATAAATTTAAATCTTATTGTTAAAATTCCAAAATGAAATAGTGTTCTCTAAATGCCATACTTTATAAATAATAAATTAGCTCTTTGCCGTTTTGGCAATGAATTTGCGAAATAGATATAGTACCAACCATATACAGTCTAACAAATACTGAACAACGCCGTTATAAATTACTCATAAAAAAATCGCTATTTAACGAATTTAGTTAAAATTGCGAGTTTCAACGTTGCGAAAAAATAAACATGAACACTATTGCCTAGGCGGGGCTTTATTAACCCTCATTCGTATAGTTAACTATACAATGTAATTCAACATCTACAAATATGAAATCATCAAATAATACCCCAATAAAATCAGTGATATGAAATTGGCGTTAATTCGACTTGAAAATGTCAATTATTTTTCATATGAATAGTTTTGAAAGTAATGCAAAAGAATAAAATAAAAATTTTGAATTTAAAATTTTTCGTTAAAAGTTTATTAATTTTTTCAGCGTCATCAAAAAAAAAATGCCGATTTGAACGAAGTTGTATTTTTTCAGAAAAGTTCGAAATTATCTCTAAAAATGAACAAATATGAAAAACAAGTAGATGACTACGTTAGTATTAAAGGAATATATTTTAAAATTGGAAATCTGTGGCAGTATAAGAGGCTTTAATCAAAACACAAACAAAAAGAGACCTTTTTATTATTATGAGATTATTGGACATTTTTTTATGTGAAAATCATATTTACTAAAGGTTTTTGTTTACTAATTGAGCAAGTCATTATGCAATTTAGCTTTTTAGATCATATTGAATTACCGTCCCCAGGATTTGATTTCAAAGTTTGGAGTTGTCCAAGTAAAATATTTAAATATATTTGATGTTAAAATTTTCCTTTTTTTAAAATATGATATTTGAGTTCTGGCAGCTTACTTTAATTTTTTATCGACAGTTATACTAACCGTTGATAAGAATTTAAAACCCGACTAGAATTAGTTTGCGTAAAATATTTTTTTAAATAAATAAACACACTGGCGTTAATAAAATGACCTATTTTTAACGAAATAATTTTGAATGCTCATTTACGTTCGCTTAAACATTCAAATAGTTGCAACTATCCGGGCCAGGCGTCGAAGGGCTCTTTACTAGACATTACTATTAAATTAAAATGTTCCAAATTGCAAATGTTGTGAATCTTCATAAATAGATACTCCAATTATGCACTTATCACGTAAAGTAGTGTGACTTGAAATAGAAGAATTTTTGACTATTTTGAAGAATCCTTAACAAAGATTTTTTATATCTGAGAATGCTCTATTGGTTACAAAAAATATAAATTCAATCACAGTATTAAAACAAAAAAAATGAATTTGTATTGGCAAAAATCCCATTTTCCAAAGTATAACTAAGATATATATTATATCCCTGTTCGTTCACGAATGACTACGTCCAATTAAACTAACATTCGTCAAAAGTCGCCAATGAACGATCCGTACCCTATGTACGTTTTACTTATATTTTGAAGAATATTAGGTTTGAGACTACACCCTTCAAATCTTAGTTTACAAACAGATACAAGTAAATACTACGCCACTGGGTCCATAACAGAATATAAGTTAATTATTTTAAAAGGTAAAAGTTTTCAAACTAACTTTAATAAAAATCCAGAAATAAAAGTTTGAGTAGACGTATGTCAGTGTTCTTCAGATAATCTACTAAAAAAGAGTAACTAAAAGTTTTCTTAAAGAAAACCTTAGGTAAAGAAAGAGTGCTCTGCTGCAATTCGGTAGAACACATTGCCTGGTTATTTACTGTAGGGTTCTTTTAAAATAAAGTAGACGACAAATAGAGTTTATTCAATTGGAATTTATTTTCAAGTTACTGAGGATAAGAAAAACCCTTTGACTGGTTAGAGCACAAACACTTAGTATTTTTACAATTTGCAAATCGAAACATTTCATTGATAGTTAATTGTTTATAATTTACATTATATATGTATAGAACTTTAGGGGAAAATATAATAAAAATATGTTGAAGTATAGCGCGTTATATTTTAGAAGTTATTTGAAAAATGTTATTTGTAGATGTTTATTTAAATATCTTGAAATTTACTTTAGTCTTAAAGTATTTAGTTTTTATTACACTTTAAGCGAGTAGTTGATAATACAATATTTTGTTAAAAAAAAGGTTTACTTAATATATTTTGATGGTTTTCTTGAACTACATTTGATACATAGGAACTACATTTTAAGGATATAGTAGTAAAACTCACTTTCTCTAAACAATAACTCAGATATAATATGTAGGGTCCGGACTTCTTATGGACGACTTTTGATAGTAGTATACTACTATATAGTAGTCCATCCGTTTGGGAAAAATAAAAAGTATTTTCCAAAGGTACAATGTATTTACGTTTAGATATAATTTTTTCAAGTATCTATACGTATTCTCAAGTACCTTACAACGTAACTGAAAATGTATATTAAAAAACATATCAAACACAGATAACATTAATTCTTCTTATTTGTGGTTAGGCTTGCATCGACCAATAAAAAATACGATCTGACGTTAGAATTGTAAATCCAACGATTCAAGAACTGACTTATAAAATCAACAATAAACTTTTAAGAATCAACCTTTAATACATTAAAAACAGATTAAAAACAAACAATCTAAAAATTCCCCTAGATCGTTCCAACAGATGGAGGGAAACAAAATATAATACATTCCCATCGAATCCCAAAGGACAGAACGGGAAAAGAGGATAAGGATCCAGGAAAAATCCCGGATCCCACCAGCACTTGAGAAGCGGATCAATTTGCCGAGAGCTACAGGAAATCAAAGCCATGCCTTTGCCCAACCTCTCTAGTAGATACGTTTGGAGGGATGAAAGAATCTCTACCTGTTTTTTATGGTATGGGAAATAGAAAGTGACCCTTTGGCTTTCACAATGGAATTTCAATGACAATAGCATCGCTTGGGGAAATGGTCATAAATGGTGAAGATTAGATATGGGATGATCAAGTGATGGCGAAATGATTCCGTAATGGAATAGTTGGGAAAAATATATGTGTGTCCAATATAGGAATAAAAGCCTAATTTGTGATGACATAAATATTTGGATTGGGAATTGCTAGAGCAGACTAGCAACTTTTGTAAAAAAACTGCAAAAAATGATGCATAAGTATAATATTTATATTTTATGTAATAGATTCTTTCTAGAAAAATAATCAAAACGGTATTTTCTGCCAGACCTCTAAAAACCCGGAGACGAGGTAGACCTAATTTACGATGGATTGAGTCTGTCGAATCCGATTTCAAAATTCTTAAAGTAACAAACTGAAAGACATAGCGCAAAAGTAGGTTGTCATGGAAGAGACTTCAACAGAAGGCCCTAGGCTATCATGTCTACTATGATGATGAGATTCTTTCATAACGAATAAAAGCGATGTTTAATGTGTAACTTAAGAACTAACATATTACATTTAATATAGAATAAAATTGTATAAATGCTTAACTTCGCTTTAAATTGCTTTATGTATTACCTTTTTAATAGAATAAAATTTAATTTTAAGTTTTCGTCCCTTTACAGTCTTGTAATTTCTCTCAAATGCACACCCCGAACCTAAAAAGCTTCAACTCAATTTTGGCTTTCGATTTTTTTTAATCACGTGTTTTCCTATCGCCCCCGAGCTATAATCCACTATCATGGACCCTTTTAATACAAGTAACAACAGCAAGAAAAAGGGTAAATCAATTTTTTTCCTCCTATTTATCTACCTTCTACTTCATTCTGGAGTTTAATTGAAGTTTCAAGGAAGGGCAGGATTGAGCTCATTATAGATTTTAGTATTTAAACGTCATTAGCATGCTGTTTATAGAACGGGCAAACGTTGCTTCTTTAGCGTTCTGGATGACTTTGTTTCAGGCATTATTTTACTTGTTATAACATTGCCTATTTATAACTTTAGATTTATTCTTGTTTTCATAAGATGGTGTTGTAATATATGAGTAGCAAGTAGTTGTGTATGTCGAATTTAATAACTCAGTAATAGAAAGGTAAATGAGGTATTGTCATTTATTGGTTTTCCCAATACGTTTCTAGCGTAAAAAGTGGAAAGTATAATACGGTTGAAAGTTACTTTGTTCATTTGTCCCCATTTTCAATAAAACGAAACCCAAATATCTCTTTCTAGAGTTATACCCAAATAAGTTTGGATTCAATTTTTCGTTTTAAACTTCTTTGAAAGTTCGAACTAGAAATTTGTTTACTAACAAAAATTTACATAATCAAATAAAAAAAATCAGTTTTAGTTATAAAATATTGGTGTCAGAATTTAATAAAAAATATAATATAATAAAAGTGAGTGATGTGTTAATTAGCTTTTAGAATTAGGTTTAAAGTAAATCTTGATGTTAAAAAATTGCTTTTTATTTTAAATTTATAATTGTGGAAAAATTCAAAAAATGACAATCCAATTTCAAAAAGTACATAAATTGAAATGTCCCCACAAACATATACTTGCTTGATAAAAAAGTATAACACAATTAAAGCGAGTTTTATATTAATTAACTTTTTGAATTAGGGTTATAGTAAATTCTAGTGTTAATTTTTTTTAATTATAAATTCTTATTTTAAATGATGTTTGGAGAAAGGTAATTAAAAAAAGAATATGCATTGAAATTTCACCACAAACCTTGACTTGTTTTTAAAAAACGCAACCTTTAGACTTTAAAGAAAAATAAAACTATTATATAAGACTAAAAATCCCGAAAAGCAAACATCGTACTCCATTTTTAAATTAACACTCGAGATATTCTCAAAATATTCAACAATCCTTTTCTATTGTTAAAGATACTAGAGCACTTGACAAAGCTCTCGCTAAAAATAATCGTCTTGTAATGGATATTGACTTTGATGATACGCTTTCTAAAGGTAAGGGTCCTTAACGTTAATTGGGCGGCCTTATTATGTCTGAATTTTTCGAGGGACTCTACTTGTTTTAAAGTATAGGGTTAAGTAAGAACTTTATAATTTAAATTAGATTTTGACATTGTATTTTATACTTTTAGTGGTTGGTAAACTGTTATAACGTACCCAACCAATTAGATCCTTAATTTCACCATGTTAAGTGGTTGCTAGAGTTGAGCCGAGTTTAATTAACGTCGCACTAGAGCTGCACGAGGGTTTTCGGAGACTGGTATCGAAATTTAGAATCACCATCAAGTGATGAGCCGACATCTGAGTAGTCACCCAACGCAACTTTAAGGGAGACATCGTACGATTCGTCGGGACTTTGAAGCATGTTTAATGTAGCTCCTTCTAAGTCGGCAGTTATTTGGCGATGCCCGGTCCCGAACCTGGGACCTTTCTCATGCAAGGAGTGGCTGTTAGAAGTTTTGCATTAAGGAATTCAACTGTATTAACTTTGTATAAAAGTTTATATTCTAAATATACCAGTTACGGTTTTAGTGAAAAAATCGTTGACAAGTTTAAAGGTAAAATATAATCTTTTAAAACAATTTTTACACAATGTTTACCATTGATTAAAAAATTAAATTTAATCAAATGTAAAATGTTCCTCAATAATGTTAATATTAAATATCTAAATAAAACTTATTTCTCCGCCTCCAAAACAATTCATTAGTCTCTACGGTCAGCGAAACTTCATAGATACAGTCATAAACAATATAAAACCTATACATTAGATTTTTTTAGAATTAAGTAAAGTTTCAAACTATTTTTTTTGTTACTTATCTGACACACGTCTTTATTTCTTTTAACTATTTAAACCTTAAACATCTTTGACTAACACAAAACTATTTTGAAAACAAGAAATAAAATGTCTTCAATTCACTTTCAAAAATGCCTTTTCTATAGCAAGGTTCTGCCAACAAGCTGAAACCCCATTTCTCAAAATGAATAAAATCTCAATATACCAACTCTACCAAACAACCTGTTACAAAACAATAAAAAAATATACCCTTAAACCTTTTTCACCGATCGAAACTCTACCCAAGTCATGATTCTCCACCCTTATGATTAAAACTGTCGCTTTAATACTTCCCCGGGTCTTTTTCGTCGAGATTTCACACAGGCCCAATGTGTGTGTCGCTTCAACTACTCGACAACACACACAAAAAGCAGGACGCACTTTTCTATATTCCATTTCGAGTAGCAGTGAGTGTTAATGGGGGGAAGGGGGGGTAAATGTAACGTTCTTTCACATAACCATTTGACCATTTTACTTGTTATCTTGTCTGGATTAAAGAAACTTATTACGATCATTTATAAACTTTTTCTATATATAAAACTGTGGGATAAGCAGTGCATAATAGGCGTATTTAACGATGTATTACAATTTTTACAAATGCCATAACAACTAATTTTTTAAAATACCATGTTGTTGGGTAGTTTTTGCTTCAGTAGCATCAGAAAATATGGGAAAGCATTTGTAGCTTAGTCAGATGTCGAGGATATTTCAGTATCCCAGCTGGTACCCAGATGCGTGCTATAATTTAATATCGGGTAATTTGAACCAGCTCAATATAAGCACGCAGTTTCGTTTGGCAGATTTGACAATTTGGCCAGACAAGAAAAAAGCACTATATTGTGTTTCTATAATGAATAACGTGATCAAATGATTTTATTAAAACATTATTTATAACAATAGAAAGAAAGAAAAACCTCCAAAAATGTGAAAGAAATAAAACGAAAAGAGAAAGGATCACTGTATACAAAATGTTACAATTTTCACAAAGTTAAAATAAATTAAAAAGCAACACTATCCCATAAGAATCCGATCTTTAATATTTAACCTTTAAAAAACAAGTGAACAACAACAAGTCATCCTTGTTCCCCATCCCATGCAACTGTGCCCCCGGTCCCTTACGAACCTTTGGCTTGGTCTCAATCCGCGAAGTTCCATGGGCACCCAATTTAATCGAGATGATGGGTTTGTGAGGCCACCCCGCCCGCCCTCTACACTTCCATTTGATGATGGAAATTCCCCAGGGGGGCGCAACCCCCCTCCCCCCGACTTTCAGCCCCGTCAAACACGCGACTGTAATGAATAGGACAGAACCCTGCAGTATCCTATCTCTGCCGTAGAGAAACTGTTTCTTTTTTCGTCGCCCTGGCCGGTGTGTAGGTTAATGTATCGTCGACGAGTTGTTGCCTATGTCAGTCTTTTTTTGGTGTGTTTTGTTTAGGTTTTTGACGGATCTGTTGTCTTCCGATTTGTTTGTTTTGCGTGGGAATGAGATACAATGCTTCGTTTAGTCGGGGAATAGAAAAAATGTTTTTGTATTTCCCGAGGGAGAATGTTTTCAACAGCTTGTGTAGAGAATGGAAAGATATTCATGCTACGATATCTATAAAGCTATAGTTATTAAGGATAATGAATGAAAAATGTTAGTACTTTCCAGTGGTAAATGAGTAATTTGAAATTTTTTTTATGGCTTAGCTAAAAAAATGCGACTAGTTTTAAAAATTATTTAATGCACATTTTACTGTAACATTTATTATTATTAACACCAATATATGAAAATTATTTCTAAAATTTACTAAAATTATACTTCCAGTTTGTATACTATACAAACTTCACTAATTATGTAATAAGTAAGACATGTTTAAGTAAGTAAAGGTATAATATTCACAAGCCAGGGCATGAGCTCTAAATAAACAATTAGTGGTACTTTCTTGAATTGAAGAAAGTTAATAATAAAGTCTATTCAGAACCAAGTGACAGACCTTCTCCACATCAGTAGTTTTTGCCTCGATGTGTTTATCTCGTAATTAATAGCTATTATTCAAGCTCATTTGCTTTGTCGACGATAAACAAGGTGTTAGAAATTTTAGAATGAACCACTTTTACACAATTTCACCATATTTTATGAATAATTTTTTGATTACAAATGACCATTTACCTTTTTGTTGCAAGTTTAACATTCAATCTCGAAAAGAAATTCCTCATTAAACCACGCACCATAACAAATCGAAACCCAATAGCAATTCCCACAATGTCCTCGCAAATCGCACGGAGCTCCATCGTTTCAGATTATTGCAGTAATCGGCTTAATCATCTTCTTGCGGCGGGCCCCTCCCCAACCACCCACACCAGAACACAGGGGCGCGCCCACCCTTACACCACAGAACCCCCTTTTGTTCACCACGCTCCAGTGGTGCGAATTATTCGGTGCGGTTTTTATTTTAGGAAGCCTTCTTCACCACACGGCAACCTTTTAAGACGAAGAATCTGCCGAGGGACGTTATCAGCGACATGGGCAGCTTCATTAGCAGGGATGGGGCATTAAACGGGGAATTCCTTTTGTCCCTGATGCTTTCTTTATTTCTTGAAGAAGAAGATACTTGGGGTTGAAATCCTTGCCATTCCATTAAGGGAGGAGGTCATGAGTGGAACGACTTTGATACTGATTCAGACACTTAAATGTGGGAGAGTGGGAATTTATGAGGGATTGGGGACATGAAAATGTCAATTTATTCACACCCAACAAAATTTTGTTTCGGGACTTAGCCAATGTTTAGTACAAAAATGTGACTTTTCACCATGAAGTTCGATTGATTAAAACCTTTTTGACTAGGCGTTTCATGTAATTTCTTTGTAAGGTACGTTGCGAGTGGTTTGGTTTACTACTGATGTACTTTTGGCTGGAAATTAACCGAACAACAAAAAAAAGTTATGCGGATTTGTACCCTGAAATAAGGAAGACATTTGTTTATTTTGAACTTTATTGATTAATTGAACTGTTTTCTTTGATTCTTTAGTGGTATGGAACACCCAATACAGAATTCTTTAATTTATTTATTATAATCAAATGTTACTTTTTTTTTAAACTTTTTGGCTTACCATTTTTGGAGAGGATACTTTGGGTAGAAATTCTAGCTACTTCATTTTAAGAGAAGGTATGAATTACACCACTTAGATACCGATTTAGAATATTAAACAATAAGATTTTCAGCAGTGGTTTTCAGAGACTAAATGAGGGTACGAATTCCTTCTTATTATCTTAGTTTTAAAACTCTAAGTTTTTTTAAACTAAGATTTTTAAAGAAACTATATATAAAATTATTGCTTTGATTCAAGAAGCTATTTTTTAAACTAACTATTAGGAAGGTTTTTTTAAAAAATGTTTTTAAGTAATTTATTTTGAAACTTTACAGACTAATTGGGATGGTTTCATAGTTTCAGCAGCAGGGATTAGTATTCAGAATCAATATATAGATATATAGGATTCGGCTATTTTTTCGAAGGATATACTTCGAAGGCGATATGATTGAAAACCCGACCATTTCATTTAAGAATAAGGTTTGGAATAGATTGAATTTGGCACTGATAAGAAAACTTAAATGCATTCATTGCCTTTAGATTTTAGTAGTGGGTTCATTAATAGATTAGATTGGTTGAAGTAACGCCTAGAGCCGCACGAGGGATATTGGCAACGGGTGTCTAAATTTAGAACCAACGTAATAAAAAAAAAGAAGGCAGAATATTGTCTTATATTATCTGCAATTCATTTCAAAAAATTATTTTCACAGTTTTGTTGAGCATACAGCATTTGTGTACAACCTTTTATTTATGTACCATCTTTCACATCCAAGCTTTGTTAAGTAACTATACATAATATTATTGCTCAGATTTCGGAAGATTGATTATTTAAACGCATGAAGCTATGATAATTTTGAATTATTGTGAATGGGACATTGTTACATTATTCACTGTATTGGTAGAACATGAATGATGTCGTGAAGTCCGTGATGACCTTTATTCCCTTAAGTGTGAACGTATAATTTGCTTAGTACGTATTTGAAGGAGGATTCGAAAACTAGTTATGCATTTGTTACTTGTTACATTGAAACAGTTTTAAAGTGCCATTGACACTCAATTTTTTTTAAAATTTCAGTTAGTTTATTTTTATTTTTAAAGTGTTCGAATCAGTTTGTGGTTTATATTAATATGTGACGTGTTTGAAGTTATGAGTGATTGGAAAGTGGAATGTTTAAATATTAGGAACGTATCAATGCTTGCACCGTTTTTAAGTGACCTTATTGCCTTTTTAAGAGCAGGAAAAATTTAGTATATTGTACTTTTTTCCAAGATGCAATTTACTCTTTAAAGAAGAAATATAAGTAAACTAACCCCTCTTCTTATAAAAGACTATATGAGCAGTGCTACTTGAATCAAATGTTGTCTCAAAATTTAAAAAGCATGAGAAATAGGGATGTAATTTTTTTTAAAGTTTCTCAGGGGTTGCCAATAGTTAATTTTTATTAATGAAATTGAGAATTTTATTTATTAAAGAATTTGGTTCTAAGTTTTATAAACATTAGAGCTATTTTAGTTTCGCAAAGCATTCTTCCCCAAGTCACAAAAGGGCTTTAGGCAACTTCTGGAAGTACAAGCACAAATATTTTTACCCTAAAAAAATTGATTAATGTTATGTCTTTACTTTAAAAAAAACTAAACTCAAATTTGATTTCTATTAATTTATTACATTTGGGTTCTATGCTTCCTTTACATTTAAGCAATTATTTTTATTTTTGATTATTATAAATCATACAAATTTCTATAACTTATAATAAATGACATTTTATTCCTTTTTGAAGAGATAAAAAAAAAGCTTTAAAAATCAGAGAGAGAAAAGTTAAAAAGCATTCCGAAGCACAAACTACTTAATTTCACATTTTAAAAAAACTATATAACATATATAACGACACAAATAGATTTCCGTTTTCGGCAACCAAAGAGGGGGTCTTTATAATCAATCAAATGTCGATTCATCAGTGGCGACGTACAAGCCAAAATAGGGATCGTGCTTTTTGAATCGGAAAGCGTTTGGACCCAATGGCGCGTGGTCGTGGGGAGAGGAGGGAGGGGGGGGGGGGGGGGATAGGAGAGAGGATAGGGACAGACGGACATATATAAAACGTTGCGTGACGACTGGCAGTTATATGGCCAGAAAATAGCCGAGAAGACATGGCAATCAAATTGTTCTGTATTAGAAAGTCGCTTTGGGGGATGGTGGGGGGCGGGGAGGTTTTAGATTAGAAGCCAGGTATGGTTGCAAAGGATAAAAATACTGATGATTATTATTGGTTTTGGATGAGCTATTTTTTACATAACTTTATACAATGTTTAGGACGCCAAAAAAATATAGGATTCATTAAAAAGATTTAAATTACTATTCGCAACAAAATATTTGAAAAAAAAAATTATCTACCGAGTTAAAAATTAAAAAATAAAGGATTAAATTCTTATTTCACAGTAAGCTGCATGATTAATTAATATGAAACTCAAAGAAAATAAACTTTCAATATATCAAATAAAAGTCTTAAACTTTACACATGAAAACAGTTAATTAAAAAGAAGTAAGCCAGTAAGAAATTGTGTCCTTATTAATATAACTTTCTTGTTTATAGTATTAATACTGGATTTTTTTATTTTCGAAATAGTTCTGTAAAGTAACCGTTAGGCCACTTTTCTTTATAAAAATATAAATTAAAGGTAGCAACAACTCATACTTTTGTTTAAAAAACGAAACAAACTTTTGACTTAATTTAATTCGCAATAAGCACGCAATTAAAAACATCATTTCTAATGCAGACAATCTAAACTGAATTAACTTCAAATTCATTTGATTAAGAGATTTGTGCGCAACTATGTGTCAAAATTAATTTATTTCGCATAATTTTATGTTACACACATCCCACATTGGAAAGCTTTAATAATTCAAATAAGAATTTGAAATGAAAGTTTAATAAGGAATTAGTCTCTCCACTTAATGTTAAAAATATATTAAAATGAACATGACTATTTAATAGACTAATATATGGCAACGAAATTGCTTCAAAACAAAATCGAGATTTTCAATCAACTCTTAATTAACACTAATTTTTAAAAGAGCAATTTGAATTCTCTAAAAGTTTTTAAGCAATCTATTAAAGGAATTTTCTCTACTTAAGGCTAAATTAGACTTTTCTTTTATTATAATTAAAAGTAAAAGAAAAAAAACGTATAGGTAGGTAAGAAGTCCATAAAGCTTTCCCAATAAATTACTTTTATGTTAGTTATAGTTTAAGTAAAATGTTAGTTTATAGTTTATGTATGGTTTTACAAATATTTTAAACGCAATTTAAATATTCTCTTAATTTCTAGAAAAAAATTGTTTTTGGTGACCAAAAATGCACTATAGTTAAAAATAGCTTCATATATGTTTATCGACAGTTTGAAATACAAAAGCGATTTTAAAATCTAAACCATTATTTTTCGTAGGTGGAAGTAAAGGCTATTAAAAAGTAATAATTATGCAGGATCTTTACTTTCAATTACTCTTAATATGAAATATAAGGTAATAAAACTATTGCGATTGGATCGAAAATAAAAAAAAATGCAGATTTTGATTTTTCTACACGTTTTGGAGGGTGCTGATTCTAGAAGAGTGGTTTTTGAACGTTGGTGCGTCTGTATGTCTGTCACCACTCTACATTTCGAACTAAAGCAGCTACGGATTTCAAATTTGAGCGAGTTTCCAGTACGTGTCGGATGTCATAAGGTTTTCAAGAAAATTGCAAATGCGCAAGGGGTAGCAGGCATAGAACGTTTTTGGTTGTTTAGGTATTTCTAAAAAAAAATGAAGAGATACAGACTTCAAATCATTTTTATAGGGAATATAATTGCTTTTAAATGTATTGATTTATCGAAAGTCGTGTAGTGTTACACACTCCTATTTTTAAAAGAGGGTTACTTAACCATTATATAGAAAAGGTGTCCAAAACTAAACCTACAGAGGGTGCTCGGGATTGGATTTTATCGAAAAGGTCAACCCACAGTCTCTCTATCAAATAAATAGTAATTAAACCAATCAGCTTGCTTTACAGAAATCCCTGCGTACAGTTACTTTAATTATGGTTCCTGAATACTGATACACAAATTCTCGAAATTTGTTCAGTATCATATAAAATTCTTAACTACCTTAAAAGTGACTAAAGTAAGACTCACAATCAGAATGAGATATTTAAATCATATTTCCTAAAAAAAGAAAGAAACCCCAAAGTAATATTTAAAAAATCTATCAACCCTATACTATGTGGCAGTTTACTTATGCAAAAACTCCAACGTTCAAACATTAATTTGAAAACCATGAGATCATTTTTCTACAATAACAGAAAAAAATACCACATTTATGTTGCATACTTAATGAGAGTGTCAAACTCACTTTTAGATATTTTTTCACGAGCCAACCTTACACGTTCATTTCTTCGCGTCTACTTACATAAGCACAGATATAAATATCAATTAAGCCCAGTGATCTTCAGGCCTCGGGTTCGATTGACACCCGATCGTAGATTCTTATTGTTCCTCGGCATCTAAATGAGAAGTAATGGTTACAATGGGTAGTTTGTGGGGGAGTAAATGAGGGCCCCCGAAAAGGGCTAATGTACCTCCAAGGCCATTAGTTTCATTTTGAAAAGGGCTTTTTAAAAAGGGAGAGAGTGGAATATTGAATAATAAAGTTTCGCGCTCCTCTTTTTAAGAGATTTTACTGAAATATTTCTTTCTTGGTCACCTGTTCTTCTGAATAACTGAAGTAGTCAACAGTGTTTTTTTTTAACGAATCTGTCTTATAATTTTGACAAAAAAAATCTTTTTTTAGAGTATTTCTTACAATTCTACATTAAATATTTTAAAAAAATAGATTTTTTTTTAAATTAAGAATTTAACCCCCGTTTAACAGCTTTAGACATGTTTCTGATTCAATGGTAAGAGAAGAAATGAAATAAACCCATAATAATTGGATGAGCTTTCTGCTAACATTCATATAAATATACAAAATATAACACAAATTAAGACTATAGTCCTGAACAATTTATGAAGGACAGGGACAGGTTACAGGAAAAACGAATAAAAAACTTAAGTGTTTTCATTCAGAAATGAAGGTGTTAATGGAATTAATTCACAAAGCCGTCGTTAATGGGTTAACCCTAATTTCACCTCCATGGCCAAAGCCAAAAGTTGATGCACATGAATTTTAAGCTTCCACACTACGTTTATAATGAAAAAAGTGGAAGGTATTATAATCGTTCAGTCCATCTGTCTGTCCGTCACCCACTTTCATAGCCCAAACTACAAATGCTACGGGACAGTGTGATACGTCAAAAAATTCAGCGCATCGAAATTAGAATGCATTGAAAATTTCAGAAAAGAATTCAAATTCGAAGTATACTTCAATTATTTAAAAAACTGCCAAATTTAATGCTCATTTAAAAAGCATAGGAAGCCATTTTTATTAGAATTATATCACCATTGCCATCCGCAACAATCGCTCGAGAAACTTTAATTCTTTTCGACAATAAATAAAAATAAATTTATTTTTGTGACATCGATCAGTTTGAAATGACAATATATTTTACTACGAGATTCTTTGTACGTTGATATGAAATATTTTCATTTTATTTAAAAGCAAGGAATGTTACATATTTATTTTTGGAAATAAATTAATTTTTGCAAACGATAAGTAATAATTATTGAATTTTCGAAATAAATAAATGAAACTAGCCAAATTTAGCATGTAAATGTTTAATATAAAATAATTGCTGTGTTTGGCGCCTTTTTACCTGTTAAACACAACTGTTGTGTGGAAGCGGGTTAAGTGACAGATTCTGTTACAAACCTACTTGTTTTGTTTCCTTGTCCAAAAGTGCTAGAGGAATGACGTAAGGACAAAAGTTTCGACGTTTTTAGAAGTAGAGGAGTTGATGCTAGGGAGCTAGCTTGGCCAATACAGCAGGACAGTCATAAATAAGGTTTGTAGAGAGTTCAACTTCACTTACAGTGAGGACAATTGTAATTTTGAATGGCCACCAAGGTAGATTTTCATTTCATTGGTGTTGCTTTAAAACTTTGAACTAGAACTACACGAGGATTATTTTTTTCTTTCGCTAAAACTGTGTAATTGTCAGTTTTGCTAATATAGTGGATGAAGGTCACGATTTTAATTTTGGAAAGGAATAGTTCTTGTGTGTTTTGACTTTGGATGGATATTGTGTTAGTATCGATAAGGGTAAGTTGTTTGGAAGTTAAGAACTTTGAATATACCTATAATGAGGGACTTCTTACCTGAAAGTTCGTTAGCCATATTATAAGAGAAAAATGTTATATTATGAGCAGTAAGGATCTGACAAAAACAATTTAATAAACCTCGTATAGCCTGTGTGTATGGCAAATCAAAAAATAGATTATATAACTAAACATAATTTTTTATATATATCGTAGTGTATTATTTAAATACTTTTGTTTATATTGATATTTTCTTCAGTTTTACTATAATAAAATCCCATTTAAGAAGACATAGATGAATAAACATATATTAATTTATAAAAAAATTAGGTGGGATATGTAAATGTATGTAGGATATGTCGAATGTTTGAAAACCGGATATTAAGACAAAAATAGTTTTTACTTAAAACAAGTTTGGTGTTCTTAAAAGGATTCTTTAAAATAATAACTGAAACACACAGTACCCAGTTCTTTACAAAATCATGCATTCTCAAGAACCCTTCTTCTACAAGCTGACTGTGACCCAAAGGGTAAGGGAAAAAAAAAACGAAGAAAAAACGATGACTGTCGTTATCGGAGTTGACAATGGAGTGGCGAAGGGTTCATAGGAACAAAAGATTCGAGCAATCGATCGGCAGTCGTTATTTGAGAAGGTTTCCGAGATTATTGTAGCTAATTTCTCTAGATTTTTAGTTTTTTTGTGTGGGGTTTGATTTTTTTTAAAGTAATGGACGCTGATATTGAAACACTGGATACATTTTTATACATGTTTGACTAGGCTTAATTTTGTAATAGGAAGTTAGTATGATTGATATTTGTGATTTTTTTAGTCATATCTCAGTTTAAAATTTTCATTTATGAATTCAGTTTATGTACTCAAATTTACTAAATTTGAATTAAAAACAATTCAGGTGTTTTTCATAATTCAGGTGTTTTTGCATAAAAATAACAATATTGAGACAAAAAATCTTTCCTTAGTGAATTTGTGTGAGAATTTACTAAAAAAATAGGTTTTGAAGATTAAGAAAAAATAAATTATGAATGGGTTGTTGAACACTAAATGGCAAAGTTAATTTATACAACAGTCACATAAACGAATAGGAGGTACGCTAACAAGTAGGTTTGCAGCAATGATAGTATTTTAGAACCACTTATACGCATCTAATTTAAGCACCTACCTAAAATCGCTAACTATAAATTACAGGTTTACATTCGAAATAACATTAAATTTAAATTGCCTCCTAGTTAATTTAGTATGCAGTAGCGTTTGTTAAAGTTCATTCGAATTTCGACAAAATGTTTAAACCCTTTAAAAAGGAGTGGTCAATCCCATATAGCTAATGCAATGGTGTTGAAATCCCAACTTCTGCAAAAGTATTGCGTTGTCATGTAAGCATTTGTTTCTTCACCAGGCATGAGAATCGCCATAACAGCAAAATAAAACACACTTGAAGAGAAAATATTATCTGGATAATGCATTAATTTTTAAGCTAGAAAATGGCCTAAAATGTTCTGAACATAATGTCACTATTTCTACTTTGATCAATTTCAAACTTCATTAAATATTAAATAACCGAATTCTTTTTTTTCGCTGCAATTGTTAATTTTAATGTTATGAAGATTCTCATATTAAAAAAAATATGGAATTTCAAATTTGGGATTTTAAACTAATGCACATTAGCTGAATTTGGCCGTCCAACGACTGAAAATCCCTTAAAATACAAAAAAGTTATTCCCTCTTTCCCATGATTTTCTCTCTCTCTCTCTGTTTATGTACCTATTGAATTTCGATGCGTTTGTTTGGTTGGGGATTTTTTTTAGATTTAATTGGAAATGATTTTTAGGATTGAAATTTTAATGACTCCTGCGCTTTTAAGAATAGATTTGTGAGATTATTTGATTTTTTTTTTTGATAATTGAATTCGACGAGATTACAAAAAGGATATTTAATGTAATTTGTTAGAAAGCGATACTTGAAATGTTAGTAGCCCGAGTGATTTCGAAAGAAAATAAATATTTTGAAGCACTTTATGATTTGATTGTTATTGAGGAAATGAACGGCAGATTTAAAATGTTGTTGTTAGGCTATGTCTTCACTACGACAACAAACGCCACAAAGACAACAAATTTGGCGACTTGGCAGAGTCAGCCACCATGCTATTGCATTGCTTGGCGCACTTGGCAGTCGGCAATTTTTGTTGCTTTTGTTGCCTTTGTGGCGTTTGTTGTCGTAGTGAGGACATAGCCTTACAATGGTTTCAAATAAATTTTTTTATGGCAATAAACACAAAGAGATGACTGTTTTGAACTAACTTTTTTGTTAGTAGACACTTTTTTAACAGTATATGCATTCTAGAGCGCATGTACTTTTTATGCCATTTGGGAACATCATACGACTTGTGACTTTTCCGAACAAGTAACTTTTACCGTCGACTATAATTACGGATATTTACAGCATTGTATTTAAACAGAATTCATTGAGTTAAAAAAAATTAATGTAATCACTTGTTTAATAAGAATATTTTGAACTTTTGAAAAATGTGTTTTTGTGTCCGGTAATTGACATAGTGGACAAGAGTTAAACATAAGTCTTTTTAATGATTTTTTGTAACAAAGGATGTGTGATGTCGTAAAGGCTCGGACTTGCGACATTCTTAACAAATCACAGGACCTCTTAGCTTTCCCCTTAAGACACAGCTAAGATTACCTGAGAAACGGAAACCTCGATGATTAGAGTGCCTTGGGAAATACTTGATTAAGACATAAAAATGTATTTATTCTACAGGGAATTATTATTACGTATCATAAGGGAACTTGCTTACGTAAATTATTGACTATTAAGTAGTTATCCTTGTCCTGTAAGAGTCCTGCATTCAAAACTTCAATGAAAATTACTGTGATTTATTATGGTGATAGGACTGAAGCATGTTAAATTCGTCAAGTTGACATACATTGTCACATGTAGGATATCGCTGCAATGATTTCTCGCTTAGGTTGTCATTGTTACTTGACCTCACTTCAAAATTACGAATTACAATCATAAGAGTAAATAATTAGTGCGCATTTTATTCAACTAAAGCAACCTTTTATAGTCTTTAGTAACTTAAAACGTAGATGGCATGGTTCAAAAGCTCAGGGTGGAATATTTTGTTGCCATTTAAACGATATAGAAATAGTGTTACTGAAGCAATTTTCTAATTTAATTTAAAAGGTCATAGCATTTAAATCCACGCAATACATGAAATTAAAACTAAATATACAAAACAGTTTTAAAAACAACCCTACACACACAAACTTTTCTCTACGTATCTAAACACATTTACGCCCAACCATCGCAAAAAAAAGCCACCCACCAAATCGAAAACCCCTTTTCAAATCTAATCTGCGGACCAAGATTTATCCTCCTCTCTCTCATGTGTACTGGGTGTTATTGGGAGGTTGAACAATATGCCAGCAGGTTTCTTATGGGCTCATGTTTTGGGGGTACCGTAATACTACTCTATAGCCCTTTTATTGTTATGCAGACACCCGCTCCCCATTCAAAAAAGGCTGCCGCGTCTGCTGAATGATGGATACCGCCAAGTTTGTGTGTAAATTCGCCAAGATCGTCGCAAAAAGTAATAAATTCTGGTTTTAATTTCTAACTATTTTAAGATTGTATTTCATGATTGTAATATATATAATTTTAGATAAAAATGAAACCAATATTTAACTGCCAAGTATTTTTTAGCACCCATTGAACAAATTTGCTTGTAGACTTCCTGTTTATCTAGTTAAAAAAAGTACAGATCGTAAAAAAATCCAAACATGGCAAAGAAGAAAGTATATCTTTAGTACTGTTTTACTGTTAAATGATATCTATACATTTCAAATTTAAAACAACAACAACAACTTGAAAATACGCATGTATTTTAACTTCAATGGGAAAACTTATTTTTAACAAACTCTTGTTACCAAAGGAAAGAAATCATCAGAAGGGCGAATTTTGGCCAAACAACTCCATGATCCTTCATCAAAACTCCTCATTTCCATATAGGCGATCTACCCTTTCCGCTTATCTCAAAACGACATAAAAACAAACAATAATAAACAATAACAACAAAATCACCAACGACAACAAGAAACGAGACCTGAAAGGCTTCTGCGTTCGATTTTGTGATGAGTGCGAATGAAAAGAAGTCTCTGAACCAAGTCACCTTATCTCGGATGGTATTCTTCTGCGATCTATCGTATTCTGGCAGACATTGCACTTCCCCCCTCATGGCATCATAGATGCAAATCCAATATCTTATTAAGGGACATGGCGAGAGGTGAAATGGTGCTGGGTAAAGCGGTGGTAGTAACCAAGACCGGCGAGAGGTAAATGTGGGGAATTTAACAACACTTAAATGCGATCACGTGAGATTTAAAAAGCAACCGAAGGCTTTTTTATTGTTCGTTAATTTAACTGGCGCTAATTTTTACTACTTCCCTTTATTTAATTTGAAAATTTTTTTTAAAAAAAATAGAAAGTAGGTACTTGGCATCGTAGAGGTTTCCGTATGTCTGGTACCACCTTCAAATTAGTTTCTTCAGATTTTAAAAATTCGTTTTTGTTAAAAAGGGATGACATCAGAGACCCATCTTGTGGTGTGTACTGTGTATGCTTTTTGCCTGTCTGCATGCATGTTTTCCCTTCCGTCTATGCATCTAACCTATGACGATCGGTTTTAAATTCAGTTCTAACAGTGTGATTTTACAAAACATTTTTGGTTAGAAATATGACATCAGATACCTATCTTTTAACGTTGTTACAACATGTTTATAAACGTATCTACTAAAAACAGTTTCTATACAAGATACAAACATTTAATATGCGTAAAATCAGCCTTTTGTTTTGAATAAGGCTAAAAACGCCCATTAGCAAATTTAATCGATTTTATTACAGACTTTGAAATATCAAAAGAAATTTAATAATCTTTATAATGATTATACGATTCACAAATATAAAAAGTTTTTACTTTGAATTGTAAGAATTAAAAATATATACTAAACTAAAAAACTTTTATTTATATGAAATACTTGATTTATAATATTTTTAAAAATTTCAATGAAGCTTTCATAATTAAAAGAACCATTTGCTACATTTATTTGCAATCAAATTATTCGTTAGATTTTGCGTTATTATTATATTTCTAATGGGACACAAAGATAGGAAACATTCAAATAAACTTGAATAAACCTTTATTCTAATGAAACTTGAATATTGTATTGAAAACAATATTTCATTACTTTTTAACAGAATTCTAGTTAAAATTCGTAAATGAAATATAATGAGCGATAGCCTTGTGTTTAAATAAAGTATACCTACATACACTTGGCTCATGCGTTTTAAATTCGTTTTCTGAAAGTGGATGACAAACAAAAGACATCATTGTTAGTAACATAATGTGTGCAGAATAAATCTTAGACTAATTTTTCTCTAAACGAGTTTAACTTAAATAAAAGCTCCAAATTTCACCATCGTAGTGCTAATATTAGCTTGAACAAATCAGTAAACCAATGTAGATCAACCCTAAGTGTAGTGGAATAAATGTAGAATAAACCAAACGCAGCGTAATCTCAGAAAATGAGCAACCGGTAATCACACAAGAAAAAATGATTAAATCTATAATTAAACTCAAAGAGAAGAGGTTGAATTTATAGAAAGGTAGTCTGTGCAAAGTAAAATATTGGACTTAAGATAGAAGTTTTACGCAATCATTATATTTTAGATTATTTGTCTTCAATTAGAAAGTTTAATGGCTAATTTTATTTATTTGTTCTTTTGATTAAGAAAGTATTTTTTTAATGTATAGAAATGTTAACTTTCAGTAAAAACATTTAAAGCCTTTATTTATTTTACACCAATAATTATAGGTGTGTTTATAGTGTTAGTTCTTTTACTAAGTGTTAACATAACTATTTTTTCTTGTGTGAAATGTAGCATCTTAGTTAAAAAAAACCTTTATTAAACTTCGATTATAAAAAGAATTTATAAACTACTCCAGATTTTTATATACAAAATTAGTTATTTATGAAAAAACAGTCTTCGTTTCAATAATACCAGAAAAAAAATCAAACAGAATAGTCAATATTTAGAAAGTAATAAATTAAGTGAGATAATTTACACCAATTCGTTTAACATTTAAAGTCATGACATTAAAAAAAAATTGTGTTTCTAAGGCATATTTGAGCAAATACGAAGCAGTAAATATCTTTTCGTAAATAATATCTATACTATTAATGTGTGACTGTGTTAAGTGTGTTCGTCTGATATCTATATCTGAACATGAAAACGTAGAGATACGAGATAAGTTTCAAAATATGCAAAATTAAACGGGGAAGTTAATGCGTTACTTTAAAAGTTTCTGTGTTCTTCTGTTCGATAGTTATGATTTCTAAGATGATTTCTTGGACTTAACGTAGAACCGTTGTGAACTTTCTGGTTTTACGAAATAAATTAAATAGGTAGTGGGTTTAATTAGTTGGATTGCAATTTAAAGTTTTTGTTGATGTATTTATTTAAAACTGTTATTTGAATTTTAATGCTTCATCATATTTACTCAACTCAATTTAATTTTGTTAGATGTTTATAAATGGAAATAAATTCAGTCGGACCTGCAAAATAAAAAATATATATAATACTGACATCCCAGCAACAAATAACTGCGTAAGTTACTTGAGGAATTATTTTTGAATTGTCAAGTTTGCAAAAGTCAAAATTGTATTAAGATATATTACAATAAGATTTTCATGTGGTGCGAGTTGGATAGATGGAAGTTGTTTACCCTTTTGGATGCAGTTACGATACAAATGGGTTGACCAGTAGACGACTTTTGACGATCGCCAAAAATTAAAGTAAGCTTGCTATACGTATCAAGTTTCATTGAAGTGGAGTATTTATATGATTCGTTCTGTTTCATTACTTGGTAGCGTAACGCAAATCATCAAAATTCGAGCATAGCTATATCAGCTGTTTGGTGCATTATTAAGGGTACACTCGTGCAACGCTGGGTATATAAAGATAGAAGTTTCAATATAAATTAAGACAATGCATATCGTTGTTACCGCATGTATTTTACGAATAAAAAAAGTGTCATGTAAGTTTTGTATTCCCCTATTTCTTTGCAAGTTAAAGTATTAAAGATTATTTGATTAAAGTTTCAAAATAACTATTCACTAAAATAACTATAATTTAGCTTTATGTGTAGATATGCCAAATTTCAAGTATTCTTATAACGGTTTGTTCAAATTATGAAATCTGCCTTTTATACAAGATAAAATTTTAGAAATATTCACAAAAAGGAATACATTTTTTATTTGGGGTTTGTTGAAAAAGAAAAAGCTTAGTTTTCCAGTTCTCAACAGTTTCTCTCAGTTTAGATTTTCCAGTGTTTCAGTTCTCAACATAAAAATAATGAAAAAACATTAAAAACAAAAATAACACATAATTAGAAAATCAATTGAGTATTTTCATTGTTGTGTTGAAGAAATATGCAATTATTACTTACGCCTATTTTTTAAGCACACATTTATATTACATTACTTTTAAATTACTATAAAATATTCAAAAATACCCCAAGAGCAGTAAGAAAATACTATAAAGTATTTTAAAATATTATGGAGTGTATTTATAAAATTCATTATTTATCTTTTAGAATTTTCTTATAATTTTAAAACTGTTATTGGTAATGTTTTCGAGCTATATCGCTAATTTTGATCTTTTTAGTCCTCGCGAAATAGTTATGAGTTTTAATGTTACATTTAATTTTATGCATAAAACATGTTACTATTTTGATTACGATACATTATAGGTTTTTGGTTTTAGAAAACTTTTGGTCCAGTGACTGAATTTAGTTATGGAGCTTTTTGTGTCCTCAAGTATGCACTTACAAGTCAAACTCTCATATTTTCAAAAATACGAATTTGTTAAAGTACTGCTATACAAGTTAAGACAACAACACTACATTAATACTTTTAGCAAAAAAAAAAGCCCTCAACACAACATTACAATAAAACCTCACAATCATTACCTCTAAAATAAATAAACTCTTACAATGTCTAGGAAACATCAATGTCGCCAAAAGAAAAACACAAAGAGATCATTACAGTGAAAGATGGGGCCATTACCAGTGAGATTTCATTAAATTTAAAAACCAATTGCAGCCACATACTAATTTTAATCTCGTTGATGTCCATCAATATTGGATAGATTTCAGTCGATATTATGTTTCATAATATAGATTTAGAGAATTCCATTCAGTCTCTACTCCCCTTCTGTTTGCAGTGCGCGGAAGTAATTTACATTGGCACATCAATCGTGCCATGAATCTTAATATCTTTACAGCCGTTGACGGTCGCGTGTCACAACAAAGCAAAAACCGATCCATTTACACGACTAATACATCAAAAATCTTCATTTTTGATCGGAGGACAAACAAGTGCTTTAAAAAGGCAGGCTGAGGTCAGTAAAGCATAATTTTGAATCCTACTATTTGTGCTTGATAAAAGTATGTCTTTTGTGGAATAACGTTACAAAAGTAAAAGTAAAAAGGGAATCCAATTTAAAGCTTCCAGTAAAAATTTAAATTTGGCCAGTAATACTTTTTAAAAATATTTTTCAGCAAACTTTTTATTCAAAACCACATTTGTTGCATTAAAAAAATATAGTAAAGTTAAAACTGTAGCCAAAACGTAATTTAATCTTTATAAAAAAACTTATCCAAAGAAAAACTTAAATATGAATTCCTTTTAATTATTTCCTAAAATTTAGTTTACGGCACATTTTCAAATCAATTTTGTGAGTCAAATGCTTGTCATTGATGCTAATTTTTACGATTTACTGCTATGCTAACAGATTTTATTTTACTGTGCACTGTAAATTACTTTAATTCCATACAAAATAATTACCAAAAATGACTGTAAGCTTACACACATTCTTATCTTTTTTTTGGTCATTTAGCTATGAATTAATCACACAATATTATTAAGTTGTAAAATGCGAATTGATAAGTTGTTTTTAGTTTTCGTTTTTAGGCACCCGTTTTTGAACCAGATTTTCAGTCGGGCAGGCGTTTGCCTTGCACGCGAAAGGTCCCAGTTTCGGATTCAGGCGTTGTCAAAATAACTGCTGATCTATAAACGGTATGTGTAGAAAAAAAAATCCGACGACAAATACCATGTGTAGAGGTATTGCACCTTAAATATGCTACAAAGTAGTAAGCTGCGTACGAAGTCGCTAGTAAAAGTTGCGGTGGGCGCCTACTCAAGTGTCGGCTCGTTGCATGACTGTGGTTCAAAATTGTAAAAACACGTCACTAATAGCCCTCGTTAAGCTCTAGTGGACGTTAATTCAACTTAGCAAAACTAAAAATTCTGATACCAAATCGTGATTTTTTTGCCATCGATTTCTGTAGTTGGATTACAGATCAGGCATTCTGTACAGTTTAGGAAAAGACGAATGGAACAAGGGACAAAACAAAAGCGAATTCAATTTGCTGAAAGGACACTTTTTAGCTACCACGATGCATTAGTTTGATTCATGTTGCAAAAAACTTTGATCGATTAATTTTTGTGATAAAGTTTTATGAATATTAAGGGAGAAAAGAAGTATCTTTATTTTGGTAATATTTCATGTTCTTTCATTTAAACGTCACTGATGTTTTATGGAGCTTTCTCCGTCATGACTTTGATGAACTGAACTAGTCAAGACATAGTCACTTTTTTTGGATACTAAGCTTATTGCTTTGATGGAAATTTTAGGTTTATTTTACCTGTTCATGAAATCAAAAGTTATACCTCTACGAAACCCTTTTTAAATCATTAAATTTGGAAATGTATTGATCTTAACAATAATAAATATCTTTAATTTATAAAATATATGCTTTTAATGACTTGCATTGATGTCAGATAATGGTTTATTAAAATTTTAAATTAAAATTCACAACTACTTTTGAACAGTCTGGAAAAAATGAATGAACAGTCGAAAATGTCTGGATTGTTTTAACTAAATGTTGACTTTTAAATGAACACTAAAAAGAGTATTATGCAAAGGAATATTGGTCCAAATACAATAGAACGAACGATAGTATTGAAAAAGTCATAATTTCTAGAAATCAAATCATTAGGTATTTTAAAAATTATTATTTTCTCAAAGGTTGAAAGAGATTTTAAAAATTATATTTAATTAATGTTGCTTTGGTTAAATTTTTTTTTCTGAAAATGTGCTACTTAAACAGAAAAAGGCAAATATTTCTTACAAGAACAAAATATTTAAATTCGACTCAATAAAGGGGATTACAAATAAAATTCCCAAAGCAGGACTAGAAATACTCCTCTTAATTATCATTTTCAGAAGAGCTAAGGGTATTTAATTCACTTTATACAATGCTATTTCGATTGGAAAAGTAAAAATAGGTCGAATCGAAAATCAGGAGCAAAATAGCCGAAAACGGCCTTGTTGCGGTTTTGGTTTGACTAAATTACAACTGATATAAATGTTAAAATGAAACAAACATGAGGCAATGCAATTCTGCTCGGTGAAAATCAACGAAACATGGAAATAATTGAGGAGAGCCAAAATAGAATAAGACCAAAAATCTACTCAAATATATTGTTAACCTGGTCAAATCTCGATGCACTTCCACAAAGGAATAAAAAATGATTGCTGTCTGGAAAAATTAAAAAAAGAGGTATCTCATGCTGTTGTATTTTTGTCCCCAATCAGTTAATCAATTACTCTACTTCCATTGATATATTGCTTATTTCCGAACGAAGTTTTCCTTGCCTCACTAGCATTCCTGTCGAATGTAAATGATCCTTTAGAAGAATGGTTCTTAATTGGCAACCACATTAAATTAGACCTTTATAGGTAGATATAAACTATAACTACACATAGGTTAATGTGACGTATTTAAATGTAAAACTATAACCAGACACATACTTTTTCTTTTATGAAAATGCTAATCAAGTACTGGCTGCGTAAATTCTTAATACAAAGTGTCAAATATATGCACTAGTTTTACAAAATTCCGAAGGCAGAATCAGCTTTTGGAAATCGAATAAAAAGACCGCCCGTACGGGCCGAACTCATAATACCAGAGAAACAAGCAACTCCGTGACTTCACACTTTTCGTTATGTTTAGAGTATCGACTGTTCCGAAGAAGTTTGAAATTTGCTACCGGAATAGTCGATCTCCGAACAGGACGGAAAGTATGACGTCCGTGCGAGCTTCTCTGGCCTTATTAGTAAGTTGGCCGAATTTTTCCAAACATTTTTTCGAGTGTCAGATAAATCTTTGTCAAACTAGCGACCTCTTGTGTTGATTACGAGAGTGAACTAATGACGGCCAAGTAATGATGTTAGAAAACAAGGCACAATGATAACGACTAATTAGCATTGTGAAGTCGGAGCTTTTTTTCCTCTGTTATCTCGTCTTGAGACCATTATTTTTATCTAATAATGCCCTCCAAAACCAACATGCAGAAGAAAAGAAAGCGACAAAAGGGGTATCAGTTATATGTCCTCCTTCAAACAACAAAAAATCGTGCATTTGTAAGGTAATCTTTATGGGAGTAAATGGAGGATAATTATAAAGGAATTGTGTATTAGAATTTTATAAGTAATATGAAACCGATGCTTGTGTAGGGTACAAAGCTAAAGGAACGATGATTATAGCATAAAAATTGTCATAAAACGTCGTCATTAAGAAATTTGTAGGCGTATAAATGCATAAATTTCAATATTCTTTAATGATGCTAATAGGGAGTAAAGTTTTGATTACTTAGCTAATTTATTTGTATTCTGTATGCAATTTCTGGTATGTAAATAAAAATATAAAATGCAATTTTTATGAGCTAACATTACACAAAGAGCTGGAATTATTGATGAAAACTTTTTGTATTATAGTAATAGGCAATTAGGAAATTAAAATATTGAATGTCTCATTTTTACGGAATGCTTTTTACTTAATTGGTGTTTAGGAAATTGGCTCAAATCATTTTTAACGAAAAAATACAAACCGATCAGGTAACATTTCATTTTAATTGTAACACGAGTAAATTTTAAAAGAATTTTTAGTGTAATGCTTTTAAGTACCTTTTTTATTTACCATACTTTTAAGTAGTAATATGAAATACTATTAGGCAATATAAAATATTGCGATCGGGTCGAAAATCCGAAATTGAGATTTTATGTTTTCTACACGTTTTTGGAGGGTGTCGAATCTGGAAAAGCAGTGTTTGAACATTAGTCTGTCAGTTTGTCAATGGTACAGTTCGGAATCACTCTAAAGCTCGAACTTAAAGAGCTATAGACTTCAAATTTAATACGCGAGTTCTTGCCAGAGGTCATTACAAGATTTTAGAGAAAATCGCGCATGCGCAAAGGGTAGCTGCTATATAACTTTTGGTTTTAAAGGTTTGGTGAAAAAAGAAAAGGAGTTACGGATTTAAATTCGGAGTTCAAAGTACCTGCTGAACGTTTTAGAGGAAATTGCGAATGTGCTAAATGTAAGTGCAATATAACTTTAGGTTTTAAAGGTATAGAAATTTCGAGACTTCTATTTAAACCTTTAAAGGTCATTAATAAATATTAATTAAAAGTCGGGTGGTGTTTCAAACCCCGTAAAGGCTGCATATTTTGCTGGATTCTTTTTAGTTTTTAATTACCACCCGAAGTTTAAAATAAGGTAGGTTTTTTTTATTATTTTAAAGTGTAATTTGAAGTGCGTAAAATTTTGCTGCTGTTACAGTACCAATGCAGCAACGTTTAACATTGTTACTATTTGAATGAAAACGTAAAACTGTAAATAAGGTTTTCACTTCCGTCCGCATCACATGTGGAAGATCCAACTCACTTAACCCAGACTTATCCCATTTACGAGGTTCGGCAAAAAAAATTTGCAAAGCGAAAATAACCTTTCTGAATAAATTTATTTAAATAATCACAATAAGACAAAATGCCAAAGTCCTAAACAATTCATGTTTAAGTAAAGTTTAAGTTACATGAAAAACGCTTTTGAATGGTATTAATCGCAAAGTCGTCGTTAATATAGGTTAAATGTTCATTTTCATGGTAAGCGGGCTTAACTATAATATTTAGAAAAAAATGAATATTTCTCATTTTTAAATGACATAAAGAAAGTGACTAATATTTAAAATGCTTTTTTTTTTTAAAAATTATATCGTACCGCGCGTTTGTTTTTTATAATTAATTTTGTAAATTAATTTATACATTCATTTAAATTAAAAATAAAACTTTTCAATTACTATGACTGCAGCTGGTAGAATCTCACCTATTTTCTATTTTTGATACATTCCTCTAAATATTTTTTTTTTACACTTTATCCATTTTTTTTTATTTACATCGATCGATCGTTGAGTATCAACAGAATTTTCACCTATTATTTACAAAAAAATTCATAAAATCTCACGTGAAATTCAATTAATTAAAGGTGGCAGACAAAAAAAGCACTCATGTATAAGTTTCGGTTTTTGAAAAACGACTGTTAGTTTTAGTCTTTCAATGGGGCTGTTTCAAGTCGTGGATGGCAACAGCTCCAACGGTTTGTTTTCATTTGTTGTCTGGAATTACTTTTGTTTTGGTATTCGAAAATGAGTTTTCTAAAAAAAATTTACTTATTCAATTTTTTAAATGACAACTTATTGCTGAGCTATTGGTTTCTCAAAACATTTGTTAAAGAAATTTTTCATAGAAAGAAAAGTTTCTTTTCATCTAAATCGGTTATTGTGAGAGTGAAACCGAAGCAACCAATAAAATAGCAGTACTGAAAATAAGTAAAGTAAAGCAGTAAGAAAATAAGTACAGTAAAAATGATAACAACAGCGTTACATCATCTGAAACATTCCCATTAACTTTTATTAAACATAATTTAGCAAATAAATTGTAGAGTTATTCATAATAAAGCCTTTATTATAGTTCCGCTATTATTCTTCGAAATTTTTCCAATTTAAACCATATAACGATCTTCTTATAACACCGTTCCACTAAGCGCGCCTTAAATTTTCATTTATTAATTTTATGACTATCTTTTGCTCCTAAGGACTCCCGGTCGTATTTCTTTATTTCGCTTTTATATTGCAATAGAAAAGTTTTTTTTTGTTTTTGTTTAAAATGCATTGTGAGAGTTTCCATTTACTTGTGTTTTTGAAAGAATTTATTTAACTCTGATTTATAAATTAAAATTAATCGCTTTTCGAAGGGATTAGTTAACAGAAAGTAAGAGTAAAATTTTATTTATATAAAATATATTTATTATTTTTCAAGGTTTTCAACAAGCGGTTTTGTAAAAACAGCAACAGCAAAAACTTACAAAGTATTTGCAAGTTAACTTTTATTTTAATTTCCTTAATTCAATTAAAAAAATATCTTTCTGATTTAGCGTCTTGCATATCGTTTAACCATAATTCAATAATTTACAGTCTTCTAAAGCAGATATTTTTTATTAAAAAAATCTGTAAATGGTGCATTATCATGAAATATTCTTCTTAAATATACGGAGAAGAAGTTATTCCAAGATTGAAAATACAAACTTAAAACAATCCATTATAACGTATACTCTGTAGCATGCTATGTTATTTCTAACTATTTCTGTTAAGAACTTTATACCCGCACTTTTTATACGTTTTTTTAATGTGTTCCCATTATTTTCAAATCATGAAATTGTGTAGTGAAACTTATTATTTTAGTAAAAAATAACGAAGCCTGTGGAGTCGTTGTTCCCTAGTTTCTTAGATCTAGTGTTCAGTTTAACAAAAAAATATTTTTCGTCATTATAAATATTAGTAAAATTTAGAATATTTACATAGCAATTTTCATCAATCTTTCGAAAGATCAGTGAAATAATTTTTTTTCATATCACAAGCCAATCCAGCGGATATTTTTAAAATTTCATTTTTAAAATCAAATACGATAAATTTCCATGACACTGTTTAATTTAACGAAGGTTATTTTAACTTTTGGTATTGTTTTTGTCTCATTAATGAAATATTGAAGATCGAATGTAATTTAATCCCAATTTCTTTCGAACATGTTTTTTTTGTTAAGACATCCAGTGCAATGATTTCTAACTTTCATACTAAAAGTAAGGAAATATTTAAATATTATTTATTTTTTTAAAGTATTAGTTTTAACTTTTATAAATCCTTAGTACACATTTTTAACAAATTTATTCGTAAAAGTTAAGCCAATTCCATGAAGCCAGCTTTTTTGAATATGTCTAAAGCAAACATTGTTTTTTTATGCCCCGTTATAATATCATTTATAATGATGTTTTTTTTTTATTTCGCATGAACTAGATTTAAGATTATAGATTTTCCCTCGGGCCTTAATATGTTTTTCGTCTATTTTTGTATTATTTTATATGATAATAAAAGGTTTATTAACTTTAACTATTTAAAGTGTTAAAAAAATAAAATTTAAATATTACAGAAGTGAGTTAAAATGAGTATAATATTCTTAATTATTTAATAAGAAATAATTTATAAATTTTATAAATATCTATTATTTAAATTTTATAATTGATATATGTTTTTATAACATGTTTTACCCAAATGAATTTTTTTTGCTTATTTTTGTGGTTGTGGTAAAAGTACTTAACATGTGGTTATTTTATCAAGATATATTTTTTAAAGAAATCAAAATTGTTGTGTTTACAAGTTTTCTTTCTTTAAATTATGACTCGCAACTATACATTTTACTCAAAAGGAATCGGTTCATTATATTCAACTCACGTTAATTGAGCAAAGCAGTTTTTAAATTATACATTTAAACTTTTATTATTACTTTTGTTATTCAGATATATTTAATTTATAAGAGTACTTTTCGTAATCATATAAATTAAAAACTCGTGTTTTGCAAACTAAGTCAGGTATTATCGGTGCGCTTTTATCGTTGTCGAGAATAGTGTATATCAGAGACAAAATCAGTTCTACAAAATTGATGATTGAACACCAATTAAAGTAATTATGAAATATTGAGTCATAAATTTAAACGAAAAGCTTAGTGTTCGACACAATAACAACAAAAAAAGCTATTAAACATTTTTGTTTGTCTCACACTAATGCGTGATAATGTGTGGCATGTTTATGATCCATAAGAGTTACATGAAAACTTTTTTTTTAATTAAAAATGTTTTTGAGAAAAAAGCCATTTCTATAAAAACTTTATTATTTTGTTTTATGTACAGTTTTGTAAAAATCTCATATACCATTATGCGTTATAAACAGCAGTAAACTTAAATTTGTGTGCATACAAACATGTTTGGTCTTCCTAAGCCAAATAAAAAATATCTATTAACAAAAGCTTGTGTAATCTGGGAAACTTTTTGCTCATATTTAAAAAAGATTTTATACAAATCCATGTATTAACTAATGAAAAAAAAGTGTAAAATTTTGCTAAAAATAAATTGGTTTAAACAAATGATACTTTTTAAAATCTCATTTAAAATTATTCTTTTTAAAGTGAGAATAGCATAAATGCAGATTATTACTACCATGCTGCAAATATATTTTTTTTAGTTTTGGGCCATGAGTTTTTACCTTTAAATACTAAAAGAAGAATACATAGAAATAGTTTTTTTTTTTTTTTTGAAGAAAAAGTTGATTCACTTAATATTCGGATGTTTACTTACAACCTGCATTATAAACTAGAAGTTTTTTTTCTTTTTAACTAGGGGTAAAGGTTAGTATGGATGATTTATTTTAAACGTCCAGTAAATATCATTTAAAATACAGGTGCACAAAGCAGAAAAGTTTTTAATTTTTTAAAAAATTTTTTGAACAAAACTAAATAAATATGCACTAAAAATTTAATTTATAGTTTAAGAAATTAAGAAAAAGAATTATAGATATTTGATATTTTTTTTTAAACCGAAACCGTTATAACTCTTCATCTTGTTATTAAAAAAATAAGTCACTGAATTTTGTTTCAAAAATGTTTTTGATATATCGCTTCTTTTTTAAATGGATGAATAGATTGCCAATTTGCCTTATTAAAAAGTTACAGTATCGTTTGAATTTTACGTAAAGTTAATATATATTCACAACACGGGGAAGAAAATATTTTTATTGAATATTCTTCTAATCTGTTAATCTTTTATTAATAATCTTTTATTGAATCTTCTAAACTTAAGACCTTAAAATTGGTTAGAACTCTAAACTGCAGCGCTCAGTAGTTTGGGTTCGATTACCGGTTAAGAACTGGTTGGAATTTGTGAAACTTTAGTCTTAAATGCTGTGAACAACCTCTTAGACTGTTTTTCAAAACTTTCAAAACGTAAACCTTTATATTTAAACCTGTTAATCAAATTTACATAAGATTATTTTAATCTGAAAGGTAAAGGTTCTTAAAATTTTTTTAGTTTTTACAACCTCAAATTCTGACTCGGCATACTCTTAACAGTTAAGAAACACATTTAAAATATAAAAATAGTAATTTAAAAAATAACTTACCGTCCGAGACGCAAACATCAAAACACCCAGATATAAGAAAGACGAACAAGAAGACATTTATAAGACGTAAAGACATCATCAAAGGCTAAAACATCAATCTAGGAGTAGTTTACACAGGCAACCTGAAAAGGAAGATTTAAACGAAATTCAAAGGATACAGCTCTCTATTTGCAAAAGTACACGAAGAATCACAACACACACTATAAGTTAAATTTAATCCGGCATATGTAAGTTTTCCTTCTTTTATCTATGCATTATCTTCGAGAATCACAATAACTTGAGCGCAATATCACAGACTTCATCGTTGTTTTTTTAAACACGTTTTTAAATTTCTTTAAAATGATTATTATAATTTTATCAAAATTTATAATGATTACTTTAATTTTTAATAATTATTTTTTAGGGGGTCTACCACCCACTGCCGATCCCCCTATATCGGTCGCGTAATCCAGGGCTGGAAGCGGGAAGCGATGCGTCGCGGGGTCGGCCGAAGAACTGCGCCTCCGGCGAGTATAAGGAATGTTGGGAGCGCCGAAAGTGTTCTTTGCGCTTGCCCCGGCGCATATCGTGCCCGGCCCCTTTTACGAGAGCGGGGACCGATCACGAAAACTTCGGAGCGCGACTTTCGCTTTTGGCGCTCCAAAGGGGTTTTGGAATCGACGTTGAAAGAAATGTTTTCAACTTATGTTTTATAGGTTATTTCGGTAAATGACTTTGGAGGAAAGTTTAGTTCATTCCCCAAGTTATTTTAATATTGATTTCTTTTTTAATAATGACCTTTTAACAAAAATCTGATTTTTTAACAATAGTTTCGACAAATATTATAATTTTGTATTTTCACATGTGTTATAAAATCGTGTTCTGCTCTTTTGCCAATCACGAAAAGTTTTGAGAGCGACCTTTGATTTTGGAGTAAAATATTCTTGAATTAAGTGTAGGACGTTGAAAAAAAATTCAGAATTTTTTGGCTTTTTGAATTATTCGCTTAATTTTAGCATACAACTTTGGGTAAAAAAATTTAGGTAGTTCTCGAATTTAAGTTATCTCAATGTATATAATTTTTAAGAGGGGATGATAAACTTTATTAATAGTTAAAAAATATATAAAATTCATTACATTTTTTTGACCACAAACTAAGATTTTTTTTGAATTTTCGGAATAATTTAGCTCAGACTGGAAACTTATTCCACGTTTTAAAATTTTAAAACTTTGTTTTGTGAAATTTAATTTAAGATTGAGGCAAACACTTGGTAAATGTATTTCTTACAATTATATACAAAGTAGCACAGTCTTTTAAAACAGAAATATAATTTTTGATAGAAAATAGTTTAGTTAAAAATATGTTAACTTAAGTTTTGTTTTCTAGTCAATTAAAAATGCAAGATAAACTTTTTCTAACTAATGCTAGTTCATTAGCAGATTATTATTATTTTTTTAAAAGTTCGCAATAACAATCTATACTAAAAGTCTTTAAAATAAAAAAAGTACAGCTTTAAACTACACTTGTTTTCTTTGCATGAGATTTAAGTTAAACTTTCCTACTTATAAACTTGCAAAAATAAAAAAAATTAAATTATATTTTTACCAAATTACTTTTTTAAATACTACAATAGTACTTAAAATTTTAATAATAAAATAATATTTATTTATTATACTAAGGTTGCTAGAGCAGTAGGAATATACGATTCTTTGTACGTTTTCTTTTTTAATGATTGCGGACTCAGTTGGTACCAAATTTTGAAATTGTTTTATTTAGGTGTTTGACATTGTGTCATAGTTACCCTTATGATTAAACTAGGGATGTGTAACACTACACGACGTTCAATTGCAAATTAATAAATCACTACAAATTTTAGGATAATAATGTACCTATTAGGTAGTTTCAATACCTTTAAAACCCAAAAAAGTTCTATGACGACTACTCTTTGCTTACGAGCAATTTTCTTGAAAATATTATGACGTCAGACAGGTACTAAGAACTCGTGTAACTAATTTAAAGTATGTACCTCTTTTAGTTTAAGCTGTTATAGACAGACGAAGAATAATCGAAAACCCCCTTTTTAGAATCAGAACCCTCCAAAATGCGTAGAAAACACGAAATCTTCATTTCGGATTTTCTACCAAGTCTCAATACTTCCATTACCTTATATTACATATTAGGTATATGAAAGCAATAATGTGTTGGTGAAATGAAACTTTTTTTTAAAATCTAATGACACATTTTTAAAAGTTCAATCATGGTTATTTGAAATGCAAACAACGGGCTGGTTTGCTACTAAACGATGCCAAACATGGGTATTGATGATTTTTTTTAAAGTAATACACTCGAATCAAAGCATGGATACTAGTTGTAGTAAATAAAATTATTTTTGCTTTTCGATGCGTTTAAAATATTTTTAAAAAGTTTAAAGTTAACACAAGAACCATAATATTTTATAATTTAAATAAAACATCGCTTATGACCATATTTTGTTTCAACTGATTTGTTTTATAGTCCCGCAAATAAAATTATCCTGTTCACAAGATACGTTTACATCATATCACTGTTCATAAGATTCGTTTAACATCGTTTTAATATTTCCTAATATTCATACTTATTTTTTTTAACAGAACAAGGTCATAAAAATAGCTCTTTTACCGGGATAATATATGCCTTCACATTTCATAAACAACTTCTTTCACCTTTGAAAATTAAACTTTTTGTTTATTGCAAAATTTTGTTTTCGATGAGTACATAATTTCACATTAATCCTATAATTTCTATCTTTTACAAAAAATGCAAAAGTTTTTGTTGACATAGTCCAGTAACCAGGTAGTTTTTTCAGGGAAAAAATACAGAATTTTTTTTCTCAACGGTTTTACGTTTTCGAGGGTGCTGAATCCGAATATCAACTTTGAACAAATTCAGGCATGGGAACATTAAAAAAAAATAGAAAAAATCCAAAAAAATTACCCCTTTTTTCGTTTTTTCCCTTCTAGCAGGAAAAGTATTGATTTCTCAACAAAAACGTCAATACAAAAGTTAAAGTACTATAAACAAGCTAAATAAAAGTCAATTACATCATTTATGTCAGTCTAATAGTTTAGTTGCTACAGCGCGCTGAAAATCAGGCAAATTCCGCCCGAATGTGGAAAGTCCAAAATTTTTACTTGCAGCTCGTAAAATAGTATAGTCAAAATATAGTTAAGGATGAAATTAATTAGAACACAAACCATTCTTGTTGAAAATGATAGGAAACATGCTTCTAATGAACATACTAAAAATTGCAACCCGAAATGTCGAGCAAAATACGTTTTAGGCCGCCATCTTGAAAAAACGTTAATTTTTTTTTTAAATAACAAGAAACCATAATAAGTCGAGTTTGATATCAAATTAAAGGAAATTTTATGTTAAAAAAGAATATACTATTGGTTTTTTTAAAACTTAAATATTTACAAAGATGATTTTGGAAGGAAACGATGAAAAAACGGCCGAAAATTTTCACTTCACGCGACGGAACCACTCCTTGTAATTATTGAGATGTCCAACAAAAGTTTGCTGCTTTGTGACTCAAAGCCATGCTTCAATGAATAAAAACATGGAGTCCCTATAATAAGCAATATTGAACAAACCCTCATGAAATGTACTAAAAGAATGGAGATAGGAATAACTGAAAGTCAAACATGGAGCCTGGATCATTCGAAATGCATTGAAATAACTTATGCAATGAGTTTGCTGACCAGTGTTTCCCGTTGACCTAACTCATGCAAGAATGACGAAAGATTTTGTAGGTCTAAACAAGGTAATGCAATTATTTTATAGACCACAGTCCATTTACTGATTTTTCAAGTGCTTTGTGGAATTCTGTTAATGGAATAACAGATAGTGCAGTCAAGGGACATGATTGAAAGAGATCAAACTAAGCTAACATATCTTTTAGAGGTGGAACTATGTATATTGAAAACTGAACCATGCAGTTATGATGAAAAAATTGAAAAAAGGAATAGTTATTGCTGGTGAAAAGTTAATGCGTTGACAAAACTAAGGTTAGATGGCATAATCGTCGCATAAGAGCTAGACGAGGGCAGGTTTTAAAATCTTTCTCCCGTATTAGATATTTAAAAAGCTTGAATATCCTGATTTTTATAATATTTTGTGGCGAATTGCATGTAATAAGTATTCTAGAAGAATGGTGTAGAAGGTAGCATTAAAATATCGGTATCATCAACTACTACAGTTACTTGCCTTTATTGGGCTATTTTAAGACTTCTTTTTGACGATTATTGTATTTGTATCACATTCTGCATGAACAACAGAGAATGACCCCTTTCTTTTAAATGGCTTTCCATAATGTTGAAAAAGCGTCGTTTAAGCAATTGGAAAGAAAGAAGAGAAGAAAGGTGTAGAAGGTAGCATTAAAATATCGGTATCATCAACTACTACAGTTACTTGTCTTCATTGGGCTATTTTCTTCGTAACTGCTTAGTCAGTTTTTAATAAAGTACCATCTCTAAAAGGGTATGTTAGTTTATTTTGAATATCTCTCCCGAACATATCACGTTAGCCTTGTCTGCACTATCTGTTATTCAATTAACAGGATTCCACAAAGCACTTGAAATATCAGTAAATGGACTGTGGTCTATAAAGAATTGCATTACCTTGTTTAGACCTACAAAATCTTTCGTCATTCTTGCATGAGTTAGGTCAACCGGAAACACTGGTCAGAAAACTCATTGCATAAGTTATTTCACTGCATTTCGAATGATCCAGCTTTCATGTTGACTTTCAGTCGTTCATTCTCCATTCTTTTAGTACATTTCATGAGGGTTTGTTCAATATAGCTTATTATTGGGGACTCCATGTTTGTTATTCATTGAAGCATGGCTTTGAGTCACAAAGCAGCAAACTTTTGTTGGACATCTCAATAATTACAAGGGGTGGTTCCGTCGCGTGCAGTGAAAAATTTCGGCAATTTTTTCATCGTTTCCTTCCAAAATCATCTTTGTAAATATATAAGTTTAAAAAAAACAATAGTATATTCTTTGTCAACACAACATTTCGTTTAATTTAATATCAAACTCGACTTATTATGGTTTCTTGTTATTTTAAAAAAAATTGACGTTTTTTTTCAAGATGGCTGCCAATAAACGTATTTTGCGTGACATTTCGGGTTGCAAATTTTAGTATGTTAATTAGAAGCATGTTTCCTACCAATTGTAACAAAAATAGTTTCTGGCTTAATTAATTTCACCCTAACTATTTCGACTATACTATTTTTCGAGCTGCGAGTGAAAATTTTGGACTTTCCACATTCGGGCGGAATTTGCCTGATTTTCAGCGCGCTGTAGCAACTAAACTATTAGTCTGACATAAATAGTGTAATTGACTTTTATTTAGCTTGTTTAGAGTACTTTAACTTTTGTATTGACGTTTTTGTTGAGAAATCAATGCATTTCCTGCAAGAAGGAAAAACCAAAAAAAAAGGTAACATTTTTGGATTTTTTCTATTTTTTTAATGTTCCCATGCCCGAATTTGTTCACAAAGTTGATATTCGGATTCAGCACCCTCGAAAACATATAAAACCGTTGAGAAAACAATTCCTGTATTTTTTTCCTGAAACGCTCCTTTTTGACGACCTGGTTACTAGACTAACAAGTACAATTAACTAAGCATATTACTATTGAATAAGACTTTTGAATAAATTCTTGTTTTGGTTGTAAAAAACGTGTTGACTCAAAGAACAAAACCGATGTTTCGATATAAAAAAAATATTATCTTAGAATATCATGTTTACAGTTAGTCTTAAAAAAGCCATTAGGTTGCTTTAAAAATATTTATTTTGATAAATATTTACCTCTCACTCATTTAAATTATTCATTTTGTTATGGATTTGTTATTTTGGCAATGTACATTCAAAGTTAAATATATTTCAACTCCAACAACATTTTACCGTCAAGATTTTTGAATTATTTGTTTTGTGTTCTTAAAATATTAAAAGAAAACAAAAAACAGGAATTGGTACATATTTTGAGCGCTTCAACGATCACTTAAATCAATAAATAACTGATATAACTAGCTGATTATTTATACACCCCTCTAAGTTAATTGTAAACACCAGGAAAAACACAAAAACGGTCAATACAACTAGTACAATATACCAGGAAAACTACATTTTTTTTGGAAATTTGATAAAGCACAGTGCTGAAGTTATTAAAACCACAAAACTGTTAGAAGTATTAAAAAATAAATAAAATACAACAGGAGGAGACTCGGAACTAAAACAATTCAAAGAAATATATCCAGATTTACTTTAATTAAACTACTAGCACCAACAATAAAACACAAGAAATGTATTGAAAAAGAACTTACTCAGGAATATTTAGATTTAAGAACTTACTCAGGTTTTGCAACAAAAGGGGTGTTTGGCGTCGTATAAACTCGCAGTTCTATACAACACATCATCACATTACTCTTAAGTAGAAATGCGCCCATAAATTATCAACGTACAGTAGTAACATCATCACGTTGATCAAAATATCTCTCATAATAAAATATCATAATAACTTGGCTTAATCGAACCACATGAATATTGCCTGATGCTCGTTGGACTGCAGACAATTACTCACTCAAAATAATAACTAGTTAACTTTCTCAACAAAAGGTTTATTCCCCGACAACGCACACGTCAAAACTCATAAAAACACACGTATCTGTATAACATCTCAAGTGCACAAAATCACACAAATAATTTCAAGATTCAAGGGTAGAGGGTACTTTAATCGTTTCCGGTTGTCTATTTCTAGCCTTCCTTTTCAGGAGCTTTAACACAGCCAATTACGCCTTGTAATTTAGAATCTGGTCAAGTGACGGGTTCGACACCAGAGCGGGCACCCAATGGAACTTCGAGCGACATCGTACTCTAACGCCGTCGGGACTTTGGACTCCACAGATTTAACGGGCATGTCTATCCCAGTATACTCCGGTATTTTAGTTGAATTTTGTCTGCATATTTTCGTCTGTTCGAAAGCAGTGACTGTCACCGGGTTCGATCCAATGCCAAACGCTTGCGATCTGGGCTGATATCGTGTCTAACGCTATACCAACTGGGCTACCACGCCCCTTATCAAAACTCAATACATCACATGGCAAAAAAGATAACTATCAATAAAATCATCCCGTTTACAAAGTCGCAGCTAAACAGATTTAAACACTTTATATTTCACTATATTTTCTTGTCTTGAGTGGCAACACAAATGATAAATGAAATGCTTGATTCACGTGGGAATAAAGCGCCAATTGGTCCACCGATCGAACGAAGACGGGAATGAAAGCTGGAAGGAATTACGTCACCTAAAGCAAGAAAATTTAAGAAAAAGTAATAAAAGATGGAAAAATGTAGTTAAAAAAGCTTAAATTTTCTTATAAATAAACAATGGTCGATTTTATTACTAAGATAGAGTTAAATTTAAATGAACGGATACTTTTTGTTTTCAAACTTAGATTTTAACAAATGAGTTAATTTTTTTTTAGTTTATTACATTTTTGCTTCAAATATATTAACTAATATATAAACTTATTTTACAAAATATTCTATTTATTTTACAATTTTGACGTCGCAATAGTTGAATTTTCATCAAAACTATTTTTTTTTGTATCTACACAAATATCTTCACAAAATCCGACGTAATTTTTGTTCTTCATACTTCGCAAGTACTAATTCTAAAAAGAATTGCAATTTTATCCCGTAATTGGTTTATAAATTTTATATATATACGTCAGACGTCTCTTTTAAAGAAAAAACGTCTGCTACGCGAATATCAGTAACAAAGGCAATTTGTTTTGAATTCGATAAACATTTATCCGATCAAATCAATTTCTTTTCATTTTTATTCAAATGAGATGACTTTTTAAATCGTAAACAGAATAATATTTTTTAAAGCATTGATATTCAATTGCACAGTTAAAAAAACAGAAAATGCTTTTATTAAATTTTAAGATTAGAAATCATTTCTTTGAAACTATTTCTCGAATTTTCCTTAATACATATAAAGTTAGAAAATAATGAAAAAGTCCTACTAATCTTTTTCAATCTAAAAAGATTTACAGTCAAATTGCATTAAGAATTTTTTATAAATAAATCTAAGCAAAACTATATAGTACGATAATCTTTCTTTTTAACATACTCTCTTTTTAAAAAAAATAATTTTCAAATATAATTTCTTAAATTCAGAAAACTCTGTAATTTTTATTTTCCAAAATATTCAAATAATTTTAAACCAATATGTATTAATAGATTTTTTTTTACGAGCAAGAAGAGTTGTGCAAAAAGAATTTTTTAGATGAAAACATTTTTAATCAAGAAAAAATATGATAAAAATGTCACTATTATTAACTTATTTAACATTCGAAATTTTGAGGTCCTTTTGAAATGAAATTAATTTAATTTCTTTGCATTATATTTTCGAAGCTTATCTATCGGACAAAAACATAAATGTTTTGGAAAATATTTGGTTGTAAATGTATTACAATATGATGCAAGTGCACATAAAATATGTTGTACATATTTTTTTTTTATAAATATAGATTGTTAATATTTTAGAAATATTCATGCAAATATATATTGTTTAATGATAAATGTACATCGATAAATGCACCAGTAAATGAACATTAAATTCGTAACTCAGGTATATATAAATCACGGCCCAATCAACTTATAAGGACAGTGAAGCTCTCCGAGACGTCACGCTATCCGTCCGAGCAGGTTTCTTTTTCTTCGAAACACTCGACACTCCGAACGTGACGGCTAGCGTGGACGGCCCTAAGAGCTTCCCTGGCCTTATAAATTGAGTTGACTGCGAGTAAAAACTTATTCCAATCCCCAATTCATTACAATTAACGGTCATCTATTTCCTCCCCCTCAACAACACACCACCCCCAACAGACACGTGTATATTTACGCAACACAAATTACCCACCACAAAGACACCTTACACCCCATAAAAGCCCCTCGCAATGGTGACACAATGGATGGGTTGGCGAAATTAGCGCCAAATAAAGCGCCGCGGAGGGGTGTGGCCAATCGGGACGCTTTCCGGGTATCCATGGATACGCACTGGGTTTTATGGGTGGATCCTCGTGAGCGGAGGACGGAACTGTAAAACATGCAACCTTGAAGAAAGGTGTGGGGGCATTGATCGTGGCAAACAGCCGATTAATGAACTTTAATGGGGGGCAGGAAAAGGTCCTTTATGACGACTGGCCGAATCACGTGAACTAAGTACGCGATTCCATGAATTTAGAGTTATTTTTATTATTTTTACGAATACTTTTATGTAACGCACGATTTAGGAAAGCAATATTGTGTGTTTTACTGTACGAATTATTCTTAAGTGCGATTTTATTTTTTGGTCTTTTACATAGTGTTAAATGTTTCTTTATAGTTTTTTGAAAATTTTAAACAATGAAAAAAATTTAAACAATTTTTAAATTTGAATAAAAGTTAAAGATTATAGCTCATCCATCTGGTATATAGTATTATATACCAGATGATAATATAGTATTATAGTATATACCGTTTGATATTATATGTAGTATAATATCAGACGGGAACGTATATCAAAGTACACAATTTTACAAGTACAGTAGTCAGTACAGTACAGTAGTCACTACTTTGTAGGACCAGTGGTTATTTGAATTAACCGCTTTATTGGTATAAATTACGCATAACAGAGCAAAATAATTTTTTAATGGTAATTTGCCAGTTATATTAATCAAACCTCATTGTACCACCGTTTTAATAATGGCTCAAAATATAGTCAGAATTTAATTTCCTTTTCTCTAAGATTCATGGATTAGTTTTAATAGTTTATATTTTAATTCAAACTGACTTAAATATAAGAATAAATTTCACCAGCCATACCTATTTAGAAAATGGGTAAATTGAAAGAAATGTTTAAGAGGTGGTAGTAAAACTGAGTAGTTTGTAATCAGCTCATATGCGCAGTTGAATTTTTTATATTTGACTTTTGCAGTTTAGTTAATCGTTTCTTTGGATGGTGTTTTTGGTGGCGAAATATAAAGATTTGAATGCAGTAGAAAAGCATGAACTTTTTTATAAATTTTATAGCCTTCAAAAACATAATGATGATAGTCAAGACGCATAGTCATTGTAGTTAAGAGAAACCGAAAAAACCCGACACGTTCAACGAAACATTCTAAGATAATTTTCATTTAAGTAAAAATATATAATAGTTTCAGTGATAGTAAATATTGGTACATGTTATTTCATTCTGTTTTTGAAAAAATCCAATTGGAAATTTTGTTTACATAAGCCATGTTCGTTAAATTTTTACAATTTATTTATTACAATTAAATGCATTATTTAACATATTAGTGTGTAAATTTGATTTTATAAAACAAGTGATATTGCATTTTATCCCTAAAAGTATTTATTACCAGAAATAAAATAAAAAGTAGTTAAATTAGATACATTGTTTCGTATGGCTACAATAATCATCCTTTTTTTTAACCTTTTTTTTCTTATTAAGTAAACGGGCGTAGTCTAATCTTCATTATGAATGTGCGAGTTCCGCTCGTTAGGCGTGAGAGGCATAAAGATAGAAGAAAAAGCTCAATTATGTGCCCCAGTACAAATCGAAAGAAAACTCTTATTATGTAGAGTATGCTGGAAATAATCTGGTGACCACAAATAGAAAATCCGACCACAGTGAAAGAAAAAAAATATTAAGTGTACTTATTCTTTTTTTTACCAAATTATAGGACTTGGTTAATTAAAAAAAACATTTTATTTTCACAGAAGTTAATTATTAATATAATAGTTCTACATGTTTCTTTTTTATTTATAAACTGTATGGTTAAGAAACTGTTTGAATCCGTAAATAATCAAATATTGCTTAATAAATGCGCATTTAAATACCAAAATTTTGTTAGTATAAGCAAATAGTTGAGCATGACTATCATAACTATTTGCTTAGACAAATGTATACCATGTACATGTAAAAGTAGTTCCGATTTATTTAAAGTTTTAAATATTTCAATGTTGGAACAGAAGCATAAAAAATTATCTGTCATGTTATCTCAGTCATAACTCATTCTACTTTAATAATTACAGATATAATTATAGAAGTTGATTAATATTAATTCATTAATAATACAAACTTCACATTGTATTTCATAAATGTTTGATTATTCAACGATTATTTGGTAATCAATAGGAAAAGATGCACAATCAAATGGATTATATTTCCGATTTGGAACAAATACAGTGCCCTGCCTTTGTAGAACGAAATGTCTAATTTGCATTAAATAGTGTAAATACGGTTAATTGAATAGACTCGGACGATTATTCTGCTGGAACTTTAGTCATAATGTTAAATTATGAAATGAATTAGATACGGAATTTTGAATACAATGCGTGGTATAATGGTAGAGACCGAAATCAACCAGGAAATAATTAGCAATTTTCCAATAACAAAATGAATAAATTAATTTTTAGTAGTTATGACCTTATCTTATGAATAGCCTGTTTAGTTTAAATAGCCAATATTCAATTGAAACACATTTTAACAAAGAATCTCGGTTACGAGTTATTATTGAACCATTTAAATATATCATTTGATGTAAAAGGGGTTAAGCGACATATTTAGAGTTTTCGGGAGAGACGAAAAACTTTTAGCGTAAACCATATTTTCTTAAGTAAAATCTGTTGAACTGTCTATGTAATATGTTTCTTAAGTATATAAAGCAAGGTTTAAAAAATCTTACTAAGGGATAGCCACGAGCGAATTAAATTTAAACTGGGTTTGGTCATTTTAACAAGTAACGATTTTACAGCTTCTATTTCCTTAATAAAATGTCCCAGGAGGATACATTAAAAGCAAATATGCTTAAAGAAACAAAATTTCTTCTGGACCTGACATCTTCTTTACAATTTACCAAAGATTTCCTATTAGATCACCGTAATAAATTATAAAGTTATTTTGTTTGAGACTCTCTATAAATTATAAAATTTTAACTATTTTAGTTGAACAGTTAATTAAAATAAATAATTTTAAATTGAAAGAAAACTTATGTGGTGAAGTAGATTTAGCAAAGCCTGTTACTTATTTTTTTTACCACTTTGTAGGTTTCTTTTGAATTTTTCATGTACAAATAATGAGGTTTAAATTAAATGTTTCTTTATTAGTTTCAAAATTTTCATAGCCAAGTGCTTCAAACATAGCATAGGGGGGCGATACATGTAGCCACCTGAATTTTGATATTTTTTCAGAGACGTTATTAAAAGGGAAGAAATACCTGAATCGTTTTAAAATTCAGTATGTTTATACATTATACATTAAAATAAAATACAAAAATATTGATTTTGTTTTAGTTTTTTCAAAATGGCCGCCGTAGTAACTCATCTCCTGAGACCATCGCGGGTAAAATTATCAATCGGCGGGAATTCTAGCTATTCCAAAATTAATCTGAAATCAAACTTTTCTGCATGAAAATGTTCATAAAAAACTTACATCTGCTAGTTAAACCAATAAAAAAATAATAAAAAAAAGTTGAAAAATTGTAAATCGGCAAGCTTCAGAATAAAAAAGTTCGATTTTTGTAATCCTTTTTTCAAAGGTTTTTGGGTAAACAAAAATTTAATTTTAAATTTTTTTTGGCATTTTTGAGGTTCAACTAGAAGATAATACTATAGAGAAGACGTATACCAAGTTTTATAAGTATCGATTGAGAACTTTTTTAGTTATCTTGCCCTCCAATTTAGAAAAGTAGTTTTGAGATAAACGTGCTTTAAGTTTTGACAAAGCTCTGAAGCGCCGAGTTGAGGTGAAGCATATAAATGAGTTTTTAATGAATAAATAATGCGAATTTCATTCTAAAAATTTGCAGGCATATTTTCGAGATGTTATTTTAACTATTTATGAAATAAAAAAAATCGATTTTTACATGTATCGCCCCCCTTAAAATTGTTACTATAATTATGTTCCTTCCAATTACACTGGTTCACAATATCTTATATTTTTTTTTATGTAAATAAAGATATATTAATAAAATATATACACGAACGTTCAATATTTTTTTGTTAGTTTAATAAGAAAATTTTTACATTTTTTCAAAACTTGATAACAATTAATACTTCAAATTAAAATCATTGGAAATTTTTAAATACAAAAGTAAAAACATATGAATGTTATACATTATTAATAGTTTGTCTGCCTTTTGGATAATTTTAAATAACTTATACTTTGTGATGATGTAAAGTAAATGGGATATTTATAGATACGCGTAGTAAAAATCCTTCCATTGAGCACATATTTACATAAATAAATGTTTAATGAATCACAAATAAATTGAAAATTATTGCAAAAGGAATTCTAAAATAGCCATCATTGTTTTAATGAAACGCCGTGACTTAGCCTAATACTTTGACTAAAAATTCAGATTAGTCTATCCAAGCGTCACTAAAAACTGAAATTATAGTTTATACAGTTTCCCAGGCGATTTGGAGTATCATTGGTATCGTAGAAACACCAACTAATTGAAAGGAACGTTTTGTTCCGCTATAAATGAATGTTGAGGCAGTCATGCATAGAATGTGCTTATGCATAGGTTTCAGAAAATCCACATAATTCTGGATAGCAGTTTTATTTTACATTCAATAAAAAAACTAAAATTTAATTGTAACTTCACATATCACTTTATTTGGTATTTAGAAAGACCATAAATCCCTCGCAAGATTAATATAAAGCTTTAACAAATATGATATTGAATTTATCACATCATACTCATTGGTTATTTACTTGAAAATACGTTAAAAGCAATGAGAGATTGTAATCGATATGGCGAGAAAATAAATATAGTTTCAAAAAGGAATTTGCTAAAACGCATGTAAATATTTCAAAATGTTCAAAAACTCAAAATCGAATTGAATAAAAGTTTTTAAAAATGTACTAATGTTCAACGAGAAATAAAAAAAAACGTATTTTTAACTAAAATTTACCGTATTTAATACAGAAAGTTTCTGTATTTTTTACGGTATTAATTTGGGGTTTTACTTTCAGCTAATCAAGCAAAAAAAAATATGGCATTAAATACTAAAAATGTAATTAATTTAATTTAGCCCCATTACATTTTGAAGACTTTATCTTGAAATGCTGAGTTTATTCTGAAAATGTAAAAAAAAAAAACATTTTAAAACCATTTAAATTCAGTATGAGTCGGAGTGCAATTGCAACGATAGCAAAGAAACAAAGCATGATGAAAAAAGGAATGCCCATCGGAATAGCAAAAAAATAATCTTTTGTACCCTTCGGGGATAGATATTCGTCCCATCTCCCGTCCTGACCGCTTTTAATAATTAATGTGCGGAAACATGTCGAGAGGAAAATGATGGAAGGATAAAAAATGTGGCCGCTGCACTAAACTCAATATTAATAATTGAGTTAGAATTGCTGGCAGCGCAGAACTGGGTATTGAAAGTTCTGTCCTTTTTACAGTGATCAGGCAAAGACAGTTCACCAAACAAAAGACAGCTCCAAATTAATTAGGTAATGACAATTTTTTTCGTTGCTGGAAATAAAAAAAATGAAACGAATAAAATGCAATGTTTGCAAGCCCTAAAGTTTTTTTTATGGATAAAGCTTGGTTCATATGTTGATTTCATTAATATTCAAAATATTTATTGCGGTGTTTTGTTGTTTGTTTGGCTCTTTTTTAATCAAGGTATTGTAAGGAAACATTTGTTTGTTTTTTCTGCTCATTTTTTAATACATCTCGAGAAACAAATTAGACTTTTAAGCCTTTGGGAATTTGTAGGATTAATTCTTTGTGAAATTGCACAAAAATATTATAGAATTTATCGTAAGTTCATACCCGCTTTGCCAACGATATTGATATCAGTGTACGAGAAAAAAGTTGTATTGTTTTAGAGACACAATGCGAAGTGTACTGTATTTCAAATTATTCAATGATGTACTATCGCATTACGATTTTTGTTGTGAAAGTGCAAGGTCTACCTCTGGAGTAATCAATACCCTTAAAATAACATTGAGATTATAAAAGTCAAAAAAAAAATTTAGGAGATTTAGATATTTTTTAGACATCATTTTAGTGAAATAGATTCTTTAGAATTCAGATATTTTTTAGAAAACAAATATTTTAACAAATATCGGTTTGCCTGAATATATTTCAAATAAACAATAAATTAGAAAATGAAATTCGTACAATTTCACTAAAAAAACAAATATTGGTATAATAAAACACAGTTTCACTCATTTTTACTACGTCGTTCAATTAATAACAAAAAACACTATGGTAAATGCAGTTTTTGGAATATTACGTAACATTTACGCAATGTAGTTCAAATATAACGTTGAGACGTTATCATTAGTATCTGAAGCCCTTCTCATCTATCTGGTATATCCACTTGAGATCCACAATATAATTCTTTTTGAAACTATGTAGAGACCAATGCGAGATTTAGACAGTTTCGCTATCTACACCATTTATGTTAAATATAGCTGCTTGAGCATTTAATTTGTAACTGCATAACTGAACCCGAGAGAGAGGGAAGTTACGTTTCCAGTTAAGGTAACATATAAGGTAATCCTCGCTGAATATCAGATAATAAAAAGCAAGCACGTGTGAAATGACAACTATCAGATAGAAACGCTTCCCTACAATACTTCAACAATTCAAAAGCAAACTTTGCCCAACAATTTCACAAGTATTTTTCGAAACAATGCATATGAAGTTTAAATTGTGAAACGAAATAGAAAACACTCTACCCCAAGCAGTGCTTAGGTAAACCCATTTTATTGAAAATTATGTATCCACGAACTGAAACCACTTTCAAACAAAACGCATAAATGAAAAATCAATTTTCTATTAAGACTATCATCCGAGCAAACTTTCCTATAAACATCCAATAATTTCATCAAGCAGAAACACAAGAAAACACCACAAAAGAAAAGCAAACAATCCCCAATTTTGCAAATGTAACATACACTTCTGACTACTAAAACAAAACTAAGGAAACAAAAATATGTCAGAATGTATGTGCTCAGTAATGCAGATCAATGGCAATCTCATTATAAATCGTTATTCAGCTGAGTTACGGTTTCCTTAATTAAAGCAATAGGCGAGGGGCAGTGCCAATAAGGTCTATGCACTTATACGGGTTTCGGGTAGAGAGTGTATTTTGTAACTAATTAATACACCGGCGACATGTTTTACGAATTTATGCCCGGGTAGCAAAATGCATTTAAGGTACAGAGAACGGGGGATCGGCCATAAACTTCAATAGAGTCATGAATGAGTTTTAGGATACACCAGATATTTGTTTCTTTGGACTGCGTTGCTTCGACTTTCCGGTAACATGTTTTATTTCGGAAGTAAATTGTAATAAAAAAAGTATTATTACTCCAAATGCTCTTCATTCACCAGTTACTAACAGAATGTTGTAAATATTATCTGTAAATTAAATACTATGTCTGGGAAGTAAATTATTTTGAAATATTAAGAATATTTTACGTTTCATGAGAGGTTTTTAGAATTTTTTTTAATTAAAAAGGTTATTTAAAAAAAAGCTACTGTAAATTGACACTAGTTGCGTTTGACTGTCTGAATTCTATCTCCATTTCAACCGCAAAAAAAGTAGAGATATGGAGAGGGTGTTAAAATACGCAGTGACTGAAACATTGAAGTTATTCAGTTACTTAAAAATTTTCCACAAAGTTTCTAAGTTCTTTCGGTCAAAAGTTCTGATTATTTTAAACTAAAAATGGGAACTGTTGAGTTTGCTTTACACGAAAACCCAAAGCATTGTACATAATTTTGTTTTTCGATTGACGATAAACACTTGTAAAATATATTCTGGTTTCAGGCTAACATTTGTTGCACATTTGATGGTGAGAATTCGACTACACAATTTTTTTATTTAATTAAATTCTCTTGCACTAAGTTGTATTTTTTTAGAGTTAGAGTTTTTATTTTTCTTGTCTAGGAAACATATTTCTTAAAGGAAAACTCCTCTTATTACTTACTCATATATTACGTTTCGCCGTAACATATTTCTCATATATTTTAGAGTATGTACCGACATAAAAGTATAAAACTCACTGTCCAAGTTACTTGTTTGATTTTCTTTAAAATATGCAATTTTTACAGAAGTTCAAATTCTATTAAAATACATAATTGTAATCCAATTTTGATTTGGTGTGAATTTGGTGGTTGGCGGTAATTTCCCTTTTTTGGATACAGCTATGCTAGTGTCCGTCCAATTTTTGGCGTTTAGCGATCGTGAAAAATTAAAGTAGACTAGTTGGAAAGTTTATCAAGTGTTCCGCTTCATCACAGAAAATAAAATTGTGGGAACCAATTTTGTTGTTTCACGTGTTTTGTTGGACTAATTTTGATGACTTAACAATATTATAACTTGTCCACAAAGCAAGTATTTTCACGACAACAAAACCATTTGTTGAGTAAACTCGCCTGCTATGTGGCTGTTCTAACGTGACGCCATGGCGCCTGTCATCAACGGCAAATCGAGAATTAAGGGCATTCGGTCCATTATGTCGAGGAAGGATTGATTGCTATTTCAAAAGTTAAATTGGCCTAGTGATCCTAGTGGTCACGTCTCGGTCTCGAGATCTAAAGTTCCGCGATCGAGTCCGGTGAAGACCTACCAAGTATATGCGATAATGCTCGTCAATCTTTGTGGTGAAAGTCTGTGGTCGGTTTGGCGCATTTTTTTTGAATCACAAATCATTTGGGTGAATCAACAAATAATTTCACAATAATTTGGTACTGACAACACATTTTGTGGCGCTATATGCAAAAACTGTTGAACAACAAAATTTTGTTCTTCACAATATTTTCTGTGATTACTCGTCAAAGTAACCTAAGTCATCAGATTAAGATCGGTGGATAGTTACCTTTTTTTGTCTTAAGTTTTATTAAAATAAATTAGATTAGATTTGCGAGCATGGTCCCGTCGATGGATAAATTGATTTTCAATAAGCATTCTATAACAAGCGCAAAATGTTAAGTCTAATAAGCGACCCAGCGAAAAATTTTGGTTAGTTATTAAACAAAGTTTAAAGCCAACTTTTTTTCATGTTACATTAAGTTTCACGGTTATTCATATTTGTCTAATACTTTTTTTCAATAGTTAAGATACTAGTACGCAATTGGTAGTTTTCACAATTCTAAGTCAAAATACCAGAGCATTTAACATTAAAATAGTCAAAAAACAAAATTAAATTTCTTTCATTTAATATTAATAAAAAGAAATTATAGTTAGAGAATATAATATGCAATACGTACTGCAAAAGTATTTTTGTCAAGCAGATGCGAAAAGCAACAGTTTAACCATAATGTAATTAACTTTAACGTATAAAAACACAGTCTTACAATAAGCATACAAACTTTTTTACAAAACTGCTACATAAGGAATACATGTCTTGATATGGGTAATTGACAATCTTGAATGTGGTGTAAATTTTAATGAAGTTATAAATAATTTTAAATTGCATTCATTTATAGTAATGGAATTAAATATTTATTGCCAAGTTAATCTAAAAATAACAAGTAGAAAAAAAAAAGAATTTCTAAGTATTAAAAGAGTTTATCTAAAGGAGTTTATCTTTAAAACTTTTATTCAATAGAAATTTATTTTTTATAGTAACTGGCATATTCTTTCCCTCATTTCTTCGTACAATTATTTCGGTACTAAAAAGTAAAGACAAAATAGTATTTTCGAGTTGCAACATTGCAATATCATTCGATTTATTAAATTTACATACGAATACAAAAAATAAGCATGACATAAAATATGAAGAAAAAAATTTTGGCTTCTGAGAAAATGAATATTTCTTTATTTTTAATTCCAATGATGTCGAAGTAATATATTATCTTCAATCGAATCAAAATCTAATTCAAAAAATAAAAGCTAAAAATCGAAGAAAACCCTATATTCTGTATCAACAAACATCAAAACACATTAGATTTTTGATTGCATTGCTAAATCGAAGTAAAAAATAACAAAATACTCACGAAATAGGAAATGAAATGTATTACTGTATAAAATCCGATTCAAAATACATCGTCAAATTGATGGGCCATTAAACATTAGTTCTACATCATTAAAGGCACCTCATTTATAGAAGGGCTTTACTTTAATAATGTGCAGCCCTTCACAAATTTGGTACAGCCTAAACTCATTGAAGAAATGACTCTAGATACTTTTTATTACAGGTTTTAGAAAGTTGACTCATTTTCCAAGTGATTGCAACAACTCTATTAAAATTTGGAAGGCAGCTCATCACATACTTGAGTTCATTTACATTTTTCTTGTAGAAAAAAACCTTAAAATTTCTGAGAAGGAAGCATTTGACAAAGATAATAAATACTGGAAACGATCTCAATGATTATTAAATCAAATGCAATATTTTGCTTTCATTTTTTTTTATTTATAACTTAAAAATATGTTGGAGGCCAAATGAAAGCTTCATTTAAAATCCAAAGCTATAAATAATATAAAAAATCATCTATCTGTTGATAGATTTCTCTGCTTTTAAATTACGGAATAGTTGTTTTTTTAAATAAGAATTGTGTTTTAAGAGCAAATTGGTTTCAAATCAATAAAATGAAATTATTAACGTTCCAATTTTTTCCAGCGTACTTTTCATAAAACACTGCTTTTTTTTCATAGGAAAAACACAATTAAACTAATTGTTCAAATATGTATAGCCCTTATAAAATATAAAATTAAATACATTTTTTTATAAATGGTCATTTTATAGTTTAGGAAACTGACCGAAAGTCTATCCAGGAACATTTAAACATAACACTTTAATTCAACACAGTTGTTTAACTGCTATTCTATGTTGAAATCAATTATTTAAGAGGCTTATTTCCAAATCTTAATGAAAAAAAAAACTGTTTTTTTTCCGTTGTCTACTTCTAAGTTTCGTAAACTAAGTAATAATAATCGTAATTCATTAATGGTTGATGAGTTAATCTTTTTTAATAGATACAATTTTACGAATGGAGGCTATTAACTGACGTAGAGTCACGTTACAATACTACAAATATATAGGACGATGTTAAGAGACATCCATAACATGAGATGTACATCACGAATTAAACAACTATCCTTCCTTCAAGATGAAAGATAACAGCAAACATCCACCTAAAGGGGGGAAAAAAATCCTACGGCATCATCTATCACCTTGACGACTTGACTTGGCATCAACTTTTTAAAAGGGTGGAAGCAACAGAAACATCGTCTTGCACGATCTCCGGAAGTGTTGCGTTCCTAAGGGATTAGACAAGAAAGGGAGGAGAGGTTTGGATCGTATCCCTTATCTTCAGAGCAAGAGAGGCCTAACTATTTTCCTAAAACTTACAGTCGAGCCTTCTTGTAGCAAAAATGTTGTAATACAGTACACAACAACATGAATTATCAGAATAAATTGGGACACCGGACCTTATTCGGATAATCCAAAATTAGGATTATTGGATTGTGATTAAATTGGACATAATGATTGACTAACTAAAGCGAATAGTGATAAGTAGGCCTAGGCGATGGATGACAGACAACAATATCACTACAATTTCAGACGGTGACTCATCAAACCAATAATGTTTTATCCGGATAATCGGCGATTCGAATAGAGTACGGATAATTAAAGTTCGGATAGCCGAAGTGTTTGACAATTAGAGTTCTACTTTATATTATTCTAGCATTTTGATATCGAGAAAAAGTCGTAGAATGATTTGTGACACACATATGGAATACTCACCTACGCAAAGTCAACTTTTGGATAAACTTTTGCAAATTTATATTGACCATAAAATTATGTGGATAAGACTGAAGGAAGCATTCGTATACATAATTCGCCCGATTATATTTAAAGTCAAAAATCTATGTATTTTTACTTTTTCAGCCTAAATCGAGGTGTGACAGTCCGCTTTAAGCAGTACTAATTCTCCGAAATTTAGCAATCGGATGATTATTCTCAATTTTACTGAGTTGTATAGCAACATACTGATTTGACGCTGGTATTCGTGTATAGGTTTCTGGTATAAATGTTCGTAGCCGTTCTAAACAACTCCAAACAGAAAGTTCTGATCTAATTATATCTCGTGTAGCAAAACGCGCTCTCATTTTTATGTCAGGAACAGATTTTTGTGACTCAAATGAAAAATATTGAATATCCAAACTATCGAAAACATTGTTTCATAACTTTGAGCCCCTTTGCCTCCGAAACACCGGCATTGTTTCGTGAATGTTTCACCCCACCCCAGTTCCATGCGACTTGGGAGTTGTAATCTTGAAAAGCCATCTACTCGTCGCTGCGAGTTCCGAAATTGAAAATGATCGAAACAGGGTCATGATGGATATGTCAGAGAATTATGGAGGGCATTTTTTCTGCACACGGAGCTGATGTACAATTTCGTTGTCATGGTGAGAAGCCACCAACACTTAGGGTTATAATTAGCAGCCAAATGAAATTTTTATTATTTTTAAAAATTGGTTAACTTAGAATTCGATTTTTGAATTTTGAACGCTCTTTCTACTTTGGTTCCCAGGTTTAAAAAGTTTAAGTTTAATTAGTTAAAAGGTTTCTTTTCAACTATTAAATTTATACTGCTAGTTTGTACCCCCCCCCACCTTTTGGCACAAATTTTACCCCACAATAACAAACACTCATTACGTACACATTTTGTTCCTTTTCTCAGTTAGTAGTAAGGTTTTATTTTTGAGTGAAATTTAATCTTCAATAATAGTCTCAGGATACAATTTAAAAGCTAGATGTTCAGGAAGCAAATTAATTTACATTTTGGAGAAAAAAAATGATATTTTAACGATTATTGAGATAAAAGAATTTTTAACTAAATTATTTCAAAAACATTTGTTTTGTGAAAACAAAATGTACTTTGAAATGGATTGCTTGTTACTTAAGGACCCTATCATTGACAGATACCACGGTCAACAGTGAAAATGCGACTGAAATTAAAGTATCCAATTTTGAATGATTTCAACGTGCTAAACACGAATATCACTTAAAAATGTAGGCGAAATGCATGGGCGCAACAAACGCAAAATTAATTAAAGTCAATTTTGTTTACAGAAACTCTCCGAATGTTTGCTCATAAGGTTTTATTTGATATTATCAACATAGGGGGTGGGACGAAATGATAACTTTCAAGTTTTTGCAACCATATTAGAAGCTTAATACCCTCGTAAGCAACATAATTGTTCTCATGTCAAGAGGCGCAGATTAAAGAGCAATAAATTCCTTGTATTTCGTACTTGGCTGTTTTAGAAGCTGTAGAATATTAAAAATTAGTGTTAGTGATAAATCTATAACTGGTAATGCCCTGTAAATGCATTAATAGCGCTAATCAATAACTTCTGTTATATTTGCGGCAAAGTGCAATTTTCTTCATAAAAAGACCATGAAAAATTTCTGGGCTCCTTACGTATGTAGTTAGACTTGTGTAGCAAATTTGTTACTTTGACCTCATCTGGGAAAAAAGATAATGCCGTATGCTGCGAAAAAAACGAATGCCGTTTTATGGAACTAAAGGGAATGTCATTTAGTGATTAGGAGGGAACCAACAAATCAGATTAATGACAGACTGTTATTTCTGAATCATCTCATCAGTTAAATGAGGTGTTATTTAGAAAAAGATAAAAGTTAAATAGCCTAACATTCCTTCTACTCTGCGTCCGGTCCAACATGACAAAGGATATATTTGCTAAAAAGTCTCCAATATTTTTTTTATAGTTTTTATGAGGATAATAGCCATGCGTCTGCTAAATATGCTACAGCTTCTAAAAACAACCATGGACGAAATGTGAGGAATTTATTGCTATTTTCTTTCTGCACCTCTTGAAGTGAGAACAATTATGTTGCGTAGTGGGGTATTAAGCTGCGAATGTGGGTGCAAAATCCTTGAAAGCTATCATCTCTTCTCAACCCCCTGTTGATAATATAAAATAAAACCTTTATGAGCAAAAATTCGGAGGTTTTCTGTAAACAAAATGGACTTAAATTAATTTTGCGTTTGGTGCGCCCATGCATTTCGCCGTATCCTATGCAAGGGAAAAAAAACGACCGTAACTCAAAAACAAGAGCTAACTTACATTTTTTAAAGTGATATTTGTATTTAGCACGTTGAAATCATCCAGAATTGGGTACTTTCATCTCAGAAAATTTTGTTGTCCAGTGTAATGTTTCCCTTAAGTAAATAATAGTTTAAGGTATTATATTTTTTCATGATTGAATATCTGTAGAGATCTTAAAAGGTATCAAAGCATTAAACTAATAAATTTTTGGTACCATCGTGTTAAAGATTACGGATTTGAAGGATCTAGTTGCAACTCACATTCTCCAAAGTATAATTAAAATGTAGTGTCCGGTCCTTTTATTGTCGATATTAGTAAATTCAATCGGACGGAATCGCCAATGAAGGGCAAGGACCTTACAGCTTAGTTATACTTAAGTATTTTTGGAGTGTGTTTGCTAAATTACTTATTAGAATAAAATATTGTTCCCTAAACTTACTTTGAAATTAAGATTAAAATACTATCTTAAAAGAGCGCAAAGCCATCGATAGAAACGTGAATTTATGATATCGAGTACAATTTTTTTATATATATATCTGTATCAGAATTGTGGTTGATGTGCTTTACAACATTGGATATAGATTGTATAATTTGTATGTATTATTAGGAGAGAGGTCTGATATATATATCATACCTCCTGATAATACATAAAAAAATTGATGCCAAAATAATTCCTTTATATTTTCAGATACAACCTCAGATTTACACCACATATGAACCGATTTATTTCTCGTTAAATTACCGAACTCATTACCAAAATTGCTCTCTTCCAATTACCTATTTCTGCACGTGGGGGACATTTCAATCTGTTTTAACCCTCTCATTTTACCCTACCCCTTATTGTGAATCATGCGTGAAACCGGATCATCCCCATTTGAGACCCCGCTTATGTGCGCCGGTTCCGAAAACCACACTCCTCAATGTTTGCTTCCCCACCACGCAAGTGGGTGGTGACAAATGAACTTCCGAGAGTTCATTCGGATGTTCGCCATTGAGAAGTGATATTTAAATAACAATGAACTCGGTTTTGTCTGATATATCGATGTGACTAAAATATTTTTTTTAACCTGGTAGAGCGGGCATGAGATTTTTTTACACCAAGGATCCTTTTTTAAAACTAATATCCTTATGTACCTGATATTTTTTAAAGTGTGGCAAACCTTTAGATTTGGTTGGAAGGTCACTCTACAAACTTATTTCCTTAATTTTGTCGATTTCAGTAATACCGCTAAAATAATTATCATTGAAATCTGCCAATAGCCCAGCTCGTGCTCCAAATTTAATATTATGTTTAACGAAGTTTTTATTATTACATTTGTTTTTTGATATCCTATTGTGATGTGAATGGTATGATATGTGAATGATGATATTATACCAATGTGGATATTTAAATAATAGAGTACGCGGTTGCTTCTGATGCCTCTCTGTGACTACAATATTATTTTATAATATTAGGAGCCGTCCATAAATGACGTCTCAATTTTTTCCAGAATTTTGGCACCGTCCCTTTCCCTATTTGTCACAAAACTCCACAGTTCAACATACCTCTTCTGTCACATTGTCACACTAAACTAACAGCAAAATAAATATTGCAAGTACATTTTTAACCAAGTCAGATAATGTTGTGCAATTCAAATTTTTTTTTAAGGGTGGATAAATTTACCAAATAGCAAGACGTGATAACTATTTCGGTATAAAAGTTGGATATTTTTATTTTAATATAAAATTTGTTAGATTACCATTTAACTATTTTGAAGTTTAATGCATTTTACTTATATAATTTGTATGTTGTGTCGATTTTGTGCTGATTTATAATCTATGTTTAAATAAGGAATGTGAATTCCGAAGTCACACTTTCTAAAACCCCCTGCTTAACACAAAGTATCACAGCTACATTAATCGATTATTTTTAAAAAATATGTTTGTAAATATATAGTATCACAGTGTTTAGTAACTTGATTAAAAAACATACATTTAAACTAAAAATACTCTGCATTACAGTAAAATATCATGCATATAAGTTTTTAACATTTATGTTTTTAGATGCAAAATAAGTATGTTAAGAGTACTTATAAGTCGAAAAAGTCGACATTCAAAATCTAGAAACCAGTTTAGTTTTTTCGGCATAAAATTTAAGCATTGTATACGTCACCAAGACATACAGAAAACATAAAATTCTATGCGGTTAAAAAAAGAAATCTTGTCGGCTTTGATGTATGAAACTGACAAAACAACCTAACCTTGACATTTGAAGCATTCAAACTGTAATAACATCTCCTGAGGAAAGCCAGTACTCGTTTCGGACAATACTAACTTGGAGACAACAAATGCCAACACAAAGTCTGAAAACTGTATCAGATATAAAATCCACCTTCTTGACATATTCCTGGTTTCTTTTCACGTTAGTTGAAAGGATTGCCAAACATTTTTCCTGTAAACCTCGGTAGAATCCTTTAGAACTCTTCAAATGTGGATACCACCAAGACTCGATTGTCCAACATTAGAAGTCAGCAGTTTGTTAGTTTAATACATTAATACTTGCTTGGGAACTGATAAGTTTTATATTCTTTTTTAGGTATTCCTTTTATTCTGCTGTTAAAATCTCGTATATTATAGGGGAATGCGGTTTTAACATTACTTAAGGGACCGTAATAGTGACATTAATATAGATCAGCCCCTTTCAACCCCTTAAAAATATCCCTCCTAAAAATAGAAAAGAAGCTTTTTTAGTACAAGCAAATCAATAAATTGCAACTTAAAAAGCTTGATAAGATATAAAATAGATGCACAAATCTTGTACTTTATGACTTGAAGAGTAAAAAATTAGTTTTTATTAACTAATTATTGATGCTTCAACGTTATTACAATTAAAGGGTCTAGTTGCAAAACTCACATTCTTCAAAGTATAACGAAGATATAGGGTCCAGTCTGTTTATTACCGACGTCCAAATGAATTAACAATAGTTGAACTCGCCAATGTACGTGCTAGACCCAATATCTTAGTTATCTTTGAAGATTACGAGTTTTGCAACTAGACCCTTCAATTATTTATTGACTTTTCTCAAGTGATTAGTTTTTATTTAATGAAACATAGTTGAACCATCCAATGAAACAATTTTTTAATCTTATAAAGGTCGTTTTAGCTGCCACATTACGTTTGTAACGTAAAAAAAGAAGCTTTTATATAAAAAAAATTTGTCCCCCCGTTATTCCGCCAGTCACCCGCTTTCGTAGCCTCAAACTACAAATACTATAGACAAATGTGATAAGTAAAAAAAAGCTCATCGAAACTAGAAGTCATTGAAACTCTCAAAAAGAAGTTCGAATTCGAAGTAATCCAAATATTAAAAAAAACTGTCAAAATTACTATCCATTTCAAAAGCTTAAAAATGCCATTTTATAAATCTTTTAAATAACCATTGCCACTTAATCATCATACTTGAAACTTTATTTAAAAAAAAATAGGTTATGTGAAAGTGGTCTAAGTGACAGATTTTGTTACAAACCTACAACCCGTTCCACTAGTGGGATTGGTGCTTAAATAATCATCAAGTGTCACCCACGCGTCTGTCACGAATTTTTCCAAGAGAGGCTGCGAAGTATAACATTTACATGCGCGTAGACCATCTAACAAAGCAAACATTCGCAATAACAGTGGTGTAGTTTCCATACATTTTGATTCCCCAAGCAAGTCCTTGTTGTGTTCAAATGGTGTATAGGATGTGTTTCCATACTGTAATGCGTTATTTCCCAAGGGTTAAGTGGAATTGTATTGAGTATACAATTCTTTTCTGGATGCAAGACATTCTATGTAAACTTATTCAGAGATTTAGGGAAATGGGCAAGATATTTTGGTGACATTCAAATAAGTTTTTACATGGCCTATTTTAGTTCAACAGATTTCATGTTATAATTGCGGAACACTCAAAAACAATTAGCGATGTTGTGGTTGCGTAAATATAGTTGTTTGTAACAGATGTAATACGAAATAAAACATGGGAAATTTTACTCAAGTTTTCACAAAGAAAGTCAGAGTTAAGTCACCATATTTCATGTTTGGAATATTTGGGAATAAATGTTCTCTTTAAAATTATAGTTATCTTAATTTAAGTTCTCAACTGTTTTCTTAACGAACGTTTATTTTAAAAAAGTACTCAAGTACTAAATAATATCACATCAGATGCAAACGGAACTTTGAAGCAATTTTGTTTAGTTTCACGCTACCTTTATTCTGGGTTATACAAGCATGAAAAAAACAACTCAAACTCCCAAGAGCATAATTTGAATTCATTTTACGCTAGGTTGTAAGAGAAGGCACTAGACAATTCCATTTGCAAGGTGTCGTGATTTACGGCCATAGAAGGGGGGGGGGGGCACACCCACCCACGCATTTTCCCAAACGAGGCTTTATTGGAGGGGTGATCCAAATGATTCAAGTCGAGAATTATTACGACTCTTTTCGTCAACTTTATATTACACGTTTCGTGGGGCGAGAAAACCTCTTTAGAAGCAAATTGGACTGTCGAAATGAAGTAGGGATCGAAACAGATTTATTAGGAATGAAAAAATATTCAATAAAAATTTTCTAAATTTACGATTTTGAAAACAGATAACTCGGATTTATTGTGGAAAATGTAAGGATTACATTAAATAATAGCATTTATGAGCTAATATATGCTAATATATTTTTTAGTTTAAATTTTAATATTTATCTATAGCTTTCTAAAATAAATTAAAATATTGTACTTAGCGACTAATTTAAATAATAAATTCAATAATATTTAAAGTAGTTTTAAAAGTAAATAAAAACTAATAAAAATCAATGATAATCAAAATTCTAGGAAAGTAAAAACAACTAACGCTTTTTTGTGTTTTTCATTTAATTTTTTAATAAGATAAGATAGATTCTTGCATTTGATGAATTGCGTAAAATTTATTTTAATTGGGATACGACGTAAATAGTAAGTATTGCGTCTTGTTGGGAAATATTTATACTAATATATTTATTATGTAATTTTATTAACAATGTAAGATCTAAGCAAAGTAGTCTCTTGATTTACCGATTTCAATAAAGAAATATATTTATTTTGTAATGAATATTTATTCAGTACATTAAAAGTGTTCATTTATTATGAGTAAAAAAAGTTTGAATTAAAAACATCAAAACACTGAAATACATATTTTCAAGGTATTAAAAAAATCGGGGCAACTTAATTACCTTAAGTGTTATTTCTTATGAATATATATATTTTTCCTATCTTGCTTCATAATTCATAGGATACCAAATAGGAATTTTCTTGAAGAATTTCCAAATATATAAATATATATTAGAAGCGTTTATTTCTTTCGTTCCGAAAAGAATAATCATATTTTTTAAGTATTATATTTGAGTTGAGGTGTTAAAAAAGACATTCCACTTTCTTCTGATAGCTTCCCAAGATAAAATCTTCAGCAAGCCCCAACGCGAGTAATTAAAAAACTTCAAAGCGTTTCATATCAATCATATAAGACGTTGATTTTCTTACCACACAAGGATTTTTTATTTAATTTCCACTGTTTGCTTTTCCCAAACTCTCTCTCAATCTTTTTTTCTCAATAATCTGCCCCTCTTCTTTCGCTTCCCCGTAAGGATCATAAGATGGAAGTGAGGTAGTTTATTACAGGGAAAGGGTCTTTGTAACTCTTGTACTATTTATGAAAATGTGTTTTATTGTAACTTATGCAGTTAGTGTTTTGTGAAGGGCTTGGGTACAAGTTTCGTTACATCTATTTACATATCTAACTATAAAACTCCACTTGAAATATAATTGTATCTATCTATTACCCTATTTTTTAAATAATAAAATAATGATTTGTTAATTCACAATTTGTTTGATCTAATTAAAAATTCACTTGTTTGAATATATGAATAAAATATTAATTTTTTGAATCCGAATTTTCTCTAAATTAATCGAATTGCATTCAATCATAATCTTATATTCTGCAATATGTAATATGTCTGCATGTAATTGTAATTAATATATGAAGTAGAATAACATCTACTTCACAGTAGAGCATAATTATTATTTAGTTAACTACAGAAATGAAGGTAGTTTGGACGTCCAAGATCTTTTATTATAAAGGAATCATTTAAAGTATTTAACACGGCGGAGTCCGGAGCCGTAGCTCGACCCGCCAAAAAGACACACAACCTTACATCTTGAAGTCTAATTAAAAAGTGACTATTTTTAATGGTTGTGAGAAGAGTGGATCAGAAGTCAAAACAAAGTCTGCTGCGTCTGCAATTTCTGTGGGAAAGAATATTATTGACGCCTTTTAAAACGTGGGAACTGTTCGATGGATCGGCAAGATATTAACTGAGAGTTATTAAGAAAGAACTGAATATTAGAATATTATAGAGATTTGTGTGGTTAATATTATAACTTTATAGAGATTTATACGATATATCACATATATTAGTTAATCAACTTGATTAAAAATAAGGAGAAGTAACAAACCTTAATTAACACTCTCATACTTATCCCAGATAGTGAGTTTAATTAAAGGGTTTAACTTCATCACTCTAACAATCTGTTATTATTATGTTAGATTTCAATTAAATATAAGTTAACTTATACCAGAAAATCCCTAAACAGGTAAACATAATTTCACTGCTGGGCGAGTAAACTGCAGTAACTAGACTAATGACTTGCACCATTGCTGTAAGAACTCAATAACATTAATCTATAAGTATACTAATGGACTGATTATTTTAGGGCAAAAATGGTCCAATTCATTTTTGTGGTTACTGAAGTTTACCTGCCCACGGCAGTTCACCATGTAATACCCATATAGAGATCCAGGAGAGAGAGTTCAATTGAACGGCTTCACTTTATCCTTATACTCTTGCATCCTATAAATACATATTTAACGTTCATCAATCTGTTAGGTTCTTAGAACACGAAAACGACAAAGAAAAACTGGCATACATAACAACTTCCAGTGTTTACCACCCTGGTTGAGATCCCATAGAGTTAGCTCAATTTAACTGCTTGACTTTATCCTTACTCTTGCATTCTATGTATACGTATGTAATGTTCATTAATTTTTTTTTAGGATAGGTTAGTTTGAATTATCGTCGCACTAGAGCTACACGAGGTCTATTAGCGACGGGCATCATGATTTTGAACCATATTAATTTTTTAGGTCCTTAAAGTATAAAAACCACAAAGAAAAAACAGGTGTACATAACAAAACCTTCACTGTTTAACACCCTCTTTGTGATTGATCCTGGAGAGTGTGTCTCACTTGGGGAAACCTGTTGACAGGAAGAGCAGAAAGCCCATTAGTATGCGACGAGTAATCCACTTGTTTGCTGGAAGTGTCGCCGTTTTCATATACAGGGAGAGGAGCAGTGTGCATTGCTAGCAGGCGAATCTGTCTTGCATTTTCTTCATACATAATACACGACATAATATCGATCGTTAAAGTACCACAATGTTGCGGGGAGAAGATTCCCTGGCGATGCTCATACTTTTGTGTATAGTACTGTGGCTCATTGGTGGTTGAGCTAAGGTAAGTAATTAAATATGTAGAACAGATGCTTACCCACTAGTTTTTTTTCTTAATTTTCAATATCAGAAGCTTTTTTTAACGTGTTGAGGATTTGCTGATGCAAAGAAAGTTTATACTATTTGATTAAATAAGATTTTCACGTTGTGCATGCTAGGACTAAGCTTGTTTAAAATGTTGTCTAATGGTTAATTTAAACGGTATTCCGAAGAGTCCCCTTTCTTACAAACATGGAAAATTCATTAACTTTTAATTTAGTTATCTTGTTACGTTTTGTTTACGCTTTTACCATAAAACAAATTCTTGGAAAAAATTGCTAAGGAATTCTTCCTTCTTAAAAATTCTCTAAATTTTTTAAGCCATGAATAATTTAGATATTCGGTAAATGTAAAGTATAGGCTGAATACCTTAATACAGGCTTAGCTATAAAATGTATTTTTTTTAAATAAAAGGCAACAAATAGGTTCTGAAACATTAAGATGTAGGTAAACAAATCTACAATATCAAAACTTAAGAAATTTTACGTTTTAAAAAGGTACATTTCGAAACAGGTTAACCCTTGAACTAGAACAACAAACCGGGGTAGATAATTATCCAAAGTAGATTTGTATTTCCAGGGTAAAGCTAGTCAGTGACATTATCGACTACTATTTAAATAGATTTTCACAATCTACATTTTAATAAAATGGACATTCACTCCAACTTAAAATTCTCTTTGGAAGGAATAACAGAAAAATCATGCAATTAATGAGTCAAATTGCTGCTTTCAGAACGATTTTTTAATCAAAAATTCTAGTGGTTAATATTTACCCATTTGTAAAACGTATTCATAAAAAACTCATTGTGGAGTTTAATTTTTCCTCTTACTTCTCAGCAACTCCATCCTCCTAATATCCCAAAAAAGTTATACTAACATAAGCTTTAATTAACTTATTTTTCATACAAATAGGGTGACACGGGGTTATAATTGAATTGAAAAATCAATATTTTACCTTATCTCCCACATTTATGTAATTTTCTAACCAGTAAATTTTTTCGTAATGACTATTAGATATATAACCGTCAGGTACCATTGTTGAAATTTATTATTTCCTCTGTAGAAGTTGAAAAAAATAGACATGTGTCCAAAAATTACCCCGCCAATTGGGGTAATTATTGGACAGTAGTTTTCAATCTGTTCTGCACATAATTTATACTATCTACAAGGGTAAATTGCGTGATATAGTGTGTACTATAGTACTGTAAAAATTACTTATCCAATCTCAATAATTAATTATAGCATTGATGGATATGCAATTAAGAAATTGTGTTTTGTTAGACTCAATAAATTATGATGCATTATGGTTGTTGGGCCCTGTCCAATAATTACCCCGGCTCCCCCTATATTTTCAAAAATATATTTTGCAAATAATTTTCAGAAAATTAACATTAAATATTTGCTGAAGGGCCCGTCAATTTAATGGATTTTAAGGCCTTAAATACAAGAAATGCAGTTTTTCATATAAATGCGCAAACAATCTTGGTCGGAATTTTGTCCATTATAAAATTTTTTTCGAGTACAAAATACTTTTTTTAAATTTACTGCTGAAAAAACTTCTGAAATCGTGCTTGACCTTTGTGACGTCATTTTTTTATACAAATAAATAACTGATACCTATTAAAATAAACTGAAAAGTGATTTTTAGATCCTCTTCTATCGAAACTTTTCAATTTTTAAGTTTCAAATTAATTTTGTTGTAACATGAACGTAAAAATCACCCATTTCAATGAATGCCAGGTATCAGGGGGCTCTACAGTTCTGATATTCATTTATTTCACTGTATAAATTACAGTTTCCCATAACTTTAGTTTGATTGTCATAGATAGTATTCATATTGTTATACAAATATTTATTGTAGCATTCATAGTGTTATACAAATATTTATGGTAATATTCATATTGTTATACAAATATTTATTGTCAAAGTCTACTTCATATTCAATACCATATTATTACCAGGTATTCATCATAACATCATTAATTCATGATTCACCCAAAGCAAACCTCTCTAACACCCACCAATATAACTTCAACACAAAGTAACTCTAAATAACGATTTCCAGCCCCCACACAGAGATGACAATCTTCAGACAGACCAGACCAAAAGCTTATCATCAAGCCGAGTGCGCTGCTAACCGAATAGAAGAAGGAGGGATGGCATCCATCGAACGTTGCCGTTTACATATTAAGATAAATCTGCACTCGCATGGGGGTTGCCCGCCGCGCGTGTGACATTAACGGATGAAGCGCGGGGTGATAACGAACTCCACCGCATTATGTAAATAAGTGTTTTGCAGGTAATTAGTCGGACGGAACACGGGCCAGTGATAAGCCGCAGACATCATTCATAAAGTGGGATGCATCACCTCGCATCTCGTTTGTATTTATAAGTTTTAAAATTAATGAAATTAATGTGTGGAATTTATTAAGCTGGTGTGTGATTAAACGGGTTTTTGATGAGGGCGAGTGGTGTTGTTGGGAGTAGTTAAATGGATTTTTTTGTCGGGATTTTGACTGATATAAAACAAATGGAATGTTTGTAGATAATTATTTAAAGTTGAAGCAAAACCTATTTCATCCAAGAGATGAAACTGTTCGGTATTAAAAAAAGCAATTAAATTAGTTTAAAGTTAGTTTTTAAATGTTTTAATGTTCGATAACGTTGCAACTAAACAAAAATAAACATTATAACCAATAAACCTGTAGGTTTAAGATTTTTTTTATGAGCGTTTTTCAGAATTTTCCTTAAAATCAGTGTTAACAGTTAATTTGTAGTGCATGTAGGCAAAAAACATAGGTTTAGGTATTATAGAATTATTATGGAATTGAACGCTAAGTATTACTTGTGCATTCTTTTAGTTCTTGTTTTACAAAACTGTGTATCTAAGAATTGTTATTTTTCTAATACCGTCCGGAATTTAATTATTTACATAAATTCTAAAATTGCATTATTTTGTAAATTCTAAGCATTTGAGAAGCTTGCAAGCTACTTTTTACAGAAAAATAACAACAAATAACCTTCTGAGGTTATAAAATTAAAATCACGCGGAAAAAAGTTTAACTTTTATAAATAAAATTAACTAAAACAATAGAAAAACGACTGATGTATAAGGAATTTATCCATAAAAAATGTTCATAAATTAATGTAAGTCGCTTCTTGATAAAAAAGCAAAGAAAGAAAAGTTTATGAAATATCTTCTGTTCTTTGCTTCTTGATAAAGAAGCAAAGAACAGAAGATATTTCATATACTTTTCTAAAGTCTTAATACATTTGAAAACAAAAAAAAGTTAACTAGATTACAGCCTTTTGAATCGCCTACGTGTTCCATATTAAAGTATTTTAAGCAATAAAATCCATTCTATTATTTTCCAATTACTAACCAAATAAAGGTTAACATCAAGATTTTATAGTAAACTCTTTCGACACCTCTATAGACTTTCTAATGCAAGTATTTGCCAAGACATCGATTTTGGCGCGATCCAAAGAAGTAATAAAATAAACAGCAACCAATTCTCTCGCCCTGATGTTCTAATAATTTGCATTTATATTAAATTTCCCGGAATACAAAAGTTCTGTAGAATACTTTTATATTACGTTTCTGAATATGACTCTAGGATGGGATCAAAGAGCCGTTTTTTGTAATGAATTCGGATTTTGTTGTCAAAAAGGAAATTGTAGTATAAAGGTAATTCCGATGTAGTAGCTTTGTCTGGTTCTTATTGTATGTTTGCAAGAACTTTATTCCATCGTATTTTTCCTTAATCATTGATAGCGTTAGCAAATTAATACTTGAAAAGGTAAAAAGGAATTGTTATGAATATCATTAAAAATGTGTTTGACGGGTAAATAAGAAAGCTTTGCAGCTCTATTTAGGCAAAAGCAAGTAAAAAACAGTTTACGTTAATAATTTATGAATTAACTCTACTTGGTATAGCAATTAGATTTGCATGCATTGCTACCTATTGCCTACCTATTTATTGCTATAATACATTTAATATAAATCAAAATAGTTATTATTAAATAAAATTTTATTATGAGTTATTCAAAAAGTATTGCCATACGACTTTATTTTGTTTAAACACGTGTTAAGAATGTATTTACGTATTATTCTTTTACAGTACTAGTTGAGCCACGGCCTACTAAGGCCAAAGAAGCTCTCCCAAACACGCTCGGAGACGGACATTTTGACGTCATAGTTCCGAGTGACGTTGTTCGGAAGATGAAGACAACCTGTCTCGAAACCTTTTCGGAACCACTCGTTCACGGCTGTCCACATTTTTAGGGTTCCGAATGCGTCCGAACTAGTTTCTCGATCTTCGGCACTCGGAACAGTGACGTCAAAATTTTCGTCTACGCTCAAGTTTGGGAGAGCTTCTCTGGCCTTGTTATTGAAGTTGACCGTGGCTGAGCTCTTTTTTCTTTCGATTACCTGTTTTGAATTATTAGGTAATGAATGTATTCCAATCTTTATATATATAACAGGCAAAGTCCTGACTGACTGACTCATTCACTGACTTACGTATCAACGCCCAGCCAAAACTACTGGAGGTAGAGCTACCAAATTTTAGGAAAATATATATTTTTATATCGTAGGCGTCATTTAGGAAGCGATTTTTCGAAATTCGAACCCAAACGGTTGTAGGAAGGATTGTAGAACGAAAGGTTGTAGGAACTTTTAATTATACTTTTCGTTTTCTAATTTGAAAGAAATTTCAGCGCGTTCCATCGTGAGCGAAAATTAAGTATAATTACGTTAGCACGTGAGTTTAATATCTAGGATTATTATTTGAATATCATTATTTTATTTTATGTATTGACTTCAAATATTTATTTCATTTTGTTATACTGGGTTAGATTTCTTCAACTCGATTTTAATTATATTTCCGAATCGGGAACATTTATTATATAATTTACGTTCTGGACGGTATGGTGATTTGCGTTACGTTGCCAAGCAACAAAAATAACCAAATGTGGTAAACATTTCACTTAATATTTCATGCAAATCGATAGGTATACCAACCCGGCCTACTTTAAATTTCGACGTTCGTCAAATTCGCCAATGAACAGAACGGCCATTATATCATAGCTATACCCATAACTGAATTTAATTGATGTTTACAATCGGTAAGAAACGAAGATATGGCGGAATATTTTAAAAGTTAATAATATAGAGTTTGTACTTTATAAAACTTTTGCAGCCACAAGATGATGCATGTCTGTTTTGTTTTCTTTCGTTTGTTATTACTGTACGGACTTGATGTATGACGACGTCTAAGAATTAATATTAAAACATGTTTTGGAGAATTTGGTGGTATTTGCTACAATGACAGTAGAGGTGATAACTATTGTAGATCTGCTGAATAATTCTTCGAAATGCAATTCTCTCTCCATATAGCATCTTTGTGTGAGCAGCAGCAAATGAACTGTTCAACTCTTTTTAGCCTACTTTTCTTTTTTTAATTCGAAAGAATTAAAAAAAATGAAAAAGTAGGTATTGACATGCGGTCGATGTCCGTCTGTCTGTCCGTACCCCCTTCCAAAATCGGTTCTATCGATCGTATCTTAAAAATTCTTTTTTGTTAGAAAGCTATGACCTCAGAGACCCAACTTTCATACTTTTTGTCATCCTGTCTGTACGTCCGGACGGACAAAAAATTACTATCTGTCGGCCGATTTCCCATTGAAGTAGCATTGAAATTCAATTTTGAGTCATTTAAATCACTGCTGCCAAATGAACAATAACATGAGAAACTTTATTTAAAATTATTTAAAGCAAAATATTTTTTTCATGAATCAGTTTGGAATGACGTCAAAAAATGTAACACAATGTGATTCTTTGATTGTTCATTAATTATTTACCAAGAAAGCGGCCAGGCATATTTTTTGCATACAATTATGCTTAGTTTTAATTTACATTTCTTATTTTTTTAATGCAGTTTGGAGTAGTTTCATTACTTTTGTTATTATTAAATATTTAATTATTCTTCTTACTACAAACAAATCATGCAGACGATTAATAATATTAAGAAAAATAGTTGATTTTGGCTCTTAGAAGTTGAAATTATAGCTGAATGCTGTCTTTAGTGATTTTTATTTTTCGAATGTGTATAAATCTGGTGAAGAAACGATTGTTGATGGTATTACTGTTAGGAACCTAGTTGCTTTCCTATTAAAATTTCAGTAAGTAATTAAGTAACAGGAAAGTAGGCAATTTTAGTTTTTTAAGAACTTCTTGTTTTATCCTTAAATATATCCCGGGCCAGATTTTTTTGTTTATGAAATTGGCAATTGTTTCAGGGGCCTATGAAAAAGCCTTTAAAGTCCAGGAAGAGCCTGGATACAATCGGGCATCCACTTATTTTTTTAAAACTAATGTTGACATCAGAATAGGAGATTATAATGTCCTGATGGTGTGCTGACCAGGGGACAGAGGATCAATTTTCATAAAATACATATTTACATAAAAAACAAATCACCGTTATTAATGGTACACCCTTGCAAGGCCGTGTTTATAAAGCTAGTACTGTCTAAAATCCGAAATGGAGACATCGTGTTTCCGACACGTTTTGTAGAGTGATGATTCTCAAATGGTGGTTTTTGAACATTGGTCCGTCTGTAAGAAAGTCAACCACTCTTTAGCTCAAACTAAAAGCGATATACGGACTACAAATTTGGGTACACAAGTTCTGACTACCTTTCGCACGTTATAATAAGGTTTTTGTGAAAAAGGCGTATGAGCAAATCGTAGCTTTGATAGAACTTTTTAATTTTAATGTAATTTAGATTGTCTTATAGGGTATATAATTACCTTTATATGCATTGCTTTATTGAGTGATAATAGAAAGTCGTAGAGAGTTACACAACCCTAGTTTTATAAATAATTTCCAACAAAATAAACCAAATTGTATATCAGAATATATTCCGTAATCTTTACTTCCTATATAAAACCAGTGTTAAGTAGTGGTAGAACAAAAGAAATAATTCCGATTACTTAGTCAGTCCAGTTCTCCATTAGAGGCAATGATATACACGGGTTGGATTACGTTTCTTGTCCAATTGCGTGACCAGACTTATACGCTTGGCAAACAGGGCACTTTGGGGGAGAAATAATTTCTGTCCCACATCAGAGCAAAAGTACAAATGCTCATGATACACACGTTAAGACGAAAAAGTACCAAGATAAAAAAAATAGCAGTAGGTCACTTAAAAAAACCGACTGGCACGAAATTGCAATATCAAAATCAGTTTTCGCCCAAGCACGATGTACCGGGGGGACTTCCGAATATTGATTTGATGATGACCCCACAGCAAGGAATTATACAATTGCAAACTTTGCTGGACACGCAAAAGTGTAGTTTTCTACTGCGATTTATTTTAAGGGAATGTAGTGGTGCGTAAGAATTTTGTGTAAAGTATGAATTAACTGCGGCAATTTTTGTATGGTATTAGTCCAAGTTAGGTGTTAAGATTTTTTTTGTAATAACTCAGTAGAATATAATTAGATGCGGTTATAATTCATACAATAATTACTTTTAAAAGAAGTTAAATTATTTTTTATGACTTCGATTCCATATTAAATAACGAGTTTGTTTCAAACGCAATTACTGATTTTTATTAACGCAATTAAATTTTCATTACACTAATATCGAGCACAATTTAATTGGAAAAGCTTTATTTTGCCCTTAAATAATATTTATACATTTGCATATAATAATATTTTCAAACCACACACATACATTCTATAATAAAGTGACTTAATAACTATGAAATTAATTAAATATGAAATTATACTAATGATTGTTCACATTTTGTTTTTTGATCAAATATAATTAAGATTAATGACCGTTTCCGAATTTTAAAAATGAATCGTATTGCCATGCAATATTTAACAATTATATTATGTGCCCTCATTCACCAAATGATTTTTTTTTTATATTTCTGTTATTTTAAGTGCTTTCAATACAAAAAACCATGCGATTTCACTCGAGTTTATCTGTATTATTAAATATGATACTAAAAACAACTATATTTCGAGAATAAGCTACTTAACACACCTTAGTTCTAATGCTAAGTTGACTATAGTAAAATAAATTAATCCTCGGAGTGATACAGACGTACAATCCCGTCAACTAACTTTGTTTTTCCAGCACTAAACACGATTTAAATTTTAGTAAATTTTAAATTTAAATTATAGACGAGTCATTTATAGTCATCTGCTATAGAAATATGAATTAAATAAAGTTATTAAATTTGTATTAAACATTAAAATGTTAATCTCATGCAATGAAAATAAGTTTACACTTCAAATTTACTTTTCCCTCAGTAGGTTAAATTGATTATGCGTTTTTAAGTAAATTTAAGTGTATTACTACTTTATAATAAAAAACTATTTTTGTAGACATTAGGGGGGGGGGGGGACCTAATTTACTCTTTTCTTGAATTTAAGTACACTTAGTTTATACAGTGCAATGAATCCATATAAAAAAATATTTTTAAACGAAAACGACAATAGTTTTATATTTTCTTATTAAATATATTTATAAAATATACCACAATGTACGCGGAAAAAGGGACTATACTGACTATACGACTGTTTGAGTGACAACTACTAAAAATATATTTTTTTTTATGTCAATCAAGTTGCGCAGTTCATTAAGTAAAGGTTGCAACTGCTTATCTATAAGAAGTTCCAGTTTATCTCTCATAGAAACGCAAATGTCTTTTTACCGAAACTTCAATTTAACGCATATCGTGGGACTCGCTATATTTTTTTTAAACGTCCCATTTTTAAATATAAGTTACTTGAATTAACTTAACACACTTTTTTTCTATAATTTACTTTAGCTCTATAATAAATAACATTGAAAAATATAGTTTTAAAATAATAAAGAGCCATTGATGTATTGATCTAATATCATTCCATTACCAAACTTCCAGAACAAAGAACCTCAATTTCCTCATGAATGAACAATTCTACATTAAAATTCAGTTTCTCGTAAAACGCTTAAAATAAACCTTGACTTTCATTTACTGTGAAGACCACGCCCTAGTCTTTCACAGCGCATTTGACAAATGTTTATATACCCCATCCTTCTATCACCACAAAGCATATTTGTTCCTCCTCCGCTAACAAAATATATAGCCGTTAACCATGAGGATGGGTATAAATTCAACCACGGACAAAATCTTATGGAGATTGGAAAATAAATATCATAAAAGATACAGCCAATAAATCCTTAAAATTTCTTCTATACCTTTTTTTTTCTTTTTCAGGTTAGCTTTCAGCGTCACATAATGGCCCCAATTCGAGCTTAACTGTTGACCCATGCTTTGTTGGCATGGTAACCGGGGCTATTGCGGTACGTAACAAAACATTGGCCAGCGATTCCAGCCAAAGGTCACTCTGCGACAACACGGCAGGACCGCTAAAAGGGGCAGAAATCTCTCTTGGGTAAAAAAGAAAAGAAAATGAGTTAGGGAAGGGTCAGAGTATTTACGGCAATTAACTTGATATATGTATTAGAAGTTCGTATTTTGGCATTACACGCTTTTTTTTCGGGAAAACTGTTTTCTAGCTTTTTTAATGCAATATATTATCTAATCATAAGTTGGAAAGGGTTTTAATGAGAATTAGGGAAAAGTGTTTTCCATAATCTATAGTAATTCATTCCATTCAATGGTGTCAAAAGTCTGAGGAAATATTGTGGAACACAAAACAATTATTTCCCAAGTGCTTTCATGATTGATAACTTCAATTATTTTAAATAATGGAAGAAATAATTGCAAATATCTTTCACATAGATAATTGGACCCTGAAAATAACTTGTGATATACGAATAATTATATCTGATCTATTTTAGCAACCAATGAGTTAAAACTCTTAAGCTAATTTTCGCAAGTAATTATGGTAGTACAGAAAATAAATAAAACATTATAACAATAGATTTATTTTCCTAGAAGCTGCTTAAATATTTGTTCAAATGATATATAAATTTAAGCATGTTTATTTACGTTCACAAAATATTTACACTTTATATATCTATTTTGAAGTCTTAAATGTAAACCAAGACACTAAATAGTTTGTAACACGTTAAATGATGGAACAGGTTGGAAAATAGAGCACAAAATTAACAAATATCTTTTAAATTTACAAATAATATTACAATATTTATAAATTCAAGAAAACGGATATAAATCACAAGATATGTTATATTTAAAAATTTTTATTTTTTATTATTTTAAAATATTTAATGAATACTCTAGTACAGCACAGTTACAAGCTAACAAACGATAACGGAAGTTCTATTTTGTATTTTCCCTCCCTAAATTCACGTCAAATTCAACTGCCTAAGCTTGAAGTATATATACGATAAAAGCGACAAAACTCTTTAAACATTTAATGATAAATCATTGAAATAAATTATTTACAATTGAAGCTCAAGATATAATACCGATTCACCGATATGTTTTCCCAGCGAATTAAAACAAAGACTGGTAAGTTTTCTACGAGCACTCAAAGCAAAAATTCAAAAGCAAGTCAAACACTGAATAAAATATTTTACAAATAATCTAAGCATTTATTTTAAAAGAGATGATATATTTCCTTTTAATGTCGTATACTAAGCTTTGGACAAAAACTTAATTTATAAAATGAAAGAAACGTTTTTTTTAAGATAAGATATAAAACGTGTAATTATTTTATTGATATCGTCAAATGAATAGGAAATTGCTAATTTGTATTCACATAAATAGAAGTTAATTAACTCCCTATGTATTTACGTTTCAAATTCTAGTTTTGGAGATTTTTAATGATAATAATTAAAAATAGCTATATTATTTTGCATTTTTTTTTATTAAAAATGAGTTTCCAAATCAAAAAGACGTATTTAGACATATTGTAACAATTCAAAGATATTACTGGGAATAAAAACACATTTTTTCCGCTTTGAAGATGGATAAAATATTTAAAAAGTATCATGTGCAATAAGTACACAGACTTTAAGCAAAAGTATAGTTTAAAAAGCATTAAAAAAACAATAGATAAAGCTTTTTAAAGCTCAGTTACATATCACTTTGACTTTAAACTATAGAATTAACAATAAAGAAATTTAAACAAAATCCAAATTAAATTAAAGGTGATTTTTAACAATTTAGAAATCATTTTAAAATACCAAAACCTATACAACAAACCGTATAATTATCTAATAAAACTACAGTATAGTTTTCTAATTTTTTTTATCAAAACATTTATGCAGGAGTACTTTCAATATGACGAACTAGTCACCATCCAAGCAATAATGTATAATGAAGTCACAAACACTTAAAGCCACTCAACTCTTGCTTTAAAACTTATCCACCTCAACAAATCCCAGAAGGATTTCCATTTGGGGCTTTTCCCATTCAAGCTGTCATCTGCTATCACAACATAAATAAACGGATATTTCAATTAACGAAATCGACGATCGTCTCCTATTTCACTATAATTTTATACCCGGCTCTCAAAATAAACGGCTACCCTGTTTCGTCCCTCGTCCATTTGATCACAGAGCATCCCTCTTTCTATCTACTCTAAAAGATCAGCTTTAGGATTCATTTTAAGTAACAGTTACAGCATCTTTAGCAAAAGACTATTTTTATAATATCAATTAAAAAAATTCCTCGTGCATGATGTCGACAGTTTCAATATATTGATTTTTGAGGTTTTGTAACATACGCATGCTTGTTGCAATATGTTAGACGAAACAGCATTATTAAACAAAGCTTTAGGTAAACTTGAGAAATTCAGTTAATAAAATCTGCTCGCTCAACCAAGGTAATAACTTTACATCCTACAGTTTTATTAACAACCACTTATTTTAATTTAACTTTTTAGTGTAAATAATCGTTATAATCCCAATCTTTATAATCCAAAACGATGTCTGACTAGAAGAATACATCAAAAGAAGTAAGAAAAGTACGACGTACCATATTAATTTAACTATTAATTAATTTTAATCGTAAAGTGTAAATAAATTCTTTTGCTTAAGTGACCTACACATACATAATGGTGAATAAATATTTTAAAGATGCTGATTTGAACGAAATTGTATCTTAGAAATAAAAAGATGAATTTAAATCTGAATAAGATAAATTCATTTCCTTATTAAATCATCTAAATTGAATAGGAGACTTAATGACAAACATAGATTGATTCTTTTTTTATTCTAAATTACCGCTTAACACAAACCCACAAATCAGACAATGAAAAACCTGTGACCGTCCCTACTCTGTGGATAAAAGAACAGGTAACCCCCCCCCCCCTCCCCTTTCCCGTGGTTCCTTTCTGGGATCATCAGACGCAGAGCAACTTCCTCCCCATCCCTTTACACGTTTCTGCACTCAGCTTCGCCCCATCATCGCCGCACCCGCGGGAATCGTTACGCCGATTACGGACACATTTTCGCCGGCTCTTTCACGGAAAAGGTCGGGGCCCCCTTTTTGCACGATCCTCTTCTCCACTCTCTCATCTTTTGATCTTGCGATTCTTTTTTGGAAGAGTTATTGGTCAGTGTTGGCGTGGGCTCTGGGGTCGGAAAAGTTTGGGTTGTCTGTAGTTTTCGAGCAGTTTTGTGGAAGGAATTTTGCATGTTCTAGTTTGAGGTGCACTTAAAAATATATTTTAAACTCTCGAGCTTTTTTAGCACAAAAAACATTGGATATTTAAGGACACTAATAAAATCTTCAATGTTGATAGGAAAGCGATTTTGGTGTCATGCCCCCTTTCTACACAATCTCTTCTCTTTTATCAAATGATTGAAGGGAAAATTATGGGTAATTGTTGATATGGGTGAGTGGTTTGATGTTGCTGAATACGGGATTGGGAAAAAGGTACTTATTCTAGGTTTATTGTTTAGTAAAGTCTGTGAATTTTTGTGATTCTCTTAAATGCACATCATTTTGTGCTAAACTTGACTATTAAGTGATATTTCTAATGTAAACATAATTATTTTAGAGCTTGTAAATTTACATTTTACAATTGCACTACATGAAGTAGAAGTGTTTAAGCGTTACTTTGGAAACACTTTTTGTTGCTTTAATTTTTTTAGTGTTATAAAATTTAAATTAAAAATTTAATAATGCAAACGTACCTTGATAGGCAAGATTAAAAACGATGAGAAAACGAATAATTTGAGTCCATTTTCGATTGAAGAAAACTACTTCAGTTGATACAGCATCTATAAAGATAAGTAATACATAAACATGTAACTTCGAAATTATTATATATATATATATATATATATATATATATATATATATATATATATATATATATATATATATATATATAATATATATATATATATATATATATATATATATATATATATATATATATATATATATATATATTATAGAGAAAAAAAGAAGTAATGAAATAACTATAGTGCAGAACGAAAAGAAATAATTAGTATACAACAATATACTTTTGTAAAATGTTTAAACAAAAGTTTGTTCGAAAGAAAATGCACTGATAAACAAGAGAAAATATCATCAATACATAAATAATGCATAATACTCAAAACATTTCTAAATAATTTTGTTTTTATTAAAACTTAATAAAATTACAAATACTATTGAAAGCATGTAAACAATTTACATAAATAAATCTATACATTGTATAAAAGTGTACAAAAAAATAATATTACAGAATTACTTTTGTAAAACTTTAACAAAATTTGTTCGAAACAAAATTGCATGATAAAAAGATGAAAAATTATCATCATTACATTTAAATATTTGCATTGAATACTCAAACATTTCTAAAAATTTTTGGTTTTTATTAAAACCTTAAATAAAATTACAAAATAATTGAAAGCATTGTAAAACTTAAGTTTACCATCAAATAAATCCTTATAACATTGTAGTAAACGAGTTTACCAAAAAAGAAACATTTCAGGATATTAGATTTTCAACAAAACCTAACAGGAAATATGGAAACTCATAAATTTAGGCTTTAAAATAGAAAAAGAAATCGAAAAATTGTTATATCGTTTTATTTTCAAATTTTTGTTGGGATGTTAAAAGCACAATTTTTTTAAACTTAAAGAATATCTCTTCTAAAGAGCAATCTCGAAAAACACTATTACACTAAAGAACATCCGTAACATTAAATCCCCCTCATTAACACTCACTTACAACACCCCTCCTCGACTAAATTGATTATATAATACAATCACTCCCAAACATTGACTTTTAATTAGCCTCTGAAAAACAAACAAGGCAATCATTTATCCCCGACAAAGCTCAAAAGAACTCACGAAAAGTCACGAGAACACACACTCCAAAGAAAATCTTTTTTAAAAAAATCGAACACCCATTAACGGTTTTAAATTAATTAGCAACTCTTTTTGAAAGCCCCGGCCACTCAATGAGGAGATAATTTTAATTGAGGAGTGAGCTTTGCTTATTGTGGATGGTTGGACAGCAGATAAGGGTGGTTTGCAGAACGTGATCAATTGATGATGAGGGAGCATTGATTTGTGACAACGAATAGTTTTATTACGTTAAGTTAGATTAGGTAGAAACTACACACACACACACATGAAGGCTATTGGTGATGGGCATTGTAATTTAGAACCACAGTCAAGTGACGAGATGACACCTGAGTAGACGGATAAAAAGTATAAAAGGTAGAAAGGTCGGCAACCTAACAGAAAATGATGTTTTAGATCCGACGGAATTAGGTACGGGGTGACATATGACATATGTCAATCAGGTCAGGTCATAGCCATCCGCTGGATATATAACTATGCCTACTTTCCATTTAAAAAAAATTCTTTAAATTAAAAATAGGAAAGTAGGCTAAACATAATATCTGTAAACTTTATCTATAGTTAAGTTATTCATGAGTTAAGAATGTTATTAATGACCTAAATGTAATAAAGCTGAAAAATACACAAATTTATATACTATTCATTGAGTATTGGTTGATATTAGAGAGAGAAAAACATTTTACATTTGAACTGCACTACGTATGGCTGGAACACAGATAAAGTCATATTTAAAAAACGAATGTTGAATTTCCGAGGAAAACTATTAATTATATTTATAGAGAGGTAGAGAAGCGTAATTTATGATCTAAACATTATTTTTCTAGAAAAATTGACGGCGAATGACATTGTTTTTAGTTAATAAATTAAAGCCAATCAATTGGTTTTTTGCCTTTTGAATTGTTAGACTAATTGTCTTACTAATGATTGTACACATTTTGTTTTTTGATAAAATATAATTAAGATTAATGTCTGTTTTCGACTTTTAAAAGATGAATCGTATTGCTATGCAATATTTAAAAACTATATGATTTGCTCATTCTGTAAAGGAATTTTGTAATTTTTTAAATATTTGTTATTTTAAGTGCTTTCAATAAAAACCTACAATTTCAAACCTATCAATTCAATAATGGAATCTATATTAACTCATATAATCATAATAGATTCTATATCCATATCACACAAACACCTAAACTACATTATTTTCTTGTCATTTCTACTTTGTCTGAAAAGCATCTTGAAAGCCCTCCAAAGTCAATAATACATAGGTATTCTATAGTCACGTTCTTCACACAGATTTTGCCAACAATAACACATAAAACACCTACAACTTCAAAGAGAACATGATCTACACAATGCAAAAAGTTTTTTTATACCTCAAAAGAATAAGCCGAGTCTGAGAACGTTAAAAGCAATCAACTTCTCCATATATCCAAGCTGATAAAAAATATATAAAAACTTATTAGAAAAGGATGGCGTTCGGCTGAAAGGCACCAAACGAGAAAATACAATATTGTGCAATCGTCTGATTGAATGGACCTTATAATGTCTGTTGTTTGTTGAGACCTGATTCGTTTGTTTAAATAAGTCCAGTTTCAAGGAAACCATCCAATCTCGTTTTAACAGGCCATTTTAGAAAAAAAATCCAATTTGATAAATAAATCTCAAAGCAGCGGTGTTGGTTAATGTAGACAGAAAAATATCGTGTGCTATTTGTAGGATACGATACGATATGTTTCTTGGGGAACTTGTAGTCGGTGTATAAAAACTCAAAACCACAGATCTTTTTTTAAAAATGAACAATTTAGTTACAAAAATAATTAAAGGAACGAAATACAAAACTGAAAGAACCTTTATAGGTAATGCTCCAAAAATCATAATAAGAATAGTACTGTGAGTATAATTGATAATTTGGGGATATGCAAAATGTAGTTATTAAAAATATGTCCAGTGCTGAACCATGCTGGACCGATGTGGAAGCGACTATAATCTAATTTTGAAACTGCTCTAGAAAAAGTTTATTTTATTACAGCGTTCTCGTTATGTCTCGTAATGGCAGACCAAGAGGATAAAGGTCAAGTAACCTTGGATTATAGTCCTTACGATTACAATGCCAGTCTGCTTCTCTTACTCATCATTTGGTTTTCCTTCATTTGGTTGCGATTAACCTCACAGCAGAGTGTCAAACGGGGTAGGCTTTGAACACGACGCTCATGTCGTTTCTTGGAAAACCATACGAGGTGGTATTGGAATCTAACCTTGCGTTGTTATAATCGTACGGACTATAGCAGTGACCCAGGTTACCATAAAACGATACAGGAAATCCGACTACTGATTTAAAATGTTTGCAATAAATTATAGGGCATAAAAACAGCACCACAATACCCAACATTTATTTTAGATAAAATGTCTCGTAGTTCCTTCCAGAAGAATATGTCCCAAAAGGAATAAAAGATGCGACGAATGCAGCATTTTAAGCACTCCGCCATGTTGTTGATCCGGATCAGACTGCTCTGATCTTTTTTTTTCTTTGTATGGGTTCAGACTGGAAAAGACCTTTTTCTGTCTTTAATAGGTGCAGTTGGTCCAAAGTTCCACTTGTGAGGAGTTGTTTAGCTCAAATCCCCGTGCGTCTGGGAATTGGAAATAGTCGATATTTTATTTTATTCGCCAATAAGAATTTTTTGAAAGATGCTGGTCGATTTTAAAAGGGACTCTTCATTCATACGACAATGACCAAATTTCGTTGTCCTAAAAAACTATTGTCATAGTTCATAGTCGTCTGAAACTTTTTTTTGATATATTCAATTTACTGGCATCATGATGATAAAAAACAAACAAAATGACCTCCTAACATAAGTTCTGAGCAAACGCTATTTTCATGTTAAGCTTATGCTATTTTTACTTTTAATGATATTTTCATGTTACTTCGTATCTGGACAAATTTTGGTCAAGTTTGCTATACAAATAAACCGAAATGGTGTTATTTAGATAAAGTTAGTTGTCAATAAAATTCTGTAAAGATATAGTATGGTAGATTAAGAGTAGCATTACATCTATCACGGGCATATTACAAAGCTCTGACAGGATACGTGAGGATAAGAAAATACCTTAGGACTATTTTCATTTCTCCAATCTCGAGTACGAATACTAAATTTGTTTCCGCAATTTGAATCTGTGTAAAAAGTAAAGATCTTATTTTCTTGCAGCCAAACTTTTTGGTGTATGCTCGTTGGTTATTTTTAAAGATATCAAGTATTTTAGATGAAATTATAATTCTAAATAACTGTATTATATTTATTATTTCAAATAACCTTATGAAAATATAAAAATACAAAAAAATAAAATATAGATTGATGTCATTTTATATAATATATTTTTCATATTTTTGATATTTTAATATAATATTCATTTTATTAGTTATTATTTATAACTTCAATGTATTTAAGTGAGGCTACAGAAAAAAAGTACTTTAAGTGAACTATATAAAAAAACCTCGAAATGAATAAGAGACTGTTTTATCACATTCTCTTTAAATCCATTTTAAATTTTCAAATCAGGAACGAATCACACGAAACTCCGTTCCAAAATTTGCATTCATACAAAACACAAATCAATTCAAATCACTCCCACCCAATATACATCCATCACAAAACAAGAATTGAAGAGCTTAGTGGAAGAACGTGCTAAGTGACAAAAAGGTGAAAACGAGAAAATGAGCTTTAAAGTTTTTCGTTTGCACTCGGATCTGTTGAAAACGGTACTTTAAAAGTGTTAAAAATATACTAAATTTAAAGTTTATGAAAAAGGGGAAACTTTTTATAGCTAAAGAAGTTAGTAATATGTTCATTGACACACAAATCTCAATTTTTTCAAAAATGTCACTTAGCACGTTCTTCCACTAAGCTCTTCAATTCAACAACAAAAACGAAAAAAGGAAGAGACACGGGCATCAGCCTCCCCCCGCAAAATGTCGAAATCGAGTGAAAACATTATCCGAGGGTAGCAGGTATCCACAAGAGCGGCAACTCAATTTTCGTCCCCTCCTCCCCCCCGTCCAAGAGCTAAAGAGACAACAGAAGGGGCTTTTGATACCTGGGTGATAGGAGAGAAATATGAACAGGTTCTCTACAGCATGTTAGTTTTTTTTAACGGACAATGGCTACTGAAACTGATTTTTGTTTTATTTATGTCAAAGAATTTTGAAGTCCCAATTATAAGTTTGTATGCTGTTTGTCTTTTGTAGAGTACATAGTATACACTGTTTAAAATTTTGTGCTTGATTTCACAATAGAAATTTTTCCTAGTACATACTACCAGCTACTGGTATGCGGGTAAATGTTTCTCCAGGTATTAGGTTGAATCATTGGTTTTGAAAACAAAAACCTAATACTGAAAATATGGTGAAACTTTTCACCACAGAACCGTTGAAGCTACTATAAACCATATTTTTGGTGAAACCAAGCACCAAATGTTTAACAACGTATCATAGAGAAATGTAGATATATTAGTGTAATAGACGTAAGAGATAATTAACTTATGAATTTGGACATTAAAGCATAATTTTGACCTTATCTAACGTTTATATAAACTATTGCAAATATGTGTGTTGAATTTTATTTCGATAGGTGTGGATAGAAAATTAACTAATTGGAAAAAAAAATATTCTTCAAGGAGAAAGGTATGAAAATAAGTTTTTATCTAGGGGCTAAATAAACTCCAGTTAAAAAAAAGGTTATAAAATATAAAAATATTTTAAAATGTTACCCTATCTGTCTCTACTAAGAGGGAGTTGTTGAGTACAGTGAGAAGTAGTGTATTAAAGTAAAAGTTTTTTTAAAAAAATTATATCTAGATTAAAAGCCATATACACTGCTAACTTTTAATATCCTGTTAATAAAATTTTTTAACCCTAAAAATTAAATAAAGTATGAATTATAAAATTTAATAAGTTTCAATTGAATAAACTTGTCATTTCTGTTTAGTTTGGCTGAAACTTAATCTGAACAAAGAGAAGTTGAAACTGTCCAGAGGCCTTTATCTGTTCCTCATTTATATTAGTTGTACTACTCTCACGAAAGCGATTGAAAAGTAATATATTCTTATATTCAATTTAACTTATGATCCGTTGTTTTATTACGGTTATACACATAATAGAATATGCATTTGGTGGAATATTTCAACTGTTCTCTAAATCTAACCCAAGTATATTTGGGTGGGACGTAGGACAGGTCAGCAGATATACAACTCAAACGGGGGGGTCGCACAAGGAGGCTGACGCTTGCATAGAGATTACATATTACCGCCTTACAGCAGTTTCAGCAATACGGAAAATGGGATGGAGGGGGGGGGGGGTGCAGTGACTCAGGTCGTGACGTCACAACGGATAAATTAGATTAAAGATGACTCTATCGATCATATTCGGTTCGGTGATAGTAATGTATTTACCCGGTTTTCTCTTTACGGAGATCCTCTCGTTACCCATTCAAAATGGATTTGCAGAATTTTAGGGATTTTTTATATGCTCTTGTGTGCGCGCCTTGGGGAAAGGGATTTGACTACGGAGTTTGCGACGGTCACGGCGAATGGGACCAGGCCTGGAAGAGGTTTCGGTGGACCTGTAGAGATTTGATTTTAGTAGAAATTTAGAAGAATGAAATTGATGACGTAACATTGTATGGGTTTCAAATGACTCGCTATGTATTACTTTTTTATTTTTCAGATTTCGAAATCGGCATTAATGAAACTGATGTCAAGCAATTATGGACTGTTACATTTGTCAATTTGAATTCATTATTTTTCAGCGTGTTAGCTACGGTATGCTAACGAATTTAAATTAATATATAGTTCAAAACAAACATAACATAAGAATTATAACATTTAGCATATCAATTAACGGAAATTTGTTATTAATATCACGTGGCGTAAACTATAAGATATTTCGGAATATATATTCATTGGATGTGGCACAATGTGCAGTAAATTATTTTTATATCATTAACTGCATCAATTGCAATTTGCATTATTGTACAACACCTTTGTTAGTTTAACGTACAAAAATTTTGAAACTTAAATCTTATTATTAGATAAAATTCAATTTAAGTACTTCATAACACTTTTGGAAAATCGTGAAATTAGAGTTTCAGTTATTTAATTTTTTTTTATAATAATTTTTGATAAAAAATTGGTTTGAAATATCTCAAACACATATTTACTAAATAATTTCAAAATATTTATTAAAATCATTAAAAATGCCTCTTACAATTTATTTTTTCAAGTTTAAAAATCAATTGGAATTATTTTTCTCTTAATCATTTCCTAACACATGTGTACTTGCGTGTACCTAATAGAATACCACATTACTTGTTCAATATTTTAATAATCCCGAAATTTTAGAAAAAAATTATAAAAAAATTATGTTATTATAAATTTAACTAAATAAACAAAATACATTCATGTTTGTAATTATAAGTTTACATTAATCGTTTTGATATTTAGATGTTTCGTAAAAACTTCTTTATATAATTACTTTTGAAGACTTAACACTCGTTAAACACATAGTCTCGTACATAAATAGTGTTTTGATTGGGTTTAGGTGGTACGCAGAATGGGATCAAAGTGAAGAACACGTTTTGGAGCAACCTGATCTTAAAAATTTATGAAAAATATGAACTTTTTTTACAGAAGTATTAACCAAAATATATGTATAAGAACGAAATTTATACATACAATATTTTAGGTATATAAATATTTAAAGTAAGCACAAATCCGCGCGCGCGTTCTTGTCTAAATTTTTTATTTATACATCAAAACAAAAACGACTTTTGGACATTGTACGAAATTTAATTCATATAGTCTCTCCAAACTAAAATTTTTAAAAATTGATTGAAAAAAAATATAGTAATTAGTACAAGTTGTTGTCTCGGCACAAGTTTTCATAAAAAAAATAAAGAATTTATGAGCATATAAATCACAAAAACGGATTGTTACTTTCTGTATATATTTATACATCCTAAAATATTCGATATGAATGTTAGTTTCTTTACAACTTTTTTTTTCATATTTGGATAAAAGTTCAACCTTTTTAAGGAACAATTTAACAGAATTTTAAGATCGGTGTGGTACAAAAAGTATTGCGTTGGTGCGGTACGTTATTTATGGCCGAAAATATGTCTTATATAGTACGTGTTACAAGTGATCAGAAGCAAATTAAATAATTCAAAGTAATTTTTAAGAAATCTAAAAAAAATATGTAAACATAATTTTGGAAATGAGTATGAAAAACAAATAAAGGTCATAGTGCACTAAACAATTTATGCAAGACAAATTAAGCTACTCGAAAAATAAATTAAAAAAAATTAACTCAACGTTTCTATTCACAAATGTGTTAAATGTATTCACCAACGATTCGTAAATTTGTTAAACATCAATCTACCCCGACAAAACACAGAGATCGTTTCCTCAAATGGTCCCTTACTGCAAAGTCACGTGAGCTCTGAACAGGAAATCATTGTTGCGCACGTAACGGGATTTCTGTGAGGCAAGCATCTATTAAGCAGCCGAATCGAATTTCAATGTTCCGGAGATTTGTAATAAAATAATCTCCGGAGACGAAACACGAGGAGATTTACAGGAGAATCGTTTCCCGCAAAAATCCGGTTCTCCTGTAGGATAAAAGAGGGGATTTCAATTGTAGCGTGTAAAACACACCGATCGGTTTGCATGATGGCAATAGGACGTTTATCCACCAATCGGGATATCGTGTGGTAGGATTCGAATACTTCAGTTTGGTTTTTATTTTTCAGTCTGGAGATACTAACATATAGTTTTGAATTTTGGAATTTCTGTTTATATATAGAGATAAAAATTTTTTAAACCCGCAACTGTAAAATGCCTTATTCTGAAATAGAAGTTTTAGATTATTTTAAAAATAAATATAAATTCGAAAAACATTTCATCCATATATTACGTTTATTGAATGCATATTCCACGTTCATAACATGAATTACAAATATTAATGCTGGTATATTGGGATTTAGTATTTAAACATAGATAATACTTTTATATTACCGTATTTTATTTTCCTCGTTTATTTTTAATATTGTCCATGTGCGTAGTATTTTGCTGGAATATCTTTTTTTCAAAAGTTATGAAAAATACTTATTTTGTTGTTCTAAACTTTAATAAGTTTCAATAAATTAAATAATCTTAATATCTCTTCTGGTTTTTTGGCTGATTCAATTCTGAAACTGTTCTGATCTATCTTAAATAGATTTTGCTCTGTGAAACTGATTTTCCCGTACGTTTTGATTACAAATAGAATTAAATAGTTTGAACAGAATTTAGGCATGCCGGATAATGTGTGGATTGCCATATGACAAATCATGTTGCTTTATCAAACGGAGTGGTTACAATTAAAATTGATTTTGAATCATCAGTTTGAATCATCGTAGCACTAGAACTACACTAGGGCTATTGGCGACGTGCGTCGTAATTTAGAACCAAAGTCAAGTGACGAGCCGACACCCGAGTACGCACCCAACTCAACTTTAATGGCGATATCGTAAGCGGCGCCAGGACTTTGCAGCATATTTAAGATCTCATGCAAGATGAACGAATTAACCGACTGGGATCCCCAGCCCCCTGCATTAAAATTGGCATTTGAAAATTTTCAACAGTGTAAACAACTAGAAATTATTAAGTATATTTATCAAAACCATTTAACAGATATTAAACATTGATTTTCATTAAACAATGAATTCATGACGATTATGAATATATTGCACCTTAGCCTTAATATACCTATACCTAATATCGTGCAAGCGCAATCGCATTTAGAAACCATAATATCTTCCAAAAATGGACAGTAAAACATAATCTAACAAAGTATTCTGTGGCCTATTATTGCTATTTTCTTCCATTGCTCCACTGTTTATTCTTTATCAACTTCCCCTTATTAAAATCCGCTTTAACACGAGTACTTCCTAACTTGAAATAAAAATGTCTAAACAACCTTAAAACTGAATATAAATTCGAAAAACATTCTACCCATATATAACGTTTTAAAGGGTTTGCGAAACATTAAGCAAACACTTTAAAAAATTTAGTTTTTGTTGTGTATTTTAATGTGATTCCATTATGATTTTTTAAACTCTAAATCACACAAAAATGTTTCGAAATATTACATGAAACATTGCAATTTCTGTAATAAAATGCATTTAAATCTATGAAATTGGAATAAAAACGGTAAACAATTTTAATGGATATCAATACGGAATCAAACTATGTTTCAAAATTTATTTTTTAAAGAGTCATTTTGATACGAATAGTAATTTACACTAAAATATGAATTTCGTAACTAAAACTATAACTGCATTTAATCTATCCATAACTTACTGCTATCTAAGGAAAATATTATACCACAAACATCGGAATAAATTATCTCCAAATACCAATTAATTTAGTTTCACACTGACAGTTATATGGAGAAAATAAATAAAAATCAACAAAACTGAATTGAATTTATAGAAGCATTGTCCGTTAATAAATTTATTATACAAAACATTCAGCTTTGAAAAATGATCAATGAAAGAAATTAACTTGAGGTACATTGTTATATTTTCTCAGAAAGTATTCTATTTTGATAATAAGTTCAAATAAATCTTTGTATAATTAATCTACATGAATGAATTATTAAGTATTCACGCTCTGTGAATATTTTTCCTCATTTGCCTTAGTAATTCTATAGGGATTTTCTTTTATTATGATTATAATAACACTGTTAAAGAATTTAGTAGTGTTCATTTAGTAATGAAACTTAAGATATATTTTTATAGATTATCTGTGTCTCAGTTATAATAAAAGCCATATAAAGCCCTACATGATTTAAAACCATTCGTAAAAGAAGTATAACATCTTGATCTATCTACTGTTTCATTGTTTCATTCCAGTAAACATTTATTTTTAAGCTCTAAATAAATATTAATTGTGAACGATTGATTAATTTCATTCAATAACTATCAAGTTATTCCTAGAATAATAAAAAGCTCGTCTTGATATATTTGCACAATTCTCGTTATATCTTACAACAAGAAAATAAGGGAAAAAAAATCACCAGTAAAATTCCAGTACAGGAATACAAATTTCTCGACATTTTTTAATTGGCCCTAAAATTATCGAAAAAGGTTTTTTGTTCTAAATCAATCTCATCTTCGAACTTTCGTTCATCACTACCCCATTCCATAACCTTATATTTCATATTATGTCATTAGAAGTAAAAACCGGCTGTAAAAATCAACATTTATCGAGCTATTAGAAAATACATCAAGCAGTTAACCTCATTTAATACATATTAAACACTACAAACACACTTTCACACAATCAGCAACAAAAAACAAAGTCGTATCCCATCACTATATGGAATCACGCAACGCAAGTGCATATAAATGAACTTAAGTGTCTTCAAAATTCGTCAGAGGGCGCTATTTCGCTGACGGGAGATAAATAGGTACAAAGAGGTGTTGTGGACTGTGAGAATCGGAATGTGTGAGAAACACCACATGGGGCTAAATACGCACCATCTGTTGGTTCGCTACACTTTCATTTTTCGGTTTGATGCTATGCAACAGGTGTTTGGGAAGGTAAATTTATGAGAAGTATTGCATACATGCGTGTTTTATGGGTTGAATTTTTTAGGGGAATTTTATTCAGTGGTAGACGTGGGTCGTGGGGTAAAAAAGTAGGAGGTAAGCAACTAGTTTTACAATATTACTATATAAGCAAAAAAAAAATTAAAATTGTGTCGCCAAGAGGGGAAAATATCAATTTCTCGAACAATTCAACGCGCTGAAGCACAAATATGACAATACTTATCAATATCGATTTAAGAATGTGTCACCAAGGCAAATATAATAAGAAATATTTTTAAACAGTTTTACACTACATGAAGTACTTTGTAGTATGTACAGAATTTGTATTATGGCAGAAATACCAAAAACACATTGTGAAAAATACTTTTTAACAAAAACCAATGTAACAACACAAATGTTAACCTACCCAGTAACGACAATTCTTTACCATGGATAAAAAAAATACACTGGTATTTGGATTTGCAGAGTTCATCCCAGTTTTCTAGCATAAGCTACCACCAATGGTCAGGATCGACATCAAATTCACATCAAGTATTTACACACACTGCCATTTAGTTTGTTAAGAATTTAATATAAATCAGGGTTTAAACTTTTATATAACTTAAGCTGTTATGATAAATAAATAAACGCATTACATAACAACCTATAAATGCGAATAATAAACGAGTTACTAATTATAAAACATTGAATACATCAAATTAACTATAATTTATCAAATATATAAATAAACAAACTTTCTTATAGCCGAATTCCTTCTAAATATTTAGATATAAAAAGGAATAATTTAACTTTGGAAACCTTTTGCAATAGTGCAATGCTTAGGCATAATTTTTATAATTTTTTAGCTTTTAATATTTTAGAAATACTAATTAAGTTAAGAGTGTTTACTAAGGTCGTGGCAAGCTCGCAAACATAGTTGAAAAGGAATAATTTATGAACCGCGGAATTGTAATGTTCAGTGCAAGGGGACATTTTCAGGTTTGGTGGTTGCTTGAATTTAAAGCAAACATTTTGCAGAATTCTCAATTCCTCATATTATTGCAATACAAATATGAAAAGCCTATACGAAATAAATAAAGTGACACTTTGGGCTACAACCATTTAAATTTTATTTGTATCTTGTTCTATTGGTTAACAAGTTCTGACTAGTTTACAATTATGATTATAGCTTTACATTCTATTCTAAATGATGAAATCTATAAATGCTATTCTAAATGATGAAATCTTTAAATTCTATTAAATAGCTTTTCATCCATAGAAATAAACGACTGTGAAATATACAGATGGAATGTTAATTATAAAAACATGCAACCAGTGTCAGATTTTTGGTAAAAGTTTTGTAAATGAGATAGTAAAAAAGAAATAATGTGAAAATATAAGAACGTAAAAAAAATATTTTTTATAATTGCGTGAAAAAAAATCCGATTTTTACACTATAATTTTAATATCAGACGCGTGCGAAAAGTTATACTTTTTAGAAACAGTGATACAAAATTACTTTTTTTCACCCAAAAGCAGTGAAAAAAAGTAATTTTTTTCACTCTTTTCATAAGATGTCAACATTTCAAGTAAAATTTCTATTTCATAATCTTCATAAAATCCAGAAATTTATTGATCTGCTTTATTTATAAATATTATGCGCGTGAATTTTATTATTATTTTATTTTTGAATCAGTATCCATGTTCAAATGTTTGACTTTAAACTAAAAAATTAGTTTTCCTTTTGTAGTTCCAGAGATTTATCGATGCCGATCTTCTTTACGTAAAAAAATTAGCACGTGAATTATTTTTGAACCAATGAGATGATTTTTTTCACGTAATTATAAAAAATAGTGTATGAAACACGTGTGAAAAGTAAACTTTTTAAAACACGTGTCATTATTTCACTCGCTCGTACCTCGCTCGTGAAATAAAATCCACTAGTTTTAAAAAGTGTTACTTTTCACACTTGTTGCATAAATAACTATTATAACTATTGATATATATTTTTTTCTTATCATCAACCAGTAAGAAACCACTTTGTAGTTTACTTCAAATTAAAAATATTTAAAAGCTAATAATAATAATAATTTATTTTTCTTTAATGTAATTAATGTACGATTTCTTTTAAAATTACATTTTTTATAAATTTGAAAAACACGTAAACTGTTTAAAAGAATGGAGTGAGTAATGGTTAGATAAAAAAAAAAGTATTGAATAGTTTAAAGAATATTTTTCGAAACATTTTAATTTTTATATTTATGCGATTGGCTTGCACGGAGAAAATAATGGTGAGGGTTCCAGTATTTTCTGTCAACGATTTTATTTTTTCAGGATTTTTGCTTCTGGAGTTAGGTTGTACGATTTAGAGCTAATGTGGGTTGAATATTCTATTCTGTTAGCTGGATCTTTGTTCGAAAAAAATCGCTCTATTGAGTTGTAATGGGCTTTTGTGGCGATCTTCATGTTCGTACCCAAAAACGTCGCAAGCTCAACAAAGTCGCCAAGCTCAACAAAGTCGCCAATCATTTGTGCAAGTGAGCGAAATATGTTTTTTTTTGCATCCAAATTGAGATTTTGACATGAAATAACATTATTTTACGACTACTTTTCAACTAGCTTAACTTGGATTAAGTGGGAAAATAACAGAAGAGTTACCTAAAGCCAAACTAAATGGTAAATAAATACTTAAATGCAATTAAAGCTTTATCTTTCAGCCCGTGCAAAAAACAGGACTTAAATGGTTAGTCAATAGATACTAATATTAAGCGGTAAAATTAGCATTTGCAAGATACTATTCAAAATTAGATATTCCAAAAAAAAGTAAATGCTCTTTAGTTTTAAAGTCTGCATCGATATTGAAATATCTCATTTCAGATTTTCATAATAATTTGTATTTATTCAGAATAAGTTGATGCACATTCTGAACATATTTACCTTCATTCTAACTCAAGAAATTTAAACATGCAACCTTTTTAAATGCCAACCTAGTATCACCTTTCCACTAAACTACCCCAAAAACTGCCATCCAATTTTCCCAGCATCACATTATCTCTTGTTTCAACGTAACTCCGCATAACCAAGCTACTCTAACCACTTAGATTGAAAAGACATCCTACACTAGTACGCGGTGACATCAACAACGAAAAAAAAAATTAGCCTTCTAAAACATCCACGCGTCCTTTAGTGCACTAGTCCCCCTCGGGTCCCAACAAGAGTGCGTCAATCGCATGAATATTAAATTAGCTGCATTATTTATGACTTCATCACCGACTAGCTTGCTGATCCAGCCTTTGACGGGTAACAAGCCATGACAAGAGCACTACGATCTCTGGAATGAAGAGCTTAGTGGAAGAACGTGCTATGTGACATAAAGGCGAGAAAATGAACTTTGCAGTTTTAGCTTCCACACTACGTTTATAACGTAAAAAGTGGAAGGTATTATAATCGTTCAGTCCGTCTGTCTGTCTGTCCATCACCCACTTTCATAGCCCAAACTACAAATGCTACGGTCAAGTGTGATACGTCCATTTTTATACGTCCACACGTACATTTTTATTAGAATTAAATCACCATTGTCATTCGCAACAATCGCTCGAGAAACTAATTCTTTTAGACAATAAATTAAAATTAATTTATTATTGCGACATCGATCAGTTTGAAATGACGTCAAATATATTTCACTACGAGATTCTTTCTACGTTGATATGAAATGTTTTCATTCTATTTAAAAGCGAGGAATATTACATATTTATTCTCTGAAATATAAATTAATTTTTGCAAACGATAAGTAATAATTATTAAATTTTCGAAATAAAATAAATGAAACTAGTCAAATTTAGCATGTAAATGTTTAATATAGAATATTAATGCTGTGTTTGTCTCCTTTTTACCTGTTAAACACAACTGTTGTTCGGAAGCGGGTTAAGTGACAGATTTTGTTACAAACCTACTTGTTTAGTTCATACTTAGATCAGTTGAAAACGGTAAAAAAAACTTAACTTTAAGTTTATGAAAAAGTAGAAACTTATTGTCGTTAAAAAAGAGAATATTATGTTCATTGACATAATTTTTTTAAATGTCACATAGCATGTTCTTCCACTAAGCGCTTCAATTGAGAAAGTAAGGGGATATAAGAGCATGGGATTCAATGGGATTGGGTACTTGTGGAAAAAGGACGGATGATCCATGTCACAGTAAGATCAGCCTATAAATAATCGACTAAGATACAGAGATATTAACTACGCTTTTGAACAATGCTATGACATTGTTTGGCGTTCTGAAATGGAAGGGATTATTTAAATTTATAATCAAAGATCTAACTTTCATGCTTTATGCTCTGTACGTCCGGAATACCATCTGAACCGCTAGACTACGGTCTACCATGTACCCGTTTAGCCATTTATGAACTGAATTGTAGAGCTTAGTGGAAGAACGTGCTAAGTGACATTATTGAAAAAATTGAGATTTTTGTGTTAATAAACATATTACTAACTTCTTTAACGATAAAAAGTTTCCTCATTTTTGTAAACTTTGTTTAGTATATTTTTTACGGTTTGCAAGTACCGTTTTCAAAAGATCCGAGTGCAAACTAAAAACTTTAACGGTCATTTTCTCGTTTTCATATTTTTGTTACTTAGCACGTTCTTGCACTAAGCTCTTCAATTAATATATATATTTAATCATTTGCATTTGCCAATTTTAAAGCTATTTGTGAAATTAATAATATATTACTGTAAAAAATAGTTTTAACATAGAATGCACTTTATAATGAATTTATTTTCGTTTTTCCTTCTTTCTAATTATAATAATAAAATTACACACTTTTTCGACAAACAACGAAACAACTTTGTTGAATGAATATGATTTACCATTTGAGTTTAATGTTTTGAAAGTTTATACTGCAGTAATTAAATCCTCACTACCTTCTATTTTTTTAAACACGAAACATAACTAAAACAACGGTCTTTTAAAGGGGACTTGTAAGTACCGTCAGGGCATAACAAATAGGCACAGGTAATTAAAATTATATTTTTCTAAAAAAATTATTTTACCTTTGTAAACTTTAATGTGCTAAAACCGTACAATTCAATCAGTTTCACAACTGCCCCATCTAGCCCTGACGACGCCAAGAGACCGCCCAACGAGTGTCACACACACAGGGCCGTAGTGAGCCTAGTGGTCAGCGTCTCGGTCTCGGGATCGGAAGGTCCTGCGATCGAGTCCCGGTACCACTGAAGACCTATCGAGTATATGCGGAGTACGTGCTCGTTAAATCTGTTGGGTCCGAAAGTCCTCTAAGTTCCCATACCAAATCAATACCTCTGGGGGTGACAAGCCAATTCTTGGGATCCTCTAGTTGGCCTCTGTCTCTAAAATATTAGATGGGTCCATTTATGTGTGTGTGTTGTCTGTTGTGTCTGTCTTACTTGACGAAGGTTTATAAGCGGGTCGCTGACCAAGCACACAAACCTGAATATATATGTCCACCAACCAATCACACACACAGCGACAGCACAAACATAAGAAAAGTTATTGAAAATGAATATTTAAAGGATTTGTTTTCATAAAAAATCGATTTAGAGTGACATCATAAACATAATATACATCACAAAGTGATTCTTCAATAGTTACTGATTTGTTTATTAAGAAAACAGTTCGAGAGTTCAATTTTTTTTGTGTATAAAAAACTGATTAGTTATAAATTACATTTCTTTTTTTTTAATGTGTAATTCTATGAGGGCATCAAACTGCACATTGTTCAATACCATATTTTAACGGTTTTCAAAATGATAACACCTACAGACTTCAAATTTGGTTTACTAGTCAATCTTCAGAAAGTATTTGAAAATCACACCCTTGAGAGATTATTTGAAAGTGATAAATAGCTGCTGTGTTGGTGTATTATTTTCTCGAAAATCATAAATCATTGTTCGAAAATTAAAATAATTCCATGATAATTTTTGCTTCCATTTTTAGAGCAAGCAATTTTACATAATTATTCTTCGAACTGCAAATAAGTTTAATTTGAGCAAACGACGAAGAATATGAATTGAAGTGCAAAAGAAATTAATGAAAATATTGTATTTTAAAAGTTTAAATTATTACTAACTGCTGTTTTTGGCATTTTCAAGGTGTATAAATCTGGTGCGGAAGCGGTTCTAGTTGGCAGTTACCGTTACATTTTTTCTAATTAAAAATAACTAAGAGAGTGTAACACAGACACTAAACGACTTTCAATTACAACTGAATAAAGCAATTCGCTGAAAGATAATTTTATACCCTACAAGTTAATTTCAATACATTTAAAATCTAAAAAGTTTTATGGGAGCCACCATTTGCGCATACGCGATTTTTCCGAAAACATTATGACGTACGACTGTTATTGGGAACTTCAGTTCCAAATTTAAAGTCAGTAGTTCTGTTAGTGCGAGCTATAGAGTCTTCAGACAAACAGAATGACAGACGGACCAATTTTCAAAAACAACTATTTTAGAATCAGCACCTTCCAAAACGTGTGGAAAACACAAAATATCCATTTTGAATTTTCGACCCCATCGCAATAATTTCAATTGCTTAATATGTGTAATGAAAATTTTTAAAAAAATGAAAAGTCAGCTAAAAATGTCTTCTTTATTTGAACTATTTCATAATGTATAAAATGCTGAGTTAATGTGTTTTGTTGAAGATACAATACTTATAAAATTTATAAGCAGTAAAACTTTAAATCGAATATTATTTTAGAATACGATCAATTTGGAATACAATATGTTTATAAAAATGCAAAAACGATAATGATACTTCGTTTTTCGAATCCATTTCTTTGTGGTATGGGACATTGTGTTGGGTGAAGAAATGAGAAAAGGAAACTATTTTAATGCCGTATAAACTTGAATAATTGTGTAGGGTAAAGAAATATTTTTTTATTTATTATAAAGGCAATGTATACTAAAAGGTTTTTAATGTTCAATTTTTAATAAATAATTTGGTTTAAAAAATATGCACCTTTTTTCCTACACAGACTAGGAACTGTTATAAAAAGTATTTAATCATTTTAGAGAACAGTGTTTTTGACCAGCGAAACTTGTGACACAACATTTTTGTCAGCGGTTTAAATGAACAGCATTGTGTGAAGGCGTATAAGATTTAATCTTTTCTTTTAATTATCGAATGGAATCACAATAAAATAAAAAAAACACTAAATATATTACGACTAGTTTTGGAGTTAAAAGGACAATATGCTTACTTAAATATGTAAATAATCCATGTCAATTGTAATACGTACATGCTTAATATTCGTTCTTGTATAAGAATAAGGTTTTAAGGATTAGTTCTAACGTCTAAAGTTTGAAATAAATGCATGGGCAAGAGAAGATACAAATGATTCATAAAAAATATGAGAGTGATTGATTCCTACATTGAAACTAATATTTCAACAAGGATATTTTTGAACGTTTTTGTTTCGTTAAAATCTTTTTATTGAATTGTTCAAATTAATTTGACATTAAATTATTTTAAATGAAATTCCAGTATTTTACACTAAATTTCTAATATTTGGTTCGTATAAAGTATACTTAAAAATTCCAACAACTAAAATTATTATATAATTCTAAATACACATATTACTAATGCAATACTATCAATATCGCACTCGTCTGAACAGCTTATTAATTAGAATGCAAACTACTAGGAACTATTCATTCATGCGATTCAAATTTGTTAATTAAATTAACTATTAACTAACGAAGGCAACAAAAAAACTACTGCTGTTACTGCTTTCTCCGAACAAGCCGTAAACTAAAAGTTCTTCATTAGTCGAATTTTTAACGCACCGCATCACCTTTTCATAAAACACAAATTAATCCGCATTAAGGGACACGAAAAGACCAGAGATCAAAGGCCAAAACACAAAAAGAAAAAAAGGACAACAACGGAAAACGTTGATCATAATTAGATCAAGGACAAATGTTTCGAAAAAATACATGGTACATTAATAAATAACTACAGTGCGTTTAGTAATTTAATCGCTGAATATGAAAAGAATGAAAGTTTACAGGAAGATTGCCATACACGCTATTGTTTTCACTAAAATTTCGAATGCAAGAAGCGCGCTGGGATGTTTACCTATGGAATCGACACTTTTTTTGCGTTTAGAGATTCAATTTTAATCGAGCCCCATTCAAATTACCGATATAAAGCCGTAATTAAAGAAGCATTAAGCAGATTAAGTCCCAAAGTCACCTTAAAATCCACAGATACAAAGCCACGACTTTTAACGGAACAGAACAAAAGAGGGGAGAGGGGGAAGGGGGATTTGAAGTTCAGGGGGGGAGGGGGAAGTGTTGCCACCGGAAATTTCATCGAATAAATGCGATCAATTCCTCATCAAGGGCTAATCAAAGCCCAGAGACTAGGACAAAATTAAATTGAGTCACACATTGCCAAAAGATCACCAATGAAGGGGGAGGGAGCTTGATTGGGGATTGAAGATACTTTTAGAAGGGGTGCTGGAAAATTGTAAAGGTTGCTGCGTTTGGCCAATTATCACACGTTTAGGGAGTTTGGTGAATCCGATATTTTTCGTTTTTAAGTTTGACTTCAAAAAAGAATATTGTTGAAATATGAATGTTGAAAGGGAGAACTTTAAAAAAACTAGCTTCTCTTTTCTTTTAAAGATTAAACTGTATATAGGATGATTGTGGAAAAATATTGAACTTTTAAGAGTAAAGAATAAAAAAAAAAACTAGTGATTTTGTTGGTCACATCTCCCGAAAAAATACTGTATACTGTGTTATTGTCCTCAAGAATTACTGCCATCTCTCGGCGTGAAAGGCAACAAACTTTAGTTTTATATTATATTATTTCGTATATAAAGATTCGAGTCTGCTTATTTTGTGAAATAAATTTAGCAAAAATCACAGTATCACTAAGTATCCATTCTAGACAACTTTCCACTGTACTTTATTTAATAATAATTTAATGGTAATAAACACTGAGTCCAAAAAATACCTTTTTATTTTTTTAATTTTTTAAACTGAAGAAGCTCTTTTTGAATGCAACAAATCGAGGCTTCTGAAATAGTAAGCATTTATAGTAGTCACGGAATACATTTTACAACCTAGCATATGAAAGTGCAGGCAGTTCTAAGACAGCCTATATTTGGCATTTTCTTTTTTACTTACAAAGAATTAAGCATTAACAAAACCTTTTTGATATCCTCCCAAAATAGATAGCAATTTAGCATTAAATACATTCTTCTATTGCAAATGTAGTTATTACCTAGAAAAAGTTAAAGAGAAGTATATATATAGAAACGAAAAGATTGCGGAAATAGTTTGTTTAAGTTGACAATCTCCATATATTTCCATTTTGGCGTACCCGGATTTACATGATACTAGAGTTGGGAATGAGATGCGTCGATATTAAAACCAGTGAAGAAGTAATTAATGTGATAGAGTTATTAAAGTGTAAGTTGTCAAAGCTATGTCTAAGAGAGATGTAATAAGATACCTCACATTTGCACACAAGTAATTGCAATAAATTATTTTCAAGAAATGGAAAATTTCAATTTTACCAACTCTACAAATTACAAGTTAGTTGTTATTGATATTTAATGGAATAAGTTGTACGAGTTGAAAATACTTGTTAGAAGGGAGCACACGTTAAGCCACTATTTTCATTTCACTAAAAGTCTTTAATCGATAATTTCAATCTTTAAAAAAAAGAGCTTCATAATTTGATTTTTGATAAGAAAAATGCTTTACTTAGTTTCAGGGTATTATCCGATAATGTGGTTTTAACATTTCAAAAAATTAATTTTTATAAATAAAATATAGCACCCAATTTCCCTAAAATTACAAACATTAAGTAAATTTGAAGGAAAGCATTTCAGTTGAATATAAATTTTAGTGGTATCATATTCAATTAAAAAATTCCAAATGTGACATTACACTTCGAATTCCTATGTACATATATAGTATTAGAGTTATTTCCATTCAACCCAACAGATAACTAAACCTCATCGATCTGACTTCTAACATCTAGCTAATTCTTAACGAGGCTAAACACGCAATAAGTCCATCGCACAACATAGTGTTTCAAAATAGTTAAGTTTAGTCACGGAACGCTTAAGTAAACGAATAGCGTTAATGTTGTTTGACACCGAGGGTAAGTCATACACTTTAGTTACACTTCCATAACACTTTATTTTTTTTATCCTGGACGTTGTTAAAATTCCAGTCCACTTTCTCTTAAGAAGAGGTCAACAAAATGTGCAAAAGTCAATATTGGAGGGAAATTAGTTGCTTGGTTATTGACTTATTATTGTATGGGCACGCGTGATGGGGATGATTTGGTGTTAATGTTTTTGGAAAAATAATTATCTTATTACACGATACCAAAAATTACTTTGGGTAATGCCGCATAAAAATAATTATTAATGCTTTTTTAATAATTAAATTCTATAAATAATTATAGGATTTGTTTGAACTATGTGATAATCAGGGACTGGGGAAATAATTAGTTATTTTTTTTTATTTCAGTGAAATTTTAATATTAAAAACTCGACATTATTATGAAATAAGCAGCTTATAACTTAAAATTTTCCTTCATGGAAAAATAATTATCGTATGATGAAATATCGAACGCAACTTGTAGTTTTGTTTAATGCAAGCAAATAAGTCGCATTAGTTGTATTTGCAATAGCTTTTATTTAATCAAATATTTGTTAAAATTCATGAATATTTCAAAGCTGTTTTTTTTGGCAAAATGAATTAATTTTTTTTCTTATACTTCTCTTAAAATAATTTTCATTTCAAAATAAACTTTAAAAATAAGCTATTGTCACTGTAATTAAATGCAAAATACTAGAAATCGAGTTTCCTTTGTTTTTTTGTGTGTGTTATGTTTTGTGTTATAATGTCATCTTTTCCATTCCTATTAAAATAGAATATACTTTATAAATTAAAATAAAAATTCACATAAACATGATATATGCATTTTTAGACAATATAAGATTTGTAATTTTATCATTTAAATTGGCTCTTTTAGCTTTACGTTAGTTACTTGCACAAATGATTTATCATAAGCTTATTTAAAATTATTTTTTAAAATGAGTAAAAAATTAAAATCTTTAATTTTTAAAAACATTTTTAAAACGTTTTTCATAGTGATGATGCACTGTTATATAAAATTTGTTATTGCAAAATATGCGGCTTATTTTAGAATTTTATAGACGGTCGTGCTGCCATCTACATTTAAACTTCTGCCACGGAAGCTATGGTTCGACCTTGCTAAATTTCGAAAACCTTGCTGAATTTCGAACAAATATGCCATCACACTACTATTCTTTTTTGTGTGGTATATTAAAGATGACACAATCCATGATTTTCCAGCAGTCAAATAACTGAATTTTCTTTCTTTTAGATTTTAAATTATTATTTCATGCAATATTTGCTTATTTAATATAATATATGCAAGTATTTAATTTCACATTTGAAATCCTCTACCATATTTTTTCTGAACAATATGGTGGAATAAATTCATTTCATAAAATAAATACATATATTTATAAAAACTTTTTTGTGGTGATAACATGAAAATGTGTAGGTAAATGACAAAACTAAAAATGTTATTTTCCATATGCTATACAAAACTATTTAGTCAGTAAGAAATTTTATTAAATAAAATTAATTTTAAAAAATTGACACGGACTGACTAAGATTTTGTAGCTATATTAAAGTGCATTTTAATGCATTGAACAAGGTACCGAGTACCATTATTTTGCATTTCATAAAATATGTACATTTGAAAATTATTTGTTTGCTGGAATAAAAAGATGATTATGGTAAAAAAAAAATAATAATTTGTTGGATGGCTAAATATGGGGAGGGAAATATTTATAAACGGCTTGTGCTGCCATCTGCACGATTAAATAGAAAGTATAAGAATATTAAAGACATGATTGTCATTCAATAAATCATTGTGAAGGATATATATATTTTTTAAAGTTAAAGAAGGAAGAAAATTAACACGCTTCAGAATTTTTATTTCCATTCTGTTTTAAGGGGCGTGAAATAGGAAGTTTTATAAAAAAAAGTATTTTGAAATAATGACCAATAATGGTATAAGAAAACTTGGACACGAATCAATTTTAGAATAAGAAAAAATCTAAAAAATCCTTTTAAAAATTATTTGTATCATCTTTATTTAGAATAAATAATTCTGAAATTTCATTGCAAAAAGTCAGATTATAAATGTTTTCCTGTTAGTATTTAAACGAACTACAATGCATGAACTACTAAGAAAACAGATGCTACAAATTATTCACGAATGAGTGCTATTACAAGTATTCGGACTTCTGAATGGTGTTTGATTATTCAATTGCTTTGGCAGATGCTTTGAAACTTGTTGAAAAGAAGTTTGTCACGTAAGTAATTGGGCTAAAGCTACGTATTTTCCTCTGTTGTATTTAAAATTATTTACGGTGAAAAATTCCATTTGAGTGTTTTATTGTCAGATGTTCCCTGAATACAAATCAAATCATTTGAATGGCGCGTACTACATTTAATCATGTGGGGTTTTGCTCTGTGTAGTTAAAGTAAAACATTGCAGATGTTTTGCATAAAATTAATAATCTTCGTTCGGAATTTTTTAAAATTTGTACTGTTCTTTTGATTTTAAAAATGTATAGGCAGCTTAATTTCCTCCAACTATATCTATTCTTTCTTTTTTTTTAAAATCCCAGTTATATTTTCAATTGCTGACGTTTATCACTAACTAAACTAGGTGCTTTTCTATTTCATTGGCGCAAATTTCGCCGAATGGAATCATTGGCGACAAACGAAATTTTGTGGCACATTGTGCATTGTAGGACCACTGGATACACAGTTAAAGGTTACCATTGGAATCCATTGGGCGGCGGTTGTACATTTTCGGCGACTCTATCGCTTACGCCTGCAAGATTAAAAAGAACCTTAAGGTAACAAGGAACAAAACGACCACTCAAAATATCGAATTTTCATTTAAACTTTAGTTACTGAATCGTGCCTTTACGAAAAAACTTCTATGATGCACATTTGAATAAGAGGCTGGAGTTTACAAATTTGGTAGTTAATTTCAATATAACTTTGTTGCCAGCTTTAAATGTCATTATTCCAAAACACCAATTTTCAGCCTTAAGGTACACTTTTCTCTTTTACTATTTTACTAGAAGGGTTGAAATTTTCTATGATGTCGTATACATGTCTATTTAACACAGTGAACCAAAAATATTCAGTGAGTAAATTTAAGACGATTTTTCTAATTTAAGAAATGCGCAAAATTTCTATTTCGGTTAATAACTCGGCTCAAACTTGAGGTCCATTACGTTGAATGGACTTTTTTTATTTCCATAAAAAATAATTTTCGGATACACGCAATAGTTGTACTGGAAAGTGTACCTAAACCTAAAAGCTAAAAATCTGTTTTAAGATAATGGCATATGAAGCCGGAAACAAAGTTCCATTAAAATTAACTACCAAATTTACGAACTCCAGCCCCATATTCAGATGCGTATTATATAAAATGTTTCGTAAATATTCATTTTAGTGATTGAAAGTTAAAACAAAAATGTTATATTTTGAAGCCCCTTAAATTATTCTGCTTAGTCTTATTATATTCATGTTTGGTTTAAGTCACACGTTGTGTCATAGTTGGATAGTCATTAGCCACATCGTTAAAAATAAAACTCTCAAATGATTATACTACGATGCCCTTATTTTATTGTGAATACAATATTCTCCAAAAACAAATAATTCGTAATCTCACTATTGAAATCGCATTTGTTTTTAAAATTCAATATACTCGCTTTATCATAGTATTACACCTCATTATAGACTTAGCTTGGAACTTTACATCATGAGAGGAAGCCCGCGTTGGCACATATTAACTCCTGCTACCATCCGATTATCTTTTTTTTTCTCCTTAATTATTCTCAAAAATGACAACAAGCGTGATGTGGAATTTGAAATTAGCGTACCCGGATATATTACAATATAATGAGGATTTTTCAACAAAAAAAAGGCAGCATTATTCTCAAATATGATAATTCAACTTTTCGGTGTGCACGCACGCAAAGCCTTTTTAATTTAAAATTATTTCATAATAATTGTATGCAAGCATATTCCATTGGTGAATTTTTGTGTACACTGGACTCCTTTATACAAAAAAGTCGATCTCAACGAGACAAAAAACAATATTTAGCTTCTCGAATATACTTAAAGTTTTTTAATAATTTCTAAAATATGTTTTCTGTAATTGTTTCATTGTACTTAGTCTAAATATTTGTTCACAAAATCTCTGCACAAACTAACCGTTAAAATTCCATGAAAGGGATCGAAATGGAATATCCATGTTTCTCCACAATATGTCAAAGAAAAGTAATATAACACTCCAACGAATTTTAAATATAATATTTCTATCTTCCGCCGTTCAGGATTATTTTGTGTTCGGTACAAGACCGGTTTGAGGGACAAATAATAGAACACCCGTTTTTAAAGAACAATAGGAAGGGAGGGAAAGTACTCATTGGACCGCATCGACTGTCTGTTGAGCTAACCTTCATTCGACATCTCCATTTTGAAAGTATGGAATAAAAAAATATAAAAATTGTACAGACGATAAAAATGAAGCATCCAGCTGATATTTGAAAGTTTGATTTTGGGGGCGGCGAAATACAAAGGAAAAAAAAAACTTTGTGCTTCACTGCACGGAAACATTATAAAGGATAAATCAGGAAGTTCTAAGGGACTCGTTCCTTAAAATTTAAATTTTTACCATTACATTTAATCCTTAACAAGAAGTTCATAAAGAACTAAAATAGCCTACTTTCCTGTTACTTAAACACTTACTGAAGTTAATCGGGAAAAAACTAGGTTTCTAACAGTAAATATCATCAACAGCCGTTTCTACACTAGATTTATACATATTAGAAAAAAAATCGAAACACAGCATCCAGCTAATAATTTAAACTTCTAAAAGCCAAAATCAACTATTTTCCTTAATATTATTTCGCAAATTAATTAAATATTATTTATCGTCTGCTCGCGATTTATTTGTAGTTCGAGGAATAATTAAATATTTATTAATAACAAAAGTAATGAAACTCCAAACTGCATTAAAAAGTAAGAAATGTAAATTAAAACTAAGCATAATTGCACGCAAAAGTATGCCTTGCCGCTTTCTTGTTAGATAATTAATGAATAATAAAAGAATAAAATTGTGCTACATTTTATGACGTCATTCCAAACTGATTCATGAAAATATTATTTTGCTTCAAATATGTTTAAATAAATAAAGTTTCTCATGCCATTGTTGATTTGGCAACAGTGATTTAAATGACTTAAAATTGAATTTCAATGCTAATTCAATGGAAATTCGCCGAAAGATAGTAGATTATGTCCGTCCGGACGTACAGACAGACGGACAAAAAGTATGAAAGTTGGGTATCTGAGGTCATAGCTTTCTAACAAAAAAAGAATTTTTAAGATTCGAGGGATAGAACCGATTTTGGAAGAGGGATACGACAGACGGACAGACAGACAGACGGAAAGACAGACCGACATACGAACAGACAGACATATGGACATCAACCGCATTTCAATACCTACAGTGATTAAATGACTCAAAATTGAATTTCAATGGAATTTCGCCGACAGATAGTAGATTTATGTCCGTCCGGACGTACAGACAGATGGACAAAAAGCATGAAAGTTGGTATCTGAGGTCATAGCTTTCTAACAAAAAAGAATTTTTAAGATCCGATGGATAGAACCGATTTTGGAAGGGGGTACGAACAGACAGACAGACGGACGACAGACAGACGGAAGACAGACAGACATACGAACAGACAGACAGAGGGACATCAACCGCATTTCAATACCTACAGTGACTTAAATGACTCAAAATTGAATTTCAATGCTAATTCAATGGGAAATTCGCCGACAGATAGTAGATTTATGTGCGTCCGGACGTACAGACAGACGGACAAAAGTATGAAAGTTGAGTATCTGAGGTCATAGCTTTCTAACAAAAAAAGAATTTTTAAGATCCGATGGATAGAACCGATTTTGGAAGGGGGGTACAGACAGACAGACAGACAGACGGACATCGACCGCATGTCAATACCTACTTTTTCATTTTTTTAATTCTTTCGAATTAAAAAAAGAAAAGTAGGCTAAAAATGGTATATGATATTCTAAAGTATTAAATGTTTAAAATATGTACCTAGGAGGAGTATTAATTTTCCCAACGTAAACTTTTGTTTTTTTGAACAACAATTTGTGTTTCTAAAATCTACTTATTGAGAAAGTCCTCAGTTTTTTTTAAAAAAGGCGAACGTTAGTGTTTTTTTAACTAAATATACTTTTGAAGCTAAAACTATTCCATTTATGTTCAATTGTATTAGTTTCTAGGTAAAAATTCCTCAGTTTTTCTTAGTTTTAAACTTTTTACTGTGCACAACTAACAGACGTGCTCTATTCCTTAGAAATAACTCTATTACTTGAAGTTTGATTTATTTAAAGAATAATATTTTATTTTAGTATTTTACTGTTTTCTTGGAGAGACTTAGAACAATAGTCTGACGTCAAACGTCCGATCAGTTGTTAAGAACAGAAAAAAGAATTTAGGTTCCTTTAAAGTTTTAATACTGCTGATGAAAATAGATGGAAAATCAAGTTATTTTAGTTTGTGTGTAGCTAGAAGAAATTTGCCATGAAACAAGAAGACCTTGAAAGTTTGCGATGAGTCAACTTATTTTTAAACGTCAATTCAATTATTTTTAATGTAAAGACAGTGAGTTTTATAGTTAGGGATTAAAAGTCAGGGTTTGCTGATAGAAATCTGTCAATGCGGAACTGAACTTTGTAAAAATTAACCTATGAACTTGTTATGTTATTAATTAGAACGCTTTACGCCCATGAATATGAAGTGTTCTAAAAATGTAAGGAATTCAAAATCAAAATCGTATGTTGCGCCAAGAATAATAACTAATGTTATATAGAGAAAACTGTAGAATGAGACTGCATGGCTATCTAATTAAAGTTATATTATAGGCTATCACTTTAACTTAGATATTAGAATCAAAAGTCTGTAAGAATATTGTAAGTACTTTGTTTTCTAGTTATACTTTTTATCTGATTGGACAAAAAGAAAATATGCTTATGCATTTAAAAGCTCCAAAAGTAGTGACTTTCAAACTTTAACGCACTACTGAAAATTGTTATTTTTTAGTTCAAATAAATTGGATCGGAACTTACGGTTTTGGAAGAATCAAAAACATGTATCTCCATATACATCTGCACCTTAGTCTGAAAAGGTCAGATGTCCAATGCTATAACATAGGACAACAATCCTTTTTGTACCACATATACATATTTAAATCTCAATATGCTCTATGATAATCCACCTCTTTTTATTCTATTCAAATCACACAGACCCTTTCTGTATAAATCGATCCACAGACGATTTTGAGAGCCCTTCCCTCAGAAATGGCACAGAATACGAAATCATAAACAAACAAGCCTATATATCTGGATTTTGATATGAAGCCTCTTGCTGATTTCTGATATTCGTTTCAGCCAGTCGAATATTTCAAAGAGGGGGAGAAAAAGTTTGTGAAAAACGTTTCTTTTTTACGTCTTTACTATATATTGGTTTGGTAGTCTTGTTCCTCGAATTTGTAAGAAAAACATTTGCGGCGCTAGGCAGGTAGCCAGTAGTGTGTACGAAAGCAACTAGGAACAGTTTGTTTTGAGGCACCCAATTCATTGGTTAGGTATTGGTTGAGTTTACGTGACATTATAGCTACACTTTGACTATTGGCGACGGGCCTCGTTATTTAGAACCGCTTCCAAGTGACGACCCAAATGTTTGCTACCAAAAAAAGAAAGCTTTGTAAAGAAAGATGAGAATGTTACAATAAAAAACCCGGTCTAAGTCATGTGTGTAGATATAGTTTTCGAATCTACACCAGATTCTAATCGAAAAAATCGGATAATTGGATTCAGATGACAACCAATAATAAAGCTGCGATTTCAGATGGTGGCTCTTCATCCCATTAATGTTCGGCTGTATGAAGAGGTGTATTAAGAATATCAGCTATTCACATGGTCGGATTTAGGGAAATTTGAATTTGGATTGTCGGTGTTTGGAAAATTGTCGTTTTATTGTACATCGATTGTTTTGAATTTACAAAATGTTAAAAGTGACTTCTTTTAGTAATAATACTGGACCAGACTATTTTTTAAAAAATAAATATTGGTTTTTATTTATAAAAGAAAGACACCCATAGTTGAATCGATCATGTAAAGCGGTTTTCTGTTCTTACAGCTTTACAGTGCTGATTTGTGGTTTTGTTAGCTTTTCAATTTTAGACCATTTTTCCAAACGCAAAAAGTAAAGAAAAATAATAAAAAAACAGTACTGTTAGCAACAACCGAAAATAAACATTGATTTTTCTTGCTTATATTATATGAAAGGTATGTAGTTGGCAAACTCCCATGCTCCAAAGTATAACTAAGTTATAGTTCTTGGTCCCTTCATTGGCGACTTATGATAATAAATTCAATTGTACGATATCGCCAATCAAGGAGTCGTAACCTATATCTTAGTTTATCTGTGAAGAATGTGAATTTTGAAACTAGACCCTTCATATCGACTGTAAATATGAGACTTTTTTTTAGTTACAATTGCAAAAAATGCAGTTACATTCTTGTTGAACCATATTAATGTATGGAAGAGTATTTCTTATTCTTGCATGGAGTAGACATAGAAACTGGTGAGCGCTATTATCGGTATTGCAGGCAGTAAATCGTTCGGACCCTTGTGCAGATGAAAATATTTTTTTGAAGAGTGTTAGAGGATGAGTTAGTTTCTTTGCAGAAAAAATATCCTTAGAGTATTTTTTTGTTGTGTTTGAGAGCAGCGTGAGGGTAGGGAAAGTAATCGCGGTTTCTTCTCAACTGCAAGTCTGGATTTTAAATTTTTGCTCCATGGTACGGTTTGGTTGAATAAAAGTCGCACTAGAGCTATAATATACGAAGCTATTACGCCAGTTTTAAGCAATAAATTAATTAGTTTTAACAATTTAAATAAATTATAACGATAATTTTTTAAAAACTTTATTTGTTAAAAATAGTTAAAATCTATTTCCAAACGTCTAAAAATGCAAGCATGAAGAATTCAGGGTCTATTTATTAAACGGTTTCAGAGTAAATTTTATTTTACCATGTTTTTTTTTATATTTTCATTTAATTTAAACAAACACTATTTAATTCTTCAAAAGACATGACTCTTTCATCTTACTATACAAAAAGAATATATAACTTTATAGAAAAAAAGGTATGGAGAATTTGATAAAACTTATTTGAAATAAGTGCGAACTTAAGTTAGTGACAAAAAAAAAATCGCAAGCTGATTCCAAATGGAATCATTGGGGGTGAAAGAGTTTACACCATGCGCTCCCCTAATTGTTTTGAGCAGTGTAGTAAAAAGTTCGTATAGCAGTGTTTTGTAAAAGTTAGTATTGCAGCTAAAATTGATCTATATTTAACAACACCAGAATGACGAACGGAACACTTGTTTTTAGCACATTAATTTACTACGGAGGGAGTGATTTAAAAAAATGCAAAAAAGTTGCTTTTGCCAGAATTCTATCGTCTTATTTTTTAAAAGTAGACTCACCTTAAAGAGAACGTGAACATCCTTGTGAAAAATATTCAACCTGTAACGAAAGAATATATCACAATCACACAAAAGTCAACCATTGTGAAAGCAAACAATAACGAGAAAGGTTTTAGTGAATTTAAAGAACCCCGAATAACTTTCAGTTCATAAAACATCTAAACATACGTTTTAAAATCATAAAATAACTTTTGTTAAAACTAGATACAAAAAACATAAAATATTACATTACAAAACATTACAAAATTGTGTGGGTATAATGGGTTTTGTACCCACAAAATTTTGTAAATTGTACAATATTAGGAAATAAATATTTTTCTTTGTGACTTTATGTGCTAAGTTGTGTACTTTATTATTATAATAAAGTGTTTCACTTAAGTGTAATTTTAAATAACTTTTATGGTTTTTGTTGAAAACATTCGAAATGTACTCTGATTAAACAGAATAAAATAATAAGTTACGAACAGGATGATAGATGGCGCCACAACAGTAATATTAACAGTATTGTTTTAAGTCACCTGCTCAGCTGATTACACACAACTACGTGCTTGCATCGCATTTCTCAAGACTTTTTTTTCCTTTTTATGCGCTGTTAATTTATAGGAATGTCAAGTTTTAAATATTCAATTTCATAATAAATGCATTACAACTGTAATCATCTTGTTTTATTTATCAGCATCGCATCTCAACAACCAGCATCAACAACCCGGGCTGCCGTTACGGTCAGCAGTTAATACACATAGTTAAATAAATATATAATTATCTCACATCCTTCTTTCAATTATAATGTTATTCATAACATAGATACAGACAATATAATTTGCTTATGTTACATAATCATTCAAATAACGAGGTTGTCTACGGATTCGATTGCTAGTTCTTTGCACAGTGTTGTGTGTTCCTTGGTTTTGAGAACTAGTCTGAGGTACATTAGGACTTTGAAAGGCGTCATCAACATATCCATAGGGATCTGATTGCTCCTTAAAGAAAGTGTTAGACTTTCTAATATGTTTACGATTACGTCTTAAAATTTTACCCGCCTCATCTTTAACAATATAAGATCTAGGGAAATTTTGATCCTTTGAGACAACTTGTGCAGGACCCCATGTTTTATCTTTAAAATTTAAGATTCTTACATTTTCTTTGGGCTTAAGTTCAGATAAAGGATGAGCTGTTCTATCATAATATGCTTTCTGGACCTCCTGTCTTACAACTAATTTTTCTCGAATATTATTAAACAACTTGGCATTCAGTAACTTGTTGGTCATAGGTAATTTAGTTTTTAACCTTCGATTAAACATCATTTGAGCTGGGGATAGACCTATTCCTGCAATAGGGGTGTTACGATATTCCATTAACGCCACATAATGGTCTCTTTTATCCTCCCTTGCTTTTTTAAACAAGCTCTTAACAATACCCACCCCTCTTTCTACCATCCCATTACTTTGTGAAAAATGAGGACTAATATATGCACAATTAAAATCATATTCTTTAGCAAACTGTTTGTACAAGTAACTATTAAAGGGAACATTATCCGAAACTACAGTGGTAGGTATCCCAAATCTGGAAAAAATTCCTTTAAGTTTATCAATTACTTCAAGGGCAGATTTGTTCTTAAGCAAGCAAACTTCTAACCACTTCGAATAATAGTCTATGAGAACCAGGTAATTTAAGTTACCAAATTCCATGATATCAACGCCTACTTTTTCAAAGGGCCTGTGTGGAACGATATGGGGCTTTAAAGGCCTCTCTTGGGTTTGCTCTTTGAAATTTTTCACATGTTTCACATTTAGAAACAGTGCGCTCTATTTCAGTGTCCATTCCTGGCCAGTACATCAAACTCTCTGGCTCGACTTTTGCATTTCTGTATACCAAGATGGGCCTCATGTATCAGCATTAACATTTCTTGCCTAAGGATACTAGGAATGACAATTTTGTCGTTTAAAAATACCAATCCCTCCACACAAACCAATATCATTTCTAACTTTGTAATAGTGTTTCAAATTACTAGGTACTTTAGTCTTTACAGGCCACCCTTCTAGAAAATACTTGCAAATTAATTTTAAATCTTTATCTTCCGCAGTGGCTTTTTGAAACTGTTTAAATCTTACCTCGCTCATTGGCAAAAGTTTTGATATAGAATGGACATATTGACCATGTCAGGATCATCTTTGACTGCTCCTTAATATAAGCCCTTGATAAAGCATCAGCCACATACATTTGGCTACCTGGTAAATACTTAACTGTGAACTCATATTTTAAAAGTTTAAGAAGCATTCTCTGCAATCTAGAGGAAATTTTACTAATAGGCTTTTGTACAATGGCCGTTATGGGCTTATGATCACTTTCTACTAGTACCTTATGGCCATAAAACCAAATTGTGGTACTTCTGAAAGGCAAACACCATTGCCAACAACTCCTTTTCGATTTGTGCGTAGTTTTTTTCGGCTTCTGTTAAGCTCCTCGATGAAAATGAAATTGGGTGCCCCCCCTGCAATAAGCATGCACCCAGTCCATCTTTCGAACTATCACACTGGATCGTTATAGGTAAAGAGCTATTGAATACCTTAAGAACAGGTGTCGAGCAAATTAACTTCTTAATGTCCTCAAAACTTTTATCCTGCTCATGACCCCATTGAAATTCAACATCATTTTTCAATAATCCCCTTAAAGGAGCTGTGACGCAAGATACATTAGGTATAAACTTGGAAAGAAAGTTGATCATTCCTAGAAGTCTTTTAATATCGCTCTTAGACGATGGTTTGTCAAATTCATTAATAGCTCTAACATGTCCTGGGTCTGCTCGTATTCCTTCCCTTGATACTATCATGCCCATGTATCTTACCTCAGGTACTCTAAATTGGAACTTATCTTATTAACTTTACATTATTAGCTTTTGCCCTCTCCAGAACTTCCACTAAGATCCTGTCATGGTCCTTTTCATCTTTTCCTGCTATGATCAGATCATCAAAATATATCTCTACCCCATTAATGTCCCCAAAGAGTTTTGGTTCTTTTTCTGAAAAACCTCAGGGGCCGAACAGATGCCAAATGGGAGCCGATTAAACTTATACCTACCAAATGGAGAGTTAAAGGTACATAAATCTGAACTGGATTCATCTAGAGGTACCTGCCAGAACCCTTCTTTAAGGTCAAGACTGAATAGTATTGCTTTCCTTCCAGTTTAGTAATTATATCATCGGACGATGGAATCATGTAATGCTCTCTTTTGATAGCTTTGTTAAGATTGCGGGAATCAAGACAGATTCGCAGTTTTCCATTTGGCTTTTCTACTATGACTAAGCTACTAACCCAATCTGTTGGTTTATTTTACCTGCGAAATAACTCCCACCCTTTCAAGCTGCGTTAAAGTGTTCTTAAGAGGCTCGTGTAAGGCCTGTGGAACGCGCCTGGGTGGATTTATGACTGGCTTAACATCATTATTTACAGTGATGTTATGATGATCTCCTGGAAAAATTACCCAACCCTCAAATACCTCAGAATACTTATGTAATAAATCTCCTTTACTTTACACACTTGATCAATTCTTTGGATTAACTTTAAAGTTTCGCAAGCCTTTAATCCCAAAATAGGATTTGCCTCTACATCAACAACAGTAAATGGCAACTCAACATTTTTACACTTATCAGTTGAACATTTGAGCTTTAGGAGCCCTTTTGGTTCCAACCTGTGATTCCCATAAGCCTCTAACACAAAATTTATATTTGACAATTACTATACTTGAATAAATCTAATCTTTCACACACATTCAGTGGCAAAATATTGACTTGAGCACCGGTATCCAGTTTAAATACAATTGGTTTCTCTTGTACTAATATTACCTGTAACCATGAGTCTTTAGACAGCTCATACACTTCAGTTATATTTAATGAATCAATATACAAACTACACATTTCAAACTCATTTGTAGCAACTTCGTTGACTACTCTGCTGTCATTATTCACATGATGCTTGGCAGTTTGGAAACACATAGCTGCAAAGTGACCTTTGCGCTTGCAGACGTTGCATAGTTTGTTGTAAGCCGGGCATTGAAGTCGCTTATGACTCCTTCCACATCGAGGACAGTTCTGTATCATCTGGTCACCTTGTCTTCTTGCCCTCAAAGCATCCACCTGATGATGCGTATTCCCTGAATTGACTGGATTTGTTCCCGACTGGATTCTGCTGCTCTCACAAAGTCGGGGCTTTAGCGAGGTCTAGAGACAACTCACGCAGTAGACGTTCCTGCAGGGACTTGTCACGGATTCCAAGAAACTATGCGGTCCCGGATGAGGCTTTCCTCCTGGCTTTCAAATTTACAGCTGGCGGCCAGTGTCTTTAGTTGGGTGACGTACGCATCGACCGGCTGGCCGTCTTGCTGGCAGCAGGAAAAGAACTTGAAGCGTTCAAACACAACGCTGTTCCGGGGTGTACAATGTTCATCAAATTTCAAGATTACTTTGTCATAGATGTCCTTATCGGTAGCGGGATCAAACTTGAAAGTATTGAAGAGCTGTACACCCTCCTCTCCCAGCACGGTGAGAAGAATCGCGATCTTTATCTCATCGGACTTTTTGTCTTTTTCTGACGCTAATATATAGTGTCCGAAACGTTGCTTCCACTGAATCCATTTCTCCGCAACGTTACCTGTGGTGAAATCAAGTTCAGAAGGTGGTTTGAAGTATTCCATTTTCAATGAAACACTACAGTTCAGCACGTGGTGCGGCAATCGTCGAATTATTCAAACATCCACCTAAGTCACACTTTTAAAGTGACAACATGACTACTTTTACTTCAGGGCTCTTTAGTCTGACACCATGTCAAGTTTTAAATATTCAATTTCATAATAAATGCATTACAACTGTAATCATCTTGTTTTATTTATCAGCATCGCATCTCAACAACCAGCATCAACAACCCGGGCTGCCGTTACGGTCAGCAGTTAATACACAAGGAAAACCTTTTTTAGATTTTAAAAAAATAAGAAAAACTTCTCTAAAAGAAATATGCCGGAAAATACAAAGAAAAATAGGTAATCCTCAGTCATTATAATCAATAAATAGTAGCTATTAATTTTAATTTTTCATTTTTAATAGCTCATATGATATAATGGAAAGAAAAAAAATATTTTATTTATTATAATAGTATAGAATAAATTCGAACCATATTGAAAATAAATACAAAGAATGGATTTTTTTGCAACATTGATTTTGAAATATTCAACTATTTATTAATAAATTAAACTAGTTTTACTTATGCCACGAGATATGGCCATGTGTGATATTTGGAATTTATTTTAGAATTTGATGTTAAAGAGGAGTATCACTTGACTCATTTATTACAAACTTATTAGTATAATCATAGGTTTAAGATTAAATATATATATAATTTGTTGAAAAACTGCTGTATTGAAATGTGTAACTGGCTATAATTAAAAACTGGCAACAATTTAAAGCACACATAAAATACTGTAAAGTAATTTTTTCAAACTAGCAAGATATTCTGCCTCAAGTTTTTTTAAAGAAAAAAAAATAACGGGTATCCCTAAAATTAAAATTATTTTTAAATAAAAATTGTAATTTGCCCCCTATTATCTCACGATATTTAAGTGATTTTTATGGGTGTAGATACTTAAGCTACCTACTGTCTAACGACAATATACTGCACCTAATCAGTTCTAATAATCTACTGCTTATCTCTTCAATAATATACTACTTACTAATTCAGTTCTACCAATCTATTCGATTTTATTTCGATAATTTATTACTAAATGCACCAAAGAAACCTTATAATATTATCAGAAAATCTTAATTTGCTAAAATGTATATTATTTTTTTTACTTGAAAAAAAATTTACTCACAGAAAACTTCGTGTTGTTAATTTGATATTTTTTTTTTATCGAAGACTTGTGAAGAAACTTGTGATAATGGCAGTTTTGTAGGGGAAAAAATCGGTATTACTCATAGTAAGCAGTCATTTATCTAACGAACAATCAAAAGTCACGTGACCACATTCTCAAGGTTTTGTGGTTTCTTTCATAACAGGTAAGCAGTCTACCGACTGACATATCAAGGAAAGATTTGATCTTTTTCGAAACAATTTTTTTTTATCATTCGTTTATATATATAAGGTTACTAGGTTTTATTTTATATAGAATAAAATCGAAAATATTTTGCCAATTTTTTTTCCTTTAACAATTTGAATTGATATTTTCTTTAATATATTGAAATTAAGATTAGTTATTTGATTGATTCTCCTGATGTACTCTCTGAACAGATGAGATGCCCCCAAAACCTCCAAATCGAAAGACTATCTTCTTACAAATTTTGCTGTATTCTGAGTTTTAATACCGAGATTTTCGAGAATAACGAATCTTTAAACGTTAAAACCAGTAATGACTTTCAAAAATTGGTAAAATGATACTGTGTGTGTTCATTAAATAAAGTTTTGTTTCAAGTTTCAAACCTAGTCATGTTTCCTTTGAACAAGAACTACTCTTTGGAATGAATTTTCATTCTACTTTAAGCAATACTCAGAATCACTATGTTAAATGCAAATTTGAAGTCTAATTTAGTACATTTTCAGTTTGCCTAGCAAGTGCGACTAGTGAAAGTATTTAAGGGTCATTCTAGTGTAAAAAGGACAAATCAATGTCTCGGATATGTTGCTCTTTATTTTCAAATTATATATGCATATTTGTGATTTATTAGTGTAAACTGGCCCACAACCTAACTAGTCCCACTTAAAAAATATCAAATAATTATAATTTACTTACATAAAATTTCATTTAAATATCCGATTTGTCACTCCCTCACACTGTCCCTGCATGCTTTTACAACTTTTAACGTCCTAAAAAGAGCCGTTTTAAATATATAATACTTTTTGACGGAACTATTTATGGTTAATTAGTTTCTGTAGTTTCCGAAAATGTATGTGATGTTTTTCTACCATCAATAGTTTTATGTAATTTTATGAGTATGTAATGTCCCTGGGTTATAGAGTCACTCCTATAACACTGCTTTAAAGTTCAATTAAAACTTACTGGACGACTAAGAAATCGAATTTATATTGGCATGTTATTCTTAAAGGATTGAGGCTTCTAAATCAGTCATCAGTTGTTTTGATCCATGAGTGATAACGTTTTTACAGTACTTTTAGCATTAAAAATATCATGGGAGTCTTTTACAGTCGTCACTCACTCAATCTCATTTACTGATTATAGATAAGTGCGATAATTTTTTTACTAGTATTTTTTTACTAGTGGGCATTTAAATGTAGATTAACATACAATCTCTAAACCTTATAAAAAATTCTTTGAAAATGATGTTATTTGACTTTTCGTACGGAATCGTCACTCACTCACACGTCTCTAACTCACATATCAGCCTTGAAGGTCAGTCCACATTAGATAACTTCATCTTGGATCTTTCTTTCCAAGCGCATTCAATACCGATCGGTTGTTTCGCTTCAACTGTAGATTTTTTAAAAACGCATGCCTTTAGATATTTCACGAGAGTAATTATTCGTATCTTCTTCTACGTTATAATCAAGAGTTAGGGTTAGTTCTAATTATCCTTACACTAGGGCTATTGATGACGGGTATCGTTATTTAGAACCAAGGTCACGTTATCATCAAGAGATTTATGACGAAAACTGTAAAATAAAATGCGGTTGTAATTTTTTTAAGCCGCTCTTCTCGATCAGGAGTCGTTTACTCTAATCACGTCATACGCATATTATACTTATTTAACACAATTTATTCCATTGAAATTATACTTGACAAAATGCCAATATTCAAGTATGGTCGGTGTCGACCTCATCACTTGACCAGGGTTCTAAATTATGAGGCTTGTAATGACTGCGTAGAGTCACTATAAGTAAGATGCATACTCAAAAATACTACGGATGATATCTGGTAGGTAGGTAGGTTGGTAGACATATATTTTCAGGCTTGTGTGCTTGGTCACAAAGACCCTCTTATTTATTTATTTATTATTATATAAACAGCTACCATACAGTTAAAAATAAACCAGTTACATGGCAGGAGAAACATACACAAGTAAAAATAGATATACAACTGACAGTTTAAAAAGCCAGTAAATGGCATGAAATAAGACTCACTATATATATACAAAGAAAAAAAAGAAAAACACCACAAATAAACAAATAAACCATTATTTTAGTTATATAAGGAAATTATATTTGATTTAAATGTCCTGAAGTTATCACAGAAGATGTCATCATTGAAAGGTAAGCTAATTAACAGTTGAATAAATTGATTTATGGGTTGATTTTTTATATAATTTGTCGAACAAAAAGGTTCTTTAAATAGTTTTATTACGAGTTTTATAAATTGGTACATATAATTTTAAATCTTCAAGGATATACGATCTTTACGGAAGATCTCATATCGGCTGTCGAATAGATCAGAATTTAAGAAATCATCATTTAGCCAAGTTTCTGTCAAGCATATTAAGTCATAGTCTTCATCACTAGAAACTTCAAATATATCACTTAATTTTCCTCGCATTCCGCGAACATTTTGGTAATACAAAGTTATTGGTGCAAATCCAGCTCTCGAGCCACGAACATTCTGATCGCCTGATTGACAATCTAGAGGACTGAAGGAAGACTGCAAGGGCTTGTCAGCCTTCAGATCATCAGAAATGTCGGCCGACACCTCCAAACAGATTTTTTCATCCTTTAGTCTGAAAAAAAATTCCGAGAAAATGCAGCCCTCAGGCCACACTGATGGATCAAGAAGCTTAGTAATGTCATCTTCAAATACTTCAATATGGAACGAAGAATAAGTTTGATATTTGGTAATAAAGTTTACGACATAAAACATACTCCAATTCGAGACCATCAAGAGATTCACTTACTTCTTTACCGGTGGTACTAGGACTAAGCCTTGACACGAAGACGGCTTTCTTTCTGGGAAATCCATCTTCCATTATAAACCATCGTCAAGAAGGGCGGACACGGCATACACACACATACAAGACAGATGCTGCCATCTATCGCCACCTCCACAATTTAGACATGTCCCTGAAGGGGAGGGAAATGGTCTCCAGGGACCTGTACCCGTGGGAAACTGCGCAATGACCGCCAACAGGACTTTCGGACCCAACAGATTTAACGAGCACGTACTCCGCATATACTCGACAAACACAAACATCCATGCCTTACCGGGATTCGAGCCCGGACCCAGAGGCTCCGAAGTCTAGCTCCCTAACCGTTGCGCTGCCGGGTCGGCTGATATCTGGTGTAAGCAAGCCTTGAGCCAAGCAATAAACCAGCTATACAAACCCATCCAATCAAAGTGTGGTTGTGGCCGTAACTATAGATTTGTAGTTGATTAGGGACACAGTTCTAAATCTCCCAAAAATGTTGTACAGCTGTGGACAAAAAAAAGTAAACGCTAGGATTATTTCGGCCGTTAGTCATCACAAGGAATCGGACCTTTTTGACTTTGTGAATAAATAACATTCTGAGTTAATTGCATGACACAAAATTTGCATAAGGGGCCGTCTTCATATTAAAAATGTTACGAACTTTTAAATTTCCAATAGCAACATCCAATTTTAATAACTTAGAAATATTAAGAACCCTCGAAAACCCCTAAGTTTTTGTTACATTTGGATGAATATTTGACGAGTTATTTAATCGAATCACTTGATGTCCTTTTGGGGACCATCTCTAAAGTAACAAGCGTAGTCTATAGGTTTGTCCGAGGGAAAAAGCGAAATATTGAAATATAAGGTAGAATATATTGAGAAGCCCTGCAAGGGATCAAAAGTTAATGGTGATGAAGTCTATTTTTTTTTACCCTTTTTGCAAGTTTATTTCAACTGTATAGTTAACATTTTAAGTTTATCTATTAAAGTTTAAATTTTAAATTTTTTTGTGTATGTCAATCATTTCTATACTGGGCACCATTGAGTAACGAGACAACAATATTTTTTTTTATGAGAGCCACGATATGTTTTAAGTTTAGGTATATGTTTTGTTGGTAAACTTGTACAATATTTAATTTTTTTTATTATTTATTATTGAATATTAATCATTCGTTGGCATGCTGAAAGTTGTAGTTAAGTTTTAGTTTACATATTTGAGAGAAACGGACGTGTGATTTAGTTTTTTTAAAGAATGTTTTCTGATCCATAATTTATTAAAAATTCAAACTTAATTTAATTCTAATCAAAAATAAATATATTAATTTGAATTTTTGAATTAAGAATGACAGAATGAAGTATAAATTATCGTTAAAAAAGTAAATAAATTATTATTGGTACGTATTTTTCAATTATTTTACTAGTTATTAACAGATTTTATTTTATGAATTGGATTCAAAGATTTTTTATATCTAACTGCATAGTATTTTATAATATTTTTATGACGATGGAATATTTTTAAACACTTTCAGCGCGTTCAAAATAGACGAGCAGACGATAATAGTTTGAAATGCGAAAAATCGTTTGTTACTGTAAAATAAAAATTTTCATTTTGTAATTTAAAAAAAATAAAGCATGGAAATGCAACACAAGCCTATAGTTATGTGTTTAAAATTATTTTGAGCACTTACCATAGTTGATTATATTTTTAAAAAAAAGCATTGCATCCGTATAATTATATTCATGAGTTCGACTCTTAAAGTTGGGTTAATTACACAGATTCTTACCATAATCCTCCATTAAAAAATGTTCGATGATAAAGTTTAAAAATATATAGTGTGATTTTTTTTTATATATTATTAAAAAAATCTCGTGCGCATACATACGCTATCTCTCTGGATTAAAAAACAAGTAGGTTTGTAACAGAATCTGTCACTTAACCCGCTTCCACACAAAAGTTGTGTTAAACAGGTAAAAAGGCGCCAAACACTGCATTAATTCTATATTAAACATTTACATGCTAAATATGGCTAGTTTTATTTATTTTATTTCAAAAATTCAATAATTTTTACTTATCGTTTGCAAAAATTAATTTGTATTTCAAAGAATAAATATGTACTATTCCTCGCTTTTAAATAGAATGAAAATATTTCATATCAACATACAAAGAATTTCGTAGTGAAATATATTTGACGTCATTTCAAACTGATCGATGTCGCAAAATAAATTTATTTTAATTTATTGTCTAAAAGAATTAAGTTTCTTGGGCGATTGTTGCGAATGGCAATGGTGATTTAATTCTAATAACAAACAGGGCCTTTAGCTATTTGTAATCCAAACTTTTAAACGTCAAAATTAACTATTTTCATTAATCTTCTTTCTCAGATTTAATAATTAGATTTAATTAAATTACAGTTCGAAAAATATATAATTAGTACAAATGATGCTTTAAAAATAAAAGCGAAACTTTGCAAATTTTTTATGACTAGTTAGAATTCTCTTTGCATCTTTCTTCATACATATATAATGAACCATCAAAAGAACTCTATTGTGATATTACAACAATCCAAACTGAATTATATCACATAATTAAATATTCTTTCAAATGTTTGTATTTTTTTAAATAAAATTTCTCGTACGTTTAACGAAATGGCAACAGTGAAAATATTGAATAAAAAGGGAATTTGCATGTTATTTCAATGTAGATAAAAACAATTTAGTTATTTAAATTTTAAATAAACTTCTAATTTAAATTTTTTAATGAAATTTGGAATGTAGCCTAATCTGATTTTTTGCTTCAAAATGACGTATTCCACTTGTCTGTGGGACTTTTGGTTCTTTCTGTGAAAGTGGGTGACAGCAAAACCAGCAGTGAAAGAATTTTTATTTTATTTTTTTATTTATCCTAAAAAATGTATTCTTATGCGAATTAAATAACACTCGAATATGCCACACATATTCCTTTTTGTATTTTTAGAAAGTTTTTGAAGATGTTTTAATTATGGAAGTGGAAGTATCAAGATATGAACATGTTAATTACTTTGCAAATTTAGAAAGAAACGCTTGTTAAACATTGTTTTATGATTTTTTGTATAGCCAACATATTAAGCGAAATGTTTTTTTAGCTTCCACACTACGTTTATAACGTATAAAGTGGAAGGTATTATAATCGTTCAATTCGTCTGTCTGTCACACACTTTCACAGAACGAACCGCAAGTCGCACAAACGAGTAGGATACATCGTTTTAAAGCAAAAATCCGGCTAGGTTACATCCCAAATTTCATTAAAATATTTATTTATGTGATACGATTCAGTTTGGATTGTTGTAATATCACAATAGAGTGAGATTTGAGTAATAATGAGTGAGAGTGATAATGAGTAAACATTAATTTGCGAAAGAAGATTAATGAAAATAGTTAATTTTGGCGTTTAAAAGTTTGAATTAGAAATAAATTGTAAGCTGAAGGCCCTGTTTGGCGAATTTCTTTCTGAGGTGTATAAATAGTGCGTTTTTTGTTGAGCACAAATATTATGTGGAAGCGGTTTAAGTGACAGATTCTGTAACAAACCTACTTTTTAGTTTTATTTTTCGTTGTGAGATGCGTTTTTGCAAGGATCTCCCCTTTTTTAAAATGTTACCACTTGTCACGAACTCTTTAACGTCTGCATCCACTTTATGTAGTAATTAAGAAGTACGAACCTATTTGCACGGCCATTATATAACTTTCTGGTTGCTAACAGGTTTGTTCTCCCTTTCGAATGCCAACAACCTGTCAAAAAAATTAATTTGCGAGTGATAGCGAGCAAGCGTAGCCCCTGCATGCGCAGCTCAAAGGTATTATTACTTATTAAAAAAGTCATACAACTTAAAAATTTTGAGTGAGCCATGGGTAAAAAGCCTAATGGCAAGGTTAATTCTAGCACAAATTAAGCGGGTAGGGACAAAATTACTGTAAAACGTAATACAATATTAATAATATTTTTTTTAAAGTAATATAACATAACGACCGCGAAGCGGTCCAATGGAATTGCGCAGCGATTCCCGTGGGTTTGCGAGCGATAGCGACCAGAGGAAGAATCCAAGAATGCAAGCTTGCGACCCAATGAGCTCTAGTTTGACTCATGTAGCTCTCATGTAGTCATGTTTGACTCATGTAGCTCTAGTTTGACGGTATTTCAAACTAACCCAACCAAGAAAAAACTCGCATTCCTATAGAGATATTTATCGTGTACTCTGTCTACTGTAGGTTTAGTGCGCCTTTTATTCAACCAAACCTAACCCCACATAGATTTAAATCATGCGTTTTTGAACTGAAACACCATATGCGTAACTTTTGGGGCAAGTCAAAAAGGCATGCAATGTTTTCGGTGTCGCAAGGATCTCCCTACGTGTTACGTTTCACCATTTTTTGTTTACGTAAATGATAGTGTTTTTGTCTTTATGTATCTGTCCATGGTCTACTCAACTTTAAGGTCACAGAAGCTCTTTAGACGTCATGCAATCCGACCGGTTCGATATGTAAGTAATTTCAAAGAAAAAGTACGAAACCTATTTGCGCACGGCCAATTATATATACTTATCTGGTTGCTAACAGGTTTCGTTTCTCCCTTTCGAAATAGCCAACAACCTGAAAAAAATTAATTTGGCGAGTGATAGCGAGCAGAGGGCGTAGCCCCCTGCATGCCGCAAAGCGTCCAATGGTATTATTACTTAAAAAAAGTCATACAACTTAAAAATTTTGAGTGAGCCATTGGGTTTTTAAAAAGAACCTAAGAGTAAAAACAGGCAAGGTTAATTCTGCAAAATTAACGGGGGTTGGCGAAAAATTACTGAAAACAGTAATACAATATTAATATATTTTTTTAAAAGTAATATAACATAACGACCGCGAAGCGGTCCAATGGAATTGCGCAGCGATTCCCGTGGGTTTGCGAGCGATAGCGACCAGAGGAAGAATCCAAGAATGCAAGCTTGCGACCCAATGAGCTCTAGTTTGACTCATGTAGTCATGTTTGACTCATGTAGCTCTAGTTTGACGGTATTTCAAACTAACCCAACCAAGAAAAACTCGCATTCCTATAGAGATATTTATCGTGTACTCTGTCTACTGTAGGTTTAGTGCGCCTTTTATTCAACCAAACCTAACCCCACATAGATTTAAATCATGCGTTTTTGAACTGAAACACCATATGCGTAACTTTTGGGGCAAGTCAAAAAGGCATGCAATGTTTTCGGTGTCGCATGCGCATATATAATGTCTGTTGCGCATGCTCAGTATCTAAAGAAGTTTACGTCAGTTGTCAAGTATGGTAAATACGTATTTTAAAAAAAAATTATCAAATGGATCTGAACCATTTTCTTTTTACTATATATGAATGTGTACAACGCATATAAAGAAAATTATTCAATAAGAAAAATATTTTTTTTCTTCAGTTTTTAAAAGTGCAATTTGTCCCATTTACAGAGAATGACCCTTAAAGATTAAAACTAAAAAGGTGTATATTTCATTGTACAGAATTAATTGTTCAAAGTGAGTCAGTGACAATAGATAAGCTACATCGCAGAAAAAAACCTATCTAACATATGTTTTTCAATTGGGTTTGCACTAGGTGCTATATGAACCTCTAACCTTGAAGTTACAAGGGTAGAATCATTCCAACTCGACCACGAAATCACTCGATAGTTTAAAGCCAAAAGAAGTAACCTTATTGATTTTTAAAACTCCCCAAAGTGACGCCATTGAGAAGAAATTTTGGATAAAACAACTTCAACTGGGAACGAGCTTAATAAGATAGTTCGAGACAGTGTTGTAAGCGAAACCGTTTTAAACAGTTAAATGTATGGAAAGTTTCTGAAAAACGTTTTTTTTTTGTGGTGTAAAGAATATTAATGCATTTAGATTTCATCGTGATAGTTTTTACATTTTATTGGTTCAATGTTGAGAAATAAAAAACAGTATATTTAAATAAATACCAAAGGTATTTATTTCATACTTATGTATTAGATAAATAAATAATATATTATACAAGAAATTTATTTAAAAATGTATTGAATTTTTATTTCATTTTTTTCAATTTTTTTTTATATCAACGAAAAATTTGTTTAATAAATTAAAGAAACAAAAACGCACACAGCATTATCGTTAAGCAAATACTTTATTTAAAAGTATATTATTGCCTATAAATAAAATGACGTGTTAACAGCACAATAGTCAAGTGTTGATTTTGCGTGTATTGTTTTATAAATAAAAGCGTTTATCACCCGACGTTTTCCTGTTTAAAAAATAATAGTTCATCGTGTTAAATCTTTACAAAACTAATGTATTATCGAAGCATTTTATTTGTATACCCGCAGTGACTACCCTAATGGAACACTAATTACTAACCGGTGAACGCATTAACGAAACACGTCAATGTTTTTTTTCTCAACTAATACTCGCCGTTAAAGGTCAAAATATGCATTTAGCTTAGACACAATTTCGTCTGAAAAGCTAATGTCTAGAAAGAAGAAAGTTTTGTTTTAAAAGAAAATAGCAAAAATGGTTAACGTTACCTTAAATGTAAACAAAATAGTTAACATTATGTGCAAACGATATTTTACTATTCAGATAGTTACGTTCAAGTATCCATGTCTGAAATGTGTATAATAGACTAATTATGTGAAAAAAAGAAATAAAATTATTAATATTTAGTTGAGATTTTTATTACTTTACAATCCGCTTTTTATGGTACATTTTAACATAACACGAAAAAATCTAAATACATACAAAATGCGAGTTCAAATGGAGTAATTTTAGCGTGAATAGTTTTCAGTACTTTTTTTTGTATTTTTAATAATTTAAGCATGGATTAGTTCATGAACAAAGCTGAATCAAAGAAATTTTTAAAAAGGTTAATGAATTTGTGTAAATTTTCTTAACATATGTCCCAAAATTAGACTTTCTACAAAGCTATGAATAAAACTCTTACAAAGAACACACTTTGCATACAAATGCAGAACCAAGAGCCGCTTGTATAAACACATGACGTATTCAATAGCATCCATAACATGTTTCGTTAGTCATTCAGGACATTCAAAGCACCGAAAAAAAACTGCTTTGATTTCTTTTCTAATTGGAGGTTTTCCCCTTTGTATAGTTCTTATTCTACAAGAAATTACAAGCTGTCTGCGGTTTTGTACGAAAGACTTGAATAAAAAGAAGTTAGCGTCATGTCTTAAATACAAATAGATAATTAGTATGACAAATATTTAATTAGTTTTGAATTGATTTGCAAAAAACTGGAAGAAACTTTTGAAGTGACGAAAGACGGAAGCGACATTCATTTGAAAATCAAAGTTTTAATGTACGTGGATAATTTGACTTTTTTCTTCCAAATTCTCTGTTGTTTCGAACTTTATATTAAAGTTTGCCTTGGAAAGGTATAAGAAAATTCAATGGACACGTAAGCATGTAGGAAAAAACATCTTTAGCGCTAGGGGGATTTCGATATACTTCAATACAGTTCATTGAAGCAAAGCACCATTCATCTCATTTTATATTTAAATATTTTTTGCAGTCTTACGAACTGTTTTGGAGTTCGAAAAAATAAGAGAATTAATATGTTTACTGATATTTTATATTTTTAAACACAAAATTGAAAGTCTTTAAAAAATGTTTCTTATTAAAAGGTAATGTCCTTATTGGATAGACTTATAAATAATTTTATGCGAAGAGGAAACTATAGCTATGAAAATTGTCACTGAAAAATATCCATAAACTTATGTCAGGATTATTTATTTACCATTATCCCTTCTCATTACCACTTAATATAACTTAATGAAATGAACTTTATTTAGAAAAATGAATTAAAATTTTATCTAGAATTTTGTCCTTTACCCAAACAGCATTCCAGTTAACCTCACACACAAATTTTCTATTACAATGTATTTTATTAGTTTTGATGTTTTGATTGTGGTATGTTCTATTTTAATTTTTTAAAATGGTATGAGTACGCCCAATTTTCAATTCAAAATCTATCAAATTAAAATAATAAGAAAATTTTAAACTTCGTATAGTGAAATATAAAATTATTGATTTTTGAAAACGGCAAGATTTTGACTACAGTAAGTGAAAAATACAATAGTTTTTAATTACTTTACTCTGATTGAAAAAATTAAGAACACGAAGTCTGTAAAGAGATTTTGGTTAATTGTTTTAGATTCTAGAAGAAATCAAATATTTCTTCATTGTAGCATCAAATAAAGCAACTCTGGCCACCAAAGATAACTTTTGTCCTTATGTGCAGTTTTAAATGTTGTGAAATTTAGGACCTAGTAGAACCCTATTAAATACTTATAACAATTCACCATTTTTTGTGTTCTTTGTAAATTTAAGCTATTGTTTGTACCTGTTGAATAAATGGTACTAGGGTATCCGTGATACTTTTTCAAAATTAATTTCCAGACACTTAACACAGACAATGTAAACCTTGATATATAGGATCAGGTTCAATCAATAAAATAATGCTAAAGTAAGCTAAGCAATGAAAAATAAAATAAACGAGTTATAAAGTGATTGTTCATCCGAAATAAATTTTGGGCACTATTACTCTTATATGCTCTAATAGATAAAAGGCAGATAGTTTGTTTTACAACATTAGATTTGGAACCTTTTTCTATTGGAATAGGCTTAAAATTGTAAAAGCCTAACAGATCAAGACCCTGTAATCTAAATTCAAATCGCGTCGTCGATGCAAACCCGGAATCGACGACCATTAAGCGATCAGAAGAAAACGAGGTTTGAGTTCTCACACATTATCCCGTGTTCCAAACGGGTCTCGACTTTAATAGAAAAATCAAAAGAGGAATGCATCCAAGAATTCTAATGAGAGTAAAATTCGACAGCGTCTCTATGAAAAGAACCAAGAGAAAATTCATTAAAATGGAGTTATTATACCGTGGTATTACTCAAGGCTGCCCTTACGGATGTTCCAATAAGGTTTAATCACACAGGGCCGCACTTTTTGTCCGAAGACTTATTGGTGATTCAGAATCTATAATGATAAAATTAATAAATATAATTAAAGTTATTCTGTTATAATTTTAGTTTATTTTAATATTTTTTAAATAAGGCTGTGATCACAATAAAAAAGCTCATTTCAGGATTTATGTTGGTATTTGTAGAAAGTAGATGCTTTCGCGTACAGGTTCAAACAGGGCCTCATATCTGCTACGAACAACAATGCCTATGACTCATAGCAGACTTTAAAATTGAAAACATAAATAAACAAGACTCTTAGAAGTTTTTCTATCCATCAAGATGGAGGAATTAAGGTGGACTCATTTCCACGTTATTAAATAATGAGATAAAAGTGTTGAGTTAAAAGGGATAAGGGTTAAAAGTGCTGACTTGTAGGTTTCTCAAAGTTAAATTAAGACTTCAGCAAGGAACTGAGTATCAAAAGCCTCGCCTGCATACCAAAATTGTTATTACAAATGTTGCGAGTTACAACCTATAGGAAACAATAGGGTCTTTAAACTTGATCCTTTAATAAGCGTGAATTGTTTTAGCATCTAGGCAATATTTGGTGGTAACCCCAAAACGAAATAATTTTTTGAAGTGTATTAAAATTTAGCTAGAAAATAATTAACTCTTAATATTTGTACAATATATTTTTAATCGTAAAACACCTGTTGTTAGAGTTTCCACTAGCTGTATAATATAAATATACTCTGATTCAGAACTACCCCCCCCCCCCGAAAAAAAATCCATAGAATAATTATCAATGTCAAATTAAGCAACCTAATAATTGCTTGAAAAGTATAAGATGATCTTTTGCATAAGATTTATTAAATAAAGTTTTGACGATTAGAACCTTTCGGAAAAACATAATGCAATTAGTCCTTGAACTACGTTCAGTCTAAAAAAATTTATAAAGATAAAAGTGGCTATAAAAAGTAAAACTCTTTCGTTGGGCGTTGCACCCAATGATGACCATCGTGCCTGATCAGTAGGATTAAAAGAACACACGGAAATAGAACAAGTTTTTGATCGGTTCCACGTCATAAATATAATTTGGGAATGCCAATTAAAATAAAGCTCCATTTATTGAATAAATTAGGTAACGGAAAATCCGGACATATTGAATGATGAAAAAGGATTAAGGTTGTTAGAAAGGCAATTGTTTGATGAATGGAAAAGCCTGGGCTATGAATATCTCTAACAATAATATTTTAAGGATTTGTTCATTATGGATTACGCTAAGTTACCGTGGGAGTGTGAAGCTTTTTAAAAGATAATATAATAAATGTTGTGGCAGAATTATTGGTTTGACTTAAGACATATCTTTGAATTCATAGCATTCTAGAAATGCCTAAAATAATGGTATATATTTTAAGCTTTTGACAAAAGCGTTTATTTAAAAGAAACATGAAAATTGTTAAGAAACCAGTTATTTTTTTTCTGAAACGTACATTTAATTTGAGAATATAAGAGAGCGAAAAAACCTGAGTGTCTTTTGAAATTAGAAAAGTACAATTAGATTATGTAAAAATATAAAACCACGACATTCATGTAGTAGAGAATGGTATACAAAGCACTTAAACCGTCGTCCTTTTGTTTACCATGAGAATATTTGTGATGATATTCATAAACAGTGTTATGAAAGGGAAATTTATTCTTTTCAAAAAACTTCACCTTGGTATTTTTTTAAACTGTTGAAATAATATTTTTTATTCTCTATTAAGTTTACTATGTGTATAAAGGGTTGAAAAACTTGTATTCTGCAAAGTATAACTTATCCCCCATATGCACGATTTTGTTTTTACTCCAATAATAAATATTTTGATATTTGATGGTCATACATTATGGGAAAAATATTTTTAAAAAATGTATTTGCAATGGAACTTAATTATTTAAAATTTTAAAACGGTGGCAGTGCCTTACACTTAACATTAAGGACTATGCATTAAATGTGGAGAAATTGTATCTTTTTAATTGTGTACAACATAAAATAGTTTTTTTCTTTAAATAGTCAACTTTTTCATTCTAAAACATCCATAAATCTTACAATAAGTGTCAAATTTCTAAAATTAACTGAATATCAACGTTATTTTAAAGTCATAAAGTTGATTATCGTGCTGATGTGAGCGGAAAAGAGAATACTTAAAAAATTATAATTTCCTATAAAATTTCACATTTGAATAGTCTAGTACAAAACTCGCATTCTCCAAAGTATACATAAGATATAGGGTAAGACACTTTTATTGGCGATTTCGTCGAATTCAATTTACTATTATCAAAAGTCGTAAATGAACAGACCGGACCCTATATCTAAGTTGTACTTTAGAAAATGCAAATTTGCAACTAGACCTTTTATATTGAATATAAGTATGCAATTGTTTTTAGTTACCTGGGCAGTTTTATTATTGTTGAACTATATCAATATATGGAGTGTTTTTTAATTATTATTTTTGCATGGATTTTGCGAGCAGAAAAAAAAAGCATCAACTCTAGAACTAATCGCTGTAATAAAATAAGAAAGCAAAAATGATCCACTATCGCAAAACAATCTAAAAGCTGTAATTTATCTGTTAAGATCTCTGTAATTAATCTTACCCAGAAGTTTGAAACCTTATATCCATTAAGCATGATCCGGAACCCAAAGAGTTTAAAAAAAAGTAAGCATTCCTTCCTGCTATACGTGTCAATTTGACAAAATTGTAATATGTTTTTTTGTGTAAAACGCTCAAACGAAAAAGCTTTACAATACAGATTGAAGAATGTAGTTGCAAAACTCACATTCTCCAAAGTACAGGACGAAGATATTTGTTCCAGCCCGTTCACTGACGACTTCATCCCATTGAATTTACTATTATTAAAAGTCCATATAACTATTATAAGGGTCTGGGACATAATCCCGAAAGCCAAATCCCGACAAGCCAAAATCCCGAAAGCCAATCCGAAGCAAATCCCGAACCGAATCCGTAAGCGAACCCGACAAACGAAATCGCGAATGGGTTAAAATCTCTAATGGGTTAAAATCCCGACAGGGTCGAAATCCCGACAGGGTCGAAATCCGACAGGGTCGAAATCCCGACAGGGTCGAAACCCGAAGTCAAATCGACAGGTTAATCGCAGTCGAAATCGAAATTTTTTGTCATTTTTTTTTTTTAAATATTCGAGATTATTGTGTGTGTGAGTGAAGAGTGAGTGAGTGAGTGAATGAGTGAGTGAGTGAGTGAAATGGAAGTGGTGAGTGAGTGAGTGAAATGAGTGGTAAGTGAGTGAATGAGTGTAAGTGAGTGAAATGAGTGGTAAGTGAGTGAAATGAGTGGTAGTGAGTGAAATGAGTGGTAAGTGAGTGAAATGAGTGAGTGAGTGAAATAAATGAGTCAGTGAGTCACTCACATTTCACTCACTCACTCATTTCACTCACTCATTTCACTCACTCATTTCACTCACTCATTCATTTCACTCACTCATTTCACTCACACACACACAATAATCTCTAATATTTAAAAAAAAAAATCGAGAAATGGACAAAAAATCTACTTTTGGGATTTCGTCCTTGTCGGGATTTTGACCCATTCGGGATTTCGTCCCTGTCGGGTTATGGCCTTTCGGGATTTCGGCTTTCGGGATTGTGTCCGGAATCCCTATTATAAAATGAACTGTAACTGGCCAAACCGTATATCTATATTATACTTTGGAGAATGTGAGTTTTGAAACTCCACCCTTCAATTGTAAGGAATAATCTTTAAAAAAAAGCGTCCAATCTGATATTTTATATTTTTTTAGTAATATGTATAAACTGTATACTAATATAACTAAAATATTTTCGACAACAAATGGTAGTTAAACTTTTTTCAAACCGAAGAATCACACAGTTAAAGGCGTTTCCATAAGTTCAGGGATAATTTAACATTTTGACCCATTGAGTGCATACCAAAAATTTGTCTTCTATGAAGAAGTTTAAGAAATCGCAACATGTTATTAAACCTTCTATTTGAATAACAAAAATAAGTTTCGTATTTGATTTCTTCACATACCTACATTTTTAAAAATCTAGTCATAAAAGAGTTAATATTTCTACCAATATTCACTGCATAAATCTGATTGTAAAGTCTAATGAATCGGAATGCTTTTGATATAGACTTCAAAATTTTAGTGAAAAATTACAGTCAAAAGATTTATATTGAAATTTTGCGTGTGTATATTTTACTAATTGCTTAATAAAGATGTTATTTCCAAATTTGTTTAAGTATAAAGTATATTCGCTAAGGTAAAAATTGGTGAATATTGAATTTAATGGAAATGAAAGCTGGTTATAATGGAGTTCCATATAAAAAAATAGTTATACCACAAGCTTATCTTTTCCTATGTACGACTGCCAATACTTGATATTCTCGAACTAAAATGTATACTAGTTAGAAACTCATATTTGACGACAATGTCAATTGCGCAGTTAAAAAAAAACTAATGCAGTGAAATGCTTTTTAATTAGACAGATTTTTTTTCATTAAAAATAACATTCATAATATAAACTGTTAGCTAAAAATAACGCAAACTTTCCATGCCCCCTCCTCTTGAATTCTGACAACGAATCAGGTTAGCTTGAGCTCTTCTGCCAGCCGAACAGTGGCCAAATTGTCATCTTTTAGGTGGTAAAAAAAAGAATGGTATGTAGGAAGGGTTAAGTTGGTAAGAAAAAAGGTAATTCCATACGACATCTCGGAACAAGATGGGCTCACCCTTTTAATTCTTGAGATTTTTTTTCCTACTTTTTTTATGTGTAAAAGCTTTTTAACTCTTAGCTTGTAAAAACGTCTCGTAAAGTACTTTTGTAGGTTCTTCAGGATTTATGTGATAAAATGTAGTTTTGTTTGATTTAAGTTGGGGTGGAAGTTTGAGTGTTAAAAGGTTCGTTTATGTAAAATTGAATAAAGAGTTATGAAATCTAATGGTATTCTGAAATTAATTTTGGGATAATTATGCATTAATTCTGTAGGAATGTTGATGGATATACTCAATTCACTAATGTCATTCGTTAATAACTCAATCAATATAACTCAACTAGTCAATAATTTGACATGTATAACATAAATAAAAGTATAATCAATTTTAAATAGTGTCATGAAGTGAAGTAAGCAATAAATATGTAAATTATTAAATTTAGCTGCACTGAAACTTTTTAATTATTTTTTGACGTGTTCTGTTCATTATAAATCTTATTTTTTATCTACATTCACTAAACAGTCAAACTGTATTTGCTTATAGATTAATTTTTCTTGAATATATTAAAGTAATGTGTCAGTGAGCTATTTCAGAAATGCACCTGCATTAGCTACAATCTAATTTTCCTTTAAAAGATAAAAAAAATTATAACCACACAAAAATGACGCATTGTTTTGAAAAGCTTCCTTATAGAAACACTGTCATTTAGATAAGTCGTAATCAAAGTATCATTAGTTAAAGATTTGATAAAATGAGTAATTTTTAGTCATCGAGAATAGTAAATACCTTAAATTTTAAATTATAGTTGTAAATGTATTTGATAATTCATCATTTTTTTCTCTTCATTATATTAGCAATTTACTTAAAATAATTTACTTGAAGTGAACATTCCTCGATATATTTTGAAGTGTAGTTAATCAGTTTTAAAACTAAATTGAACTAGTTTAAAAATGTGAAGAGCGGATTTTTATTATTTCTTTATTGTTATTGTGGGGCTTGCAATTTTAATAAACGATATTGGTTTTTGAAAATACTAGATATATTTCAGAGAAATAAAAAATAAGTCTATGTTTCTGAAGTTTTTTAAATGATAATAAAATATAGCAAATTTAGACATTCTTTCATGCTAAAATTATTTTGCATTATCTGGTATATTTTTACAATAAGACACAATTTAAGACAATAGTTTTTAAAAAGAAAACTTTACAAACAAGATAAGACGGATAGGATTCCATATTTCACAATTTAATACTTGAAAACAAAACTCACAACTACCATAGCCATCACGATACACCGGTAGATTCCATAGTGACACTGAACAGACCCAGATAAAAAAAAACCCTCCCCCTATCTCTTGGTACTTAAGGTATATCCCAAACATGAAAAGCCAAGTGACTCTCCCATCCATATCCCAGGAGCTTCGTTTCCCAAGGGCGCCCTTACAATGGGCTGCAAGGGAGGCCCTTTGAAGATAGCCCGGGCACGCTTGAAGAGGGTGGACAAAGACCACGTGCCCCACTCCAGACAATAAAAAAAAGTGGAGGGCAGTCCCCTCTAATCCCCTATTGTGGCGGAGTAGAAAGCAAGTTTATTTTAAAGAGCATTTTGTGTAGGATACTGTTTTGGAAGAAAAAAAATCTACTTTTTGACTATTTTTTTATAAAAGATTTTAATCTTTAATAGGCTTTGCGGTAATGTCTTCTTCATTTTTAATGGCACATTAATTTCCATAATTACGCGTCTTAAAATAGCACATGTGCTGGAAGTTCAGTGTAAAGGAGAAATATATTGTTTTGAAATTCTTTAGAGTACTTTCAAAAACTTTTTTACATTTAGATACATTAAAAATACTTCAATGTGCGTTTTTTTTTCTTTTTAGATAATTTCACAAAACTACTAAGAAACTGGTTACTGGTTACATGACAAATTCAGTAATAGAGCTTGGCACCCTCAAAACCTGAATAAGTTTCATGTGTTTGGACCATTAAAAGATTTAACATGTTCCTGTCCATTTTAAACTACGTCTGACGCTTGGCTTTTAAGTATAACATGAGATTACTACCGTCGTAGTCAAGTTCTTTCATATATATGTATAAAAAAATACTAATTGTTAACCGCATCACGTTAATATTTATTATATGTTTTTGTGAAGAACAATATACCTCTAAAAATGGCAAACAACAAAGAGATAAGAACAGTGTTTTCTTTTCCTTTACGTAACGATACTTGTGTGTGTTGTATGTTAAACCTTATTGTTTGCGATTTTCATACTTGAATTTTTTTTAGGGGGAGGGTAGAGTAGAACAATTGAAATCTGCTTAGAAAAATGTTGTTGGGATTTTTTTTTTACATATTTCGTTGCATCAAAAGATTTCTTTTTAGTATTTTTTTTGTGGTGTGCATTTCAGTTTTCTGTTAGGTGATGTTGTTCTGTGTGAAGTTGTGTTGTTAAAGAATGTTTGTTGGTGACTCATTCCATCACCTTGTGATTTATTAAAGCTAAAAGCATTTCCCCATTTGCAAAGAAATCAACTTCGAACTTCATTCTGTTTTTAACTTCTGAATTGTTTAAACATTTATTATAACGGACTATTTTATTTAACGCATGTTTATTGATAATATGTCCAATAATTTAGGTACATTTTTGTCTATGTATCGATGTTCGAGTACACATTACTTATTTTTTATAAATAATTATAATGTGGTGTGCCTAAGGTTTGATCTAAAAAAAAATTATTGGTTTTTAATACCACAGCAACTTTTATTGAATTTGGTCCTTTTTTTGATTTCACTTTTTTATTGGGCCAAGTCTTTTTTAGAGGAACTTGGATCTTTTTTGCAGATTTTTTATTGGGTTTATTTTTACTTTCAAAATACAGCTTACACATTTACATCTAAATTTCTGAAAGCCTTCGTCATCTTATGACTATGAAATATGCACGAATGTTGCAATCAAACTTAAGTTTTACTTCTTTTACAAAGCACTTATTACAAATTGTATCTTTGCAGTAAGAGAAAGGTTGAATTCCTGCAATGCTTTGGAAAATTATCAAGCCTTTATATTTTGCTACATGAATAACGGAAAAATAAACATTATTTTTAAATAGAATAAAAATCAATCCAAATATAACGGAAAATAGGCATAGTTTAACAGAAATAATAGAATAAGTGAATGCTATGAAATGTGCATCAAAACTCGAACAAAATCGAATAGCCGAAGCTGCGGAGAATTACTAACCGGCCAATGAGTATCAGAAAAGCATTTATTTTAGCATTAGTGTAAAATTATGCGTATTGCTTTGTCTCCGATTGCTGTACCCCTAGATTAAATTTCTAGCATACATTACACATTTCAGGATTGATTTTCGCTCAAAGATCAATAATGTTTTGTGTATATAATTGGGAATAGTCACAAGTATCTTTAATTAACAAAAAAAAAGCAAAGACGTATTTTATTTAGACACATTTTACTATTTTGAATAAAGTTAATTATTGCATGCCATGTTTAAATTTTACAAAAATTAAATTTTATTAAAGTTCCAGGATTTTTGACTTTCGAAGATAAAACGTGCAAATTTCAAAGTTGTAAAGGAGTTAATTTATTAATGTTGTGTTTAATGAATTAACTGCAAATGCTCCTAACAAATTCGAATTTACCCAACATACATCTTAATAATTTATTCAACCATTTAATAACCCAAATATCAATCTGTTACTAAAACTTTAAAAAAAAAATATTGTTCTCTTACATTATGTTTCTTAAATTTTAAACAACAGTATATTTTTTAAACATCTTAACATTTCAAAAATTTAATTTTTCATACCAATACAATGTCCAGGAGTAATGACACATAGTTGTTTAGGTTACAATGTCAAGTATTTTTTTTTCTCTTCTGTACAACAATGGCAAAATAATTCACAACTTGATCTGGATTATCGTATGTGAAAGGCATCTATTTTAGGAATACATGTCAGCAATGTGTGAAAATTTTGTTCAAATATTTATTTTGGTTAATTTAATTAAAGCAGGTCTCAAGTATCTTAAAACAAGTCTCTCACAAAAAAATATATATTTATATTGTTACGAATTTTGTAAATATTGTAAAGAACTTTTGTAAATATTGTAAATAACTTCAACTTGGTGTATTTTTAGTTGCATTAATCGCATTAGTCGGAGTACAAGCCGAGAGCGTGCCGGAAAACACCATTGCGTCATTGGCGCTAGTTGGCTACAATTTGGCGATCTTAACGACAAATTTGGCGACAATACGTCATATGTTCTCGAAGTTTCGAGACGTTTCTCAATAACAAAATCACGAATGTAGAAAAACACAGAAATGGAAAATCACAAACTGTTAAAAGTCGCTAATTTTCGAAATCGGCCAATCTCTACAATTTGGCTCATTCATGGTTTTGGTATTGGAACAACAATATATTCCTTTGGATAAGCTTTCGACAGTTCATAATAAAATTAGTGATGAGTCAAGAGATATTAGTGAGTGGATCACAAGGGCGGATAATGCTTTTAAATCCACCCCAACGCCCAAAATAGTAAATATCTACTAAAAAACCGTGGCTTTGAGGAAAGAAAGTTGGAGGATAAAATCACGATCGGGATCATTATGAGGCGAGGCTCTTGATTTCTTTATATAGTTCCTTATTAATATTTTTGTCTGGCTTAGTATATTAGTATATATGATAATGTATTTTCAAGTAAGATCTCAGACGAGAATAAAGCATGTTTTTATTAAACAAAGAAATTTAGTTTAATTTGAATTAACAACGCACGAGAGCTACATGAGGGCTATTGGCGACTTGCGTCGTAATTTAGAACCACAGTTAAGTGACGAGCCAATACCCGAGTAGGAACCCAACGCAACAGTTAAGGGTGACATCATACGCAGCGTTGGGACTTAGGAGCGTATTTAACGTGCACTCCCTCTTCTTCAGGGTATGATTTGTCTGACATGTTTGGCTGCACGGGCTGTTTATAGGTAGGCAGTTAATTTGGCGACGCCCGGATCCGAACCTGGGACCTTCCGCGTGAAAGGTGAACGCCTTAACCAACATGAATTTCCAGCCCACAAAGAAGTTTATATTGTTAACTCCATTTTTGATTAAACTTCTACGCTTTTGATGCTTTTAACATGCAATAATGAAATCTTAAATTTTTGCTTCATTATGAAGATATTACTCAGTATTAAAGAAGAAACATTTAGCTGTGTTATACATTAGTTTCACACCAGATTGACGAACTTTAATATGATAAGACAAACTAAAAGACTATTTAATCATTAATGTAAGATTAATACTTTTTACAATAGTTTTTGAAGAATTGATTAAGAATTAGTTGGTTATTAAAAACTGATTTTATTATGAAAAAGAAGATAGAAATCTACAATATCTACGAAAAAACCTATCCAGAATTTTTCTTTAAAAATGTAATTAATTATCAGTAGAAAAAAGACATTAAATTTGAAAAAATCGTCTTGGAAAACTTAACAATTAACCCATATATTTAGTTTTTGCCAAACGTTTTTATTGCATTAAAACTGAAATTGACTTGTAGGAAGTTAAATCTTGTTGATAGTGAATGAGTGAAAATCTAACAAAAGAACTGGTAATTTATTTTAAATATAAGCCAATCGAATTTAAAAAGAAATATTTAGCATTCATAAAGAATACTTATCTCAGTTTTCCCAAACAGCTTAGGAATTGTATAGGATATTTTTTATATTGTATTTCTACTTACAGTGAATCGTTTCGAGTCAATTTTATTTCGTTTGTTTATGTTGTGCATAAATAAGTACGAATTTCTTTTGATAATATCAACATAAAACCTCTGAAAAAGTAGGCTACAACGATGAGAACAATGAGCAATTACTTGTATGAATGCCTTATAATAAAAAAAAGAAATTCGTTTGGAAAAAAGTAAAAAATATTTGTTTGTTATATGAAAGGAATTATAACTTTTTTTAGAGACAAAAAGGTTCCAAAGAAAATAATTTCCAAAATTATATTTAATAATGCGTTTAATTGACTTTTTTATTCTTCAAAAGTACTCAATAAAAATTTATTTATATTGTTGAGCATTTAATATAGTCAAATAATTTATATTGTTAAACATTAAAGTTTTCACAGTGGTCAGGGTTTAGTACTATATTTTTTACTTAGTATAGGCACATATAAAAACTTGATTTTCCAAAATATTAATACGTTAATTAAGTCCATAGTTAATGATGCTTGCGGCGCGTAATACCTCAAAATAATCATAGGTAACCGTGCATTTTAAGACTAATCAGTCATCTTCCACAATAGATACCTCGTTCCTTTCAAGATAATGCGGCTCTAGAGAGAACGGTTATAAATCCAATTAAGTGCCCCGGCTCCATAATTCAGAGAAGAGTTAGCAGAGCGTTTAAAAAGGCGCTCCCAAAAGCGTCATTAACAAATTGGACATCGCCGCAGTGTGGACCAGTTGGCGGTCGAATTAAACAATGGTCACATATTTATGAACACGAGTGGGAAAACGAAAGAGACGAAAGAAAGTTGGGAACCTCAGGGTTAGAGTGGCGTAAATCATATAAATAATTAATATTTTCGATTTTGGGTATAGCATAAGTTGCTGATGAGTTACAAATGTCATCGAGATATATATCGATATGTAAACTTTTGTGAGTAGCGGGGACAAAACATTGCGGTTCCGGAATTTGTAATTTTGGAACTTAATGGTACCAAAAGTTCCTTAAAAAAACTTTGAAAATATAATTCGTACTGTATAAGACCAAGTGGTTTAAGTTTCCGAAAATAACATATTAGCTTTTAATAAAACTCTTTACGGTACTTTAATTAACTCAATAAACTCTTAACTTTAATTAACTTAACTTACTTTACTCACAGATGCTTGTGCTTCTTACTATTTAGTATTATTGTACATAACATATTGCTGTAATATTTAGTATTTCCTTAATATTTCTTTTTTATAATTGAATTCTGTGCAGTGAACTATTTTCTTCGTATTTAAAAAGAAAATATCGAAACGTACCTGATTTTTTTTATCCGTCATATATACATACCACTCTTTATCATCTTGAAAAGATGGAGAAAATTACATTATTTTTATAAATAAATGTTTCGTTATTTTAGAGATGATAAATGAGTTTAAATTCTTCTAATTGTCAAGAAAATTCAAAAGAACAATGCCTACAATATGTATTTTTATTGAAAATATGTATTTTTGTACCATTTACAAAACCAAAGAACAGGAATCCGTATTTAAGTTCGCGTCTGCTTTGAGGTAAGGAAAAGGGTTTACGTCACTTCGACTCTGAGGCATAAACTTATGAGAATATGGCTAAATCACAACCAAAATTTGTTGTTTGAGTTGGGTTATTTGGGATAACCAGAGAACACATGAGGGAGATTAAAAAAGATACGAGTTGGTGTTGTAAATTAGGTTTTGTGTGGAACTTTGCGACATGGAAATGCAAATTGTTTTGTGCAAAGTTACGTATATTAAATGTTATAATTAGCACTACGTTAATTAAAGGAGTTGACTAGTTGTGAGGTATGTACTTTTATATTAAAGCACCCGACATTTTAACAGCCTACAATAACATTTTATTTAATAAAGTATTTAGACAATAAAAACTTACCTGCCATTAAGTTTTATTTTTGAACTTCAAATGTGTTTAAAATCTATTAATCAACACTCTAAATTAAATAAACTACGAAATTTGTAATACAACGATAACCAATTTATTGCACTACAAACTTTTATTCATACATTTCAAAATTGTTTTTGCCAATGACAATGTTGTAAACCCTATGTATTGACTAATAAGGGAATACTTGAAATCAGTTCCCAAATAGATTATAACCAATTTTTTAACTGTTAGATTTATATATTTAATAAAATTTTTTTTTTGTTAAAAGTTATTTTTAAACATACATTTATCTTTATTAAAAGTAGTTTTATTTTAGAAAAATGTAAGTTACGATGGATACAATGAACAAAACTGTAAAATAAGCTAAAATCTATAATTATGTGATAATATAAAAATAACATTTAACATTATATCTATGAATTTTATAAATATATATATATTAAAATCATTTTAAAATTTGAAGTACAAATATTTTATCACAAATTTGCTTAAACTGCGTGCGGTTATTTTTAATAAAAAAATAAAATTATCAAAAAAAATTAGTTGTGGGATTGTTAAAAGAAACGGTACTTACCACTCAGAAACAAAATATAGCTATCTTCTTTATTACTCCAACGCCTTACAATAAATCAAATATTAACATACATCTGTAATAAAGAATAAAAATGTAAATACTATGGTAACATTTTATTTAAAAAATAAAATAATTATTTTTTTAAATTTAAACCATCAAAATTATCTCAGAACAGAGAAAAAATTACCAACTTATGTTTAATACAAGATTGTTTTATTTTTAGAAAAATGTCACTAACTATGAATACTATGAACAAAAGTTTTAAATGTCATAGTCTATAAATTTTAAAATTCTTTGTAGGCTTTCCTCTGCAAAGAATTCATCCTGTCCATCCTTTTTGGAATATTTAAATTATTTTTATAAAACAATTATATAACCATTTAACTTATGTGCTTTCTTGTTTGTGTTTTTATTTTCCTTTCTAACTACTCATTTTATTTTTTAATAATTATTAATAATAATGGTATTTTTAAAAACGGTTCGTTAATTCATTAAAAAAAATTATATTTCTTGTTGTGTGTGCTGTTTATGCTTCTTTATCCATAGCACTTACGATGAAAATAGTAATATATTTGAAAAATACATAACACATCGGATATGATATGTATGTCTCGTTCTTAATTTCTAAATATAGTTTCTTGCATTCATAAAATACTAATACTTATTCGGGCACAAAAAAATGTTTCTTAAATATATATAATAATTTATGTTAGTTCTGAATATTGGGTTTTGTATTGTTTTGGTTTAAATTATGTTGCATTTATTAATTTAAAATGAACTATATTTCATTCTGTTACACTAATATATCGTTATTATGCATGCAAAAAAACCTGCAACGTAAGCGTGTCTGAGCTCTTCTTAGTCATCAAAACGCATTCTGTATAATATACGGACAATGGCCATAAAGGGCAAACGTCGTTAGCGTTAAACAAGCATGACATGTATTAGATAAGGGCTAAAGATCAAACAGCCTTTCGAGTTTGCTTCATTGCCAGAAGCGTTATTTGGAACACGAAGTCATCTACAAATAAAAATAATTACTTTAGCAGCAGCGAGAAATTAACTCAAGGAAGTTAGTGATTTATTGTTTTAGAGCTTTGGATAATACAAATTGCTTCAAATACTTGTTTTCTCATTAGATAAAACATTTGCAGTAAATATGCATCGGTAAATAATGTTTTAATTTAATTTCTATCAAGTAGGGTTTATTTTAATTATTAAATAAGAGAAAAATTAAATACAAAAATATTAGAATGTCGTAATACAGTTTATGGTATATATATTTCGGAAAATAATTTTTTTCATTTCATTATATTTTATGACCGAGTATTTGATATTAACATATACGTACTTTAAAAGCTGCTTTACAAAAAAACTAAAAATACATAATTTCCATGAAAAGCAATAAAGTAATTAATAAAAGTAAAACTTAATAGTTTATGAACGGCATTTTCCAAGTAATTTATTTAATTCATATTTCTAAACATATCGAGATTAAGATAGTTTCATTATGTAAAGATACTTTATGTAAAAAGATTCCGAACTATCTGTAAAACATGAAACGCAAAAATATTAAGAAAAATATCTTGAAAAATGAATAGGAGGAAATTAATCTAAAATTGAATAAAGAGAACTTTGCGTGATACATACTTACATTTATTGATAGAAAAATTATTTGCTATCCAATTTTAGCATGACTAAGAATTTGTGTTTAATTTAATTGTGGTTAAAACTTTTCAATGGAAAATTATTCATTTTTGTTTGAATGTTTTATAATTAATATCATGCAGTCAGCTGCATAATTAGCATTTCATGATATTTACTGAGAATCAACCAGAAAACTGCCAAATGTGGAGAGAGATAATGCCGAAAATTTTACGTGTAACAGTAACCTGGACGAATGATAATTTTTTTTGGTCTGGTGCGTTTGTATGAAGGCATAGCTTGGAAACGAAACATTATCCATCCAAATCACAGTATAACTCAAAGGCAAAACCGCTAACCTAATCTTTTCAATACAAAATTCGTACATAAATAACTTTATATCTTATTTAAACTAGACATAAAACTAATATCATATTTTATTTATGGGAATTGTCATTTAAATCATTATATATGTATTCGTGAAAAACAATTTCTCCATTTTATTTCACCAAAATATTCTCATTACAACGAGAAAAAATAATCCAAACAAAAGATTATCCAGCTGCGTAAACATTGCATGACACAAAGAGTAAAATCCAGGTTTAGTTTAATCACAATTAAAGCCTAGACTATCTCCGTTCACCGTTTCCGGGCCGCAGATTTAATGGCTTTCGTTAATATATGTAGTTTGTGCTCGACCAAATGCGCACACGTGTAACTCAATACACAAAAGTAGTCAAGAATATCCGGAGGATAAGAATTTGTTATATCTATTTGATGAGAGAATTATTTGTTTAATTTGGGATTTCCTAGGAAATTTGTGTGTGGTGTTTGACTATTGGTAAGTTATTTGGAACAGATTTTTCCCTATCGGTTGGCTGAATGGTCGTAAAAAGATTTCGTGGAAGTCTATGTGTGAGAGGTAGTCTAAAAAATAAGGAATGCTTATATAGACGTAAAAATCAAAATATAATTCCATAATTAATTTAAATGTGGTTCAAAATTCCGAGAACCGTTGCCAATAGCCCTCGTGTTGAATTAGTGCGTTGTTATTTTAATTCAAACCAATAATAATTATAAATGAAATATAAAAAAATAGGAAATATTTTTTTTATACCAAAAAAATAAAATAAGACTGCTTCAATATTTTAAAGATATAAATAACTTGTGAAGAGAATTGGTTTAAAGTCACAATGAAAAAAATATATAACTATACGAAAATATTAGTTGTTGTAAAATGAGGAGTTGATTTTTGAAGTTTTTATATGCAACCAAATGTTGAGATTAAATAAAAATAGTTTAAACTTTCTTTTGCTTTAATAAAAAATATTTTCGGTCAAAATATTAAACAACGAAATATCAATTTCATAACAAATCAATAGTAATTAAAAGTATTTCTTGTCTAATTAAAGATTTGGAACAAAATGAAAACAATAAATAATCCACTCTTTTCTTAAAAACGTCTTTTCTCGTTACAGCATAAAACTTTGATACCTTTTCACACAAAATGTAATTAGACAAAACCCACTTAATACCAAATGCTAAATAAATAATATTTTTTTCCCTCGCCGCAATAGATTTATAACGCAAGAGAATTAAACTTTCACGGCAACTTTCACCCGGATCATTTATTTAAAATAACGAAAAAGATTCACTTCAGCCCCACTGATTAATGCAACCGGGATTAGATGAAGAACTTAAAGGAAACAATTGAATCGCATTTATTCTGAAAGGAACTATAAAAACGGACATAATTATGACAAATTGTACAGTTAAAGAAATATTGTTGAAGAAAGAGCTATAAAAACTTCTAGAATTGGTTTGTTTTAAATGGCATCTTGTAAGTGTTCAAATTTCCTTTCAAATGATGAGAATTTCATGTGAAAATTATTTAATTTATTGAAATTTCTTTGGAGCGTTCGTGAAGAAATGGGTCTGCTAAAATAAATATCAATGGTACAATAAAAAAAAGTGAATATAGAATAAAGGGGCGAAATCCCTCCCCCACCCCACTCTAAATGACCTACACTGCTCTATCTGTAGCGACACATTAGCGTGGCGACAAAACGCTAGATTTTCGACAGACTGAAAACCATTTTTATCCACATTTCATTATTATATGTTTTTTTTACTACCCATCAATTCATAGAGTTGAAGTGTTGAAGACTGTATTCAAACCCAGAACCATCTCGGTTCAATTTGGCCTGAAGGTCAAGTGTAACGCAAATAAGCTCTACACGTCCACTAGTTCCCTTTGGAAGAACTAAATTCCATTTGAAGATCCCAAGATGGGTGTTCCCGTTTGAACAAGAAGTGTGAGATAATGTTTACGGACAGATTAATCCAGCTTTTGTAACTTTAGTTTACCAGAAATGTCTTCGGCGCGTCTTTAAAAGAAAGATAATGGTCTCGAGATTTCTTTCTTGTTTAGGGGGGAAAATGTTGTAGTAGCTGTAATTGATTTGTATTATATGCAAGAGTAGTTTTTTTCAATAGTTACAGAAAGTTGACAGAGAAATAACTATAAACAAATGTTTAAAAGTTGTTGGTTAGCTTTTATACATTTTGGTTGGAAGTAAAGCGCTATTATTTTATTTACATGTTCTTTCTTATATTTAAAACAAAATAAAATTTATCAATAAGTTAAAGTTGTTTTTAAAGATAAAATTTCAATTAAGAAAAGTAATTTAAAAAGGAATAAATACAATTTTAATATTATTTATAAGGCATATACATCAGTTTGAAGGCAGTGGGAAAAAGTAAATAATTAAACTTCACCAAAATTAACAAGCATATTAATTTAAAATTAGTTACAGACTTTATGGTCTAAAAATTATACTTTCAGAAGTTTTAGGAATATATATGCATAAACAAATTCATAAATATTCAATATTAAGCACGTTTACCTCTAATCTAGTTTTTTTAAACTAAAAATGCAACGAGCGATTACGTTAAGTACACGAAACAAGTGCACCGCCTATGTTTCATAATTTTCGATGTACCAGTCTCACCACAAATTACCGAACATGCAATTTTATGTCACTAAAATACCTTCAACCCTCCTCCTGCTAAAATGCCGGATATTTGATATCTGTCATCAGAAACTGTTCACGGCCCGAGAGTTAATGGAGCAGAACTCCGCCCTGGTCCAGGGTAGAAATATTTCCACAACGACCAGAAAAATAAACACGCGTCCAAAGAGAAAAGGATCGATAAGACATTATGGATGGCTTGAAAAAACACATGGAAGGTACTGCACAAGGGTGTTGCAGATCAACAATGACCCAAGTCCACTTAAGACTTGACTCACTTTTTACTTTTAATTACCTAATATGAAATGCAAGTATTGCGATGGGGGGTCAAAATCCGAAATGTAGATTTTGTGTTTTCTACAAGTTTTGGAGAGAGCCAATTCTGAATTTTTTTTAAAAACATTAGTTCGTCTGTGCACTCTTAAAACAAAAGAGTGAAATCCACTCCTACAAGGGAAGTGCATTTTCGGCACCGGAAAGGAGTGTAAATTAACTCAGACTGAGTTAAAACCGCTCGTTTTAAGAGTGTAGGACGTAGATTTTATTCTTTTACCCACTCCGCAAAGAGAGTGAAATCCACTCCTATAGGGGAAGTGCATTTTCGGCAAGGAAATGAGTGGAAATTAGCTCAGACTGAGCTAAAACCGCTCGTTTGTTTTAAGAGTGTCGGATTGTCTCTTTGAAACCAATCTACAACTTGAACTGAAAGAGCTATGGACTTTAAAAGTAGTATGAAGTTCCCAGTATCTGGCGGACGTCATAATAAGTTTTAGAGAAAATCGCACATGCGTAAACAGTACAGTAGCTGCCATAGAATTTTTCAGGCTTTATTATTAATTAAGTAATTAAAATAACCTTGTAGGGTATATAATTGAAATTAAATGGATTGATTTATTGAGTGGTAATTGAAATTACACACCCATAGCATTTTTAAATCTGTCCACACGTGCTAGTCCAAATTCTCATTCGGTGTACGGAAGGTCTTTAAAACAAAATCAGGCAAAAGTCAGTTTAAAGCAAGTCAAAAGTGAACTTACTATTTGTTGCTTTGAAACACACTTACGAAGTTCTTAGGAGCAAAATAATGTAACCAGCAAATTAGCGTTACACTACTTTACTTGTAAGAATTTTCCTATTCGTCAATAATAGGACTAGGCTGTGTGGAAAGAAATAGGAAAATCTTTCCTTAAGGATTACAACTTTCTGATTCTGAGCCCCTCATACCATACGTTTTCTAAAATAATACATTACTAAAACAAATGGTTCTGCCGACAATTGGCACCGATAAATATGTGGTAAATATGGGGCTGAATATTCTTGAAAAAAATGATTGTAATACATTGTATCTAGAACTACCTAGACAGATTCTTTGTCAACTAAGAATTCTTTTCGACTACAAATTGGTCTCTACATTAAACAAAAGATTGAAAATAAACTAATTTTTTATCTTTCGCATGGAAATGGGGATTTAAAAACTTTTGACTTAATAAAATACTAGCATTATATACACGGGTGTTGCACGGGTGTGCCCTTAATAATTCACCATTTCAAACTCCATATTTACGCATAATTGTTCCTTCATCTTTCCATTTGTAAAAATCAAGATTGAATGGATTTCAAAAATATAACTAGAATCGAATTGAGTAAATCTGATCACGCATTAAAAGTCAAATAAATATTTTAATTTAATAAAATAATAATACTGCAAATTAAACACACGTGCTCCTACTCCACGTGCTTGCCATGGAATTTCTTTAAATCTTTGAAATACAAACCAGAAAGCTAGCTAAAAATATTATCACAAAACCAACAAGAAGTTCTGAAAGAACTAAAATAGCCTACTTTCCTGTTACTTAAATACTTACTGAAATTCTAATCGGGAAACAACTAGGTTCCTAACAGTAAATATCATCAACAACCGTTTCTACACTAGATTTATAAACATTAAAAAAAATCGGTAAACACAGCATCCAGCTATAATTTAAAGTTCAAAAAGCCAAAATAAATTATTTTCCTTAATATTCTTTCTCAAATTAACTTAATATTATTTATCGTCTGCACGATTTATTTGTAGTTCGAAGAATAATTAAATATTTATTAATAACAAAAGTAATGAAACTACTCCAAACTGCATTAAAAAGTAAATGTAAATTAAAACTAAGCAGAATTGTATGCAAAAAATATGCCTTGCCACTTTCTTGGTAAGCAATTAATGAACAATCAAAGAATCACATTGTGCTACATCTTATGATGTCATTCCAAAATGATTCATGAAAAAATTATTTTGCTTCAAATATTTTGAAATAAGTTTCTCATGTCATTGTTAATTTGGCAACAGTGATTTAAATGACACAAAATTGAATTTCAATGCTAATTCAATGGGAAATTTGCCGATAGATAGTAGATTTATGTCCGTCTGGACGTAAAGACTGGCGGACAAAAAGTATGAAAGTTGGGTCTCTGAGGTCATAGCTTTCTAACAAAAAAAGAATTTTTAAGATCCGAATGATAGAACATTGGAAGGGTACGGACAGAAGACGACAGAAGAGACGACGGATATCGACCGCATGTCAATACTACTTTTTCATTTTTTAAATTCTTTCGAATTAAAAAAAAGAAAAGTAGGCTAAAATATACATTAAAAATTTATATTCCCACTCGTAAAATAAATTTATTGTTTGTGTTGCCATGGAAACCCAAAGAAATAACACAGCAACACAAACACAAAGAACAAATTTAAAGTTTATTTTATTTAATCATAATAATTATAAACCAGTAAGCATTTGTTAAACAATCGAAAACCTAGATACGAAATAAAATTTAAATGGTTGGAACCAAAGACTATTTTTAGAGTCAAAAACTTTGGAAAAAAAGAATTAATTTAAAGAAATTATAGAGGGAAATATTTTAAGAACTGTTCGATAGTGAACTTGAAACGTAAATCTATCCTTTTTCAACTTTTATCGAACTTCGGTCGTGTAGTTTCTGAGCCTATTCGTCCCAATTTTTTTATGAAAAAAAAGAAACATTTTTATTCATTGTATTTGATGTATATTAAACATATTTAGTATTCTGATATCATTATCAAAAAATAATCACAAACCGTTTAGAATCAGATAGCTATTCCAATTCAAATTCAAAATTGTTTTCTAGGGGAAAAAATACCATGAAGGAAAAAAGTACTCTATGTGAAAACTTTACATTGTACGATATTCTAATTTTATTGGGTCCTACAATTTAAAATTAAAAAAAAATCGACTAAAAACTACTTTTAAGAATGAACATAATTTTTGAAAGAAAAGCTTAAGATTGCGGATATCAACTTAATTTTAAATTTTAAAACAAATATCTATTTTTTAAAATATTAACTCTATATTCATTTAATATAAACAGAAAATCTATTTTTATGTCAAACAATTTAAAGTATGAACTTATTTACAAATTCAATTTTAATTACCGTAAAACAAATTTTTATTGTATTTTGACTCGACTAGTTTTCTTAGTATTTTTTTAAAGAACAAAATAGGATCGTATTTTAGTTTAAGACTGGTGTGTCGATGGAGGATTTACACATCCCCTAAGAATGAAATTGACGAGCTTGCCGAAAATCTCCACAAATCCGTTAAATTATGGGTTGCAGACAATTTCTATTTTTACTCGTCAGTGCACTGTCTTGAGAGATTAGGAGAAAATCCTGGAACTAATTTTCTGTTTCCTGATTGTTAAATAAAATAAATCTTTTCGTAATACTTTATTTAGTAGTATTTAAACAAATTCGTATTATTATTTAAGGTATTCTTATAAAAAAAACCTGCTTGTTCAATATGGCTTATAAGAATAGTGTGTAGTAGCTTTAAAAAATTCATCACATATAAAATAATAAAAAAGCAATAATTAATTTAAAAATTAGATATTTATAAAAATTAAAAAATTACATTCACTTTCTTCAAAAACAATCCATGTATTGAATACTTAAATGTATAGTTTATTACTAAATTAGTTTTAAAAAAAGTTTTTCCAAAAACTGTGTAAATATGTATGTTATTAATATTTTCCGTTTATAAAATATTGATATCTATATATAAGAAAGTCGTGTTAGTAAGACCATTTATAACTCAAGAACGGCTAAACAGATTTGGCTGAAAATTGGTGGGGAGATAGCTTAGAACCAGGAATAGGCTATAGGATACTTTTTATTCGAACCCAAACGGTTGTAGGAGTGCAAAACGTGAGCCAATTTCCCCATAGGAATAACATTGTAAGATTAAAATTTATACTTTTTAATTCAACTTAAAGAAATTTCAGCGCGTTCAGCGTGAACGAAAATTAAAAAAGAAAAAAAAAGCGCACGTAGGTTTAAATTGCTGGATTTTAGCTTCCACACTACGTTTAAAACGTAAAAAGTGGAAGGTTTTATAATCGTTCAGTCCGTCTGTCTGTCCGTCTGTCACCCACTTTCACAGAAAGAACCACAAGTCCCACACCACAGACAAGTGGGATACGTCATTTTAAAGCAAAAAAATCAGATTAGGCTACATTCCAAATTTCATTAAAAAATTTAAATTAGAAGTTTATTTAAAATTTAAATAATTAAATTTTTTTATCTACATTGAAATAACATGCAAATTCTATTTTTATTCATATTTTCACTGTTGTCATCCACAAGTCCCACAGACAAGTGGGATACGTCATTTTGAAGCAAAAAATCAGATTAGGCTACATGCCAAATTTCATTAAAAATTTAAACTAGAAGCTTATTTAAAATTGAAATAACTAAAAATTTAATCTACATTGAAATAACATGCAAATTCCATTTTTATTCAATATTTTCACTGTTGCCATTTCGTTAAACGTACGAGAAACTTTTGTTAAAATAAAAATACACTTTTAAAAAAATATTTATTTATGTGATATAATTCGGTTTGGATTGTTGTATTATCACATAGAGTTCTTTTAATGGTTCTATATATATGTATGTAGAAAGATGCATAGAGAATTCTAACTTAACATATAAAAAAATATGCTAAGTTTCGCTTTATTTTTAAAGCATCATTGTACAAATTATAAATTTTTTGAACTGTAAATTAATTTAACAAATTATAAATAAGTGAATTTTCGAAAGAAGATTAATGAAAATAGTTAATTTTGGCGTTTAAAAGTTTGAATTACAAATAGCTAAAGGCCCTGTTTTTATTAGAATTAAATCACATTTGCCATTCGCAACAATCGCTCGAGAAACTTTAATTCTTTTAGACAATAAATTAAAATAAATTTATTTTTGCAACATCGATCAGTTTGAAATGACGTCAAATATATTTCAGTACGGAATCCTTGTATGGTGATATGAAATGTTTTCATTCTATTTAAAAGCGAGGAATATGACATATTTATTCTTTAAAATATAAATCAATTTTTGCAAACGATAAGTAATAATTATTGAATTTTCGAAATAAAATAAATGAAACTAGCCAAATTTAGCTTGTAAATGTTAAATATAGAATTAATGTTGTGTTTGGCGCGTTTTTTCCTGTTAAACACAAATATGTGGAAGCGAGTTAAGTGACAGATTCTGTTACAAACCTACTTGTTTATTTGAATATCAGTATTTTATTTGTTGATTTTAAATCTCTTTATTTTTTTATGGTGGATCAGATTTCACCAACTAGATTTTAATAACGTTTCCGAATTTAATTTAATTGATGTTTACAAATGGTAAGAAATGATGATATAGAGGAATATAGGTTAACCTAAAGAATCGTGGCCGGATTTGGCGAATTTTCAAAAATGTCGCCAAGTCGAAGTGATAACAAAACCCGGCACTTGCCGAGATGGTTACCATCTCGAAATGACCAAAAATACTACCTAATTTCAAAATGGCCGACTTAAAACAGCGGAAAGATTCATTAAATTGCAGACCAGATTTATAAAAAAAAGTGAATTTTTAAAATGACGAAGAATTAATTTAAAAAAAAGTAAATAATTATTTAAAATCAGTAAGCATCTAATTAATAAAATATTAGTATAAGAAAACTTCAGAATAAATTATATGCGTTTAAGATTTAAATAGATTAACATTTAGAAATTGTCAATGCAATTCCTAATTTCCGCCAAAGGTTGCCATCGAAGTTATCAGATTTGGCGTAAAATTGCCGGCCACGATTCTTTAAGTTAACCGGAATATATTCGGCATAAATAAGGAATTAGTACTTTATATATAAAACTTTTCCAATCATACAAGAGTAGGAATGTCTGCTTTGTTTTCTGATGTTAAGATGGCGTAATGGTCGATTGAATTTTGGCATTGGCGGCTTTTGGCGAAGTTGAAAATTTAACGTATGGTTAGCTATTCTCATTCAGTTGGTATGGGTTAGGGTTAGTTTGAATTATCGTCGCATTACAGCTACACACGAGTGCTATTGGAAACGGGAGTCGTAATTTAGAACCATAGTCAAGTTACGAGCCGACACGTGAGTAGGTACCCAATGCAACTTTTAAGGGCGACATCATACGCAGCGTTTTGAATTTGGAGGATATTTAAAGTGCCCTTCCTCTATACGGGGTATTATTCGTCGGACATGTTTTGGCTGCACGAGCCGTTCATAGGTCTGCTGTTATTTGCCGATGCCCGGACCTGAACCTGGGACCTACCGCATGCAAGACGAAAGTCTTTACCGACTGGGTCCCCCAACCCTATCGAGTTGTATGAAATATGAAGTGGAATGTTTACCACATTTGGGCAGTTTCGTTTTGCGCTAATTGTGAAATAGAAATAGGCCATTATATCATATAGCTGTTCTGGCAATTTAAATAGGGGCCTATGTGAAAGCCCTCAAACTCCGGAAGGGCCTGGATAAAATCAACCCCTCAAATCAGAATGGGAGGAGATTATAATATCCTGATGGAGTGGATCACAGTGGAGGGACCAATTGGTATAAAATAAAAGTTTACGTTACAAAACATACTAATTAGGGTTATTAAGGGTGCACCCGTGCAACGCCGGGTTTATAAAGCTAGTTTATTAAAAATATATAAGAAATATATTGTGTGATTTACATGCATGGATTATATCTAAAATCATTTAAAACTAAAATAAAGCCATTGCCCAAATTTCAAAAGACCATCACCGCCGCCAGCCAAATATCGCCTCAAACAGAAGCGACGGGTATTCAATTACTTGTTACGGCGGGGTTTCATCTTTCAAAGCGTATAAATATTCAAAAATGTTAATTCGGGGCTCGGATGTTAGCTCGTCAGCACATTTGTCAATCGGGAAACCACTCAGCTGAAGGGAACTCGAATAATCAAAATGTTTTAAAGCTCCGGCGGCATCTTCTGTGACATTCAGCTACGCGGAAATTTAAGTAAAACATAAATCTAAGCACTTTATTCACCGATTGGACATCAAAGAATATTGCCGAAATATATTTATTGATAAGAATTATACAAAATGTATAGATTTGTTTTAATAAGTTATTAAAAAAAATGGAAGTAATCATGTTTTGAATTTTGTGCAAGAAATATTAAAATAGTAGTATAACTCTTTTTAAATCTCGGTTTTAAATTTAATTCGTTTCATATTGTATCACAACAAATTATGTTGCTATATTGAAAGTTTTTAGTAATAAACCATATGAGTATTTTTTCATATCGTATCTATGTGCTATAGATTTAAATATTCAAAGATCCACCTCAAACTAACTATATATGTTATTTACTATACCACTCACAGCACAATACACTTTTGTTAAATAAATATTTTCTCCGTATTTATCTCAAACTATTACGCTATAAATAACGCACCAATTCCAGCACTTATATATTATATATCATTGGAAATAACACTCATTATCGTAGAGAAAATGACACCTTACAGAGACTCAACAACGGAAAAATACAACGAACTGGAAATCAAATCACCATTATATCCCAGCCGATCATGTAACAATCTGCCGGCGAACCAAAAGAACCAGAACAGCAATCGCATTTAATTGTCCAATATATATGTAAATGCTAGACCCGGGTGTCAACATGGATGTTTGTGCCATTGTTTGTTTGTAATTCACACACGACCCAAGTTCGCGCCTGAAACTGTAGGGATCTGAAAGAAATTTACAATGTTTTTTTCACCTGTTTTATTTCTATCCTTGAAATAGAGTAAGATACCTTCGATTCTTTAACCTGGTAGATGCAAAGTCTATCGGCAAGGTTTCTTTTTCAGTAGTCTAGGAGATTTACCAAACGACAACAGTTAAAAGAACACCTTTGCGAAATTAGTCTTTTCTTTTTAGTCGGCGATTTTTACACAATTATACAAAATTCCAGCTGATATTAGGATAATTAATTTCCTAATCTTGTTTTTTGGAGATTATCGTGTATGAAAAGGTTTATGTTAAATAATACACATGCAAATTTGGTTGAATTGTAGTACCTGTAGTTTACAGGTGGTTTATGAGAATAAATCCCATATGATCGAACTGTTTTCACTCATTTATATCATTTCTTACCCAATTCGATTCTTTGTGGTCGGCTAAAAAGTGTGATAATAGCACGAGCCTCAACAACTAAAATATTTTTTTTATCGTTCTCTTAGTCGACAGTACTATTTGTTTTTTAATGTAACAATCCTTTGGAACAACTACTAATGAGTATCTTTAATAGACTTGATATACATTAGGTAGCAAAATAATATATTTACAGTTAGAAATCGCACATTTTCTGAATAAACGCTCTATAAAAAATTATTTTTATTTGAACGTTAAGCTTAATAATGAAAATTCATAATGATACGATTGTCTTAAGCAAGTAAATCATAGATGAGAGTCTGTCTAATCACATATTCAGATAAGTAATTGTTTTCAAATAACATAGAAAATATCCGAGCATAAAGAGTTTTCAAACACTTAGTTTTTTTTATATGAACTTGGTAATGAGAAACACTTACATTTTATATCGTCAATCGGGTATTGAAAATTTTCATTCAGGTCAATAGAATAGCAAAACCGTATCATTACTTTAAACACATGTTATATACAAAAAAAAATCCAAACAAAGTTTATTAACAAAAAAAAGTTTAAAACTGTGAGTAGCTGTTCATTTACGAGAGTAAGAATATTCCAATCGCTAAGGAATGGTATTTGCATCTGGACTTCCAGGAAAGACAATCGGACAGACATTGGTTCAACCTTGAATAATAGAAGATTGGCAATGATTTTATTTGAAGATGCTAAGTTCTTGGGAATAGATTTGCATGTGTGGTTCAGTGTCTCTATAGGTATTTTAAATGTAAGGGGTCAAAAGACAGGGCATAGAAATGCAAATGGTTGAAGGACAATTACAAATAAAATGTTAGAATTAGACAATGTTTTGGGATATTATACGTTCATCTTAGTGGACTATAAAAAAAACTCAAAATAAAATCTATAACTATTCCATGTTTTGACATATAAAATTTGCTCTTTCTTTACAAATAAATAAATATTAAAAAAAGTTGACACCTTTCTAGTAACTTGTACGAAATACTTTGAGATAATTTATAATTATCAATAAAAACCAATTGATGTTTTAAAAAAAATGAATTACTCTTTTCTGCAAATAAATATCAAGTGACTAAATATCATGTTTATAATCGAATAACTATTTAAGTCTTTACAAAATTTATTCTTTGTCATTGTTAAGCATTGTAAGTATACACGAAATATTCATAAACTGAGTTTAAATAAGTATATTGACAGATTTTTTTCTTAAATGTTCTTAACATATTACAGTACTAATTAACTTTTGAATTTACTTATTGGAATTGCTCATTGGATTATCTATAAATAAAAAAACAATAGTTATAGAAGAATTATAGCTTAAAATTTTACAAATTTAAGCATGCATAAACCATTACGATAAAAACAACATAGAATTGCGAAGAGATTGGGTTAAATCTAAGTAGAAGAAATGAAATCTAATATAAACTATATTAATCAAAGCTATTTTTCAAATTGAAACATATTAAACGATAACTAATAGCCAGTAAATAACGACTAAAATTTAAATAGTTGATTTCATGTCGTTGCTATAACAACTGAGAGTTTTTTCTTACCTATAAACAAAAAGGGAGCAAAAATGTTTACTAATATCTGGATCCGTAAAATTAATTAAAATTTACTGAGATTGTTTTTTTTCCAGAAGTCTCTAAATACGTTATATTCTTTTAGGATAAATGCCAATAGAAGAATATTGGAAAAGTAGGAATATCTCAAGGAGTGTAAGGAGTAATTAGATTTCGATTCATCAATTTAAGATCATTCGTGCCGAAGAAATTAAAAAATATTTTCAAACATAGCTCATATATCTTGGAAATTATCATTAAAATCGGTGATGGAAATACGCTTCTAGAAGAAAAATATATCCTACGTAATTATTCATATGCAAAACAAAATGAACTGCTAGAATTTAATTCCACATTTTAATTAGCCGCCTCTTTAATGTATGTTTTGATTCGATAAGTTTTCATATTTGTTCCAAAACCAAATTAAAAATGGTAAAACATAAGTGGATGCTCTCCAGATCATAAAAATGTAATTAACTTATGTTTATACAAGATTACTTATTGAAGTATTTTACTTACTTATTTGCTAAGTTTCCTGCTTATCGTACTGATACTTAACGCAATCTCCTACAAATTTAATTTTGAAATAAACTTTAATTAAAATTCTTTAAAAAAGTAATCCAAGTAAATATTTTTAGATTAAAATTAATATATATCTCAAAACACAAATATGTAAAATCAATTTCCTTTTGAAAAAAAAAACAAATATGTTAGTATCACATATGAAGGTTCAATTTATTCAATCAAACAACACTCTCAACAACTTTAAGACAAGTTAGTAAAAATCTCCAAAATTTTAAGACAGAATAGTGAGAATTACTGATAACGTGTATTATCTATAAAACAATATTTTTCTTTAGGATACACCCTTTTTAGAAAAATCTTAAAACAAGACTTATTCCTGCTACAGATTAATAATATAAAAAAAGTTGAGCTTTATTTTATAAGGACGTAAAATGAATTTTAATCCTTTTAAGTCTACTAGTTATACGTACCCCTTTCATACTTTTAAAATTTAAACGTAAACATTTGAACTCTCTAAATTATGCAAATATAATGAAACAATTCGGAATTTCCACTTTTTTAACTACGGAAAAGTTCCATGTCTGAATACATTATGTTGCATGGAAATGACAGAAATATTCAACCTGAACTTTAGTAACTTTCAAAGTTACTTAAATAAACTTGATTTAAAAATATATATATCTACAGTAACAACATATTTTACGGTCAAACACTAATAAATCCACTTATATGTCAAATGTATTTCACAAAAGTTAATTAACATCAAAATTATTCTCAACTTCACACAAAGAAACCCTTGACTTTTACAAGTTTTGTAGTTAAAGCATCATTCTACATCAAACGAAGGATATGCATGTGACACCTCTTTAACTAGTCACCTAGAGGCCAACTCCCTATCCAAAAATACCGTTAAGTTTTTGTTCGCGTCTCTAGTTTTGCGAAAGGTGACAAAACGTTTGACGTTCTGCATGTGTGACGCCGACAGTTATGACATCCCGTGTCACCAGACGCATTTGTTTTGGTGTGACGCGTATTTATGTACCGTTTTTATGTCACGGCATTTTGTTACAAACGAGTTGTGTTGTGCTTGGCTGCTAAAGCCGAAAAACCTGCTATATATTTGTTTTCTCTAGGTAAAATAGATAAAGTTTTATTATTTTAAATAACTTATTATATACAAAAATATATTTACAATTGTAACTCAACTAGCCTTGGAGTAAGTGGAAAAATAACAGAAGCGTTAACTAACACCAAACTAAATGGTAAATAATTACTTAAATACAATTGGAGCATCATTTAGTTTAGTAATTTCGAAGAACGGGTATTAGTTTAGTAGTATTCATAACGGTGAATATTAGTTTAATTCGTTTCAACTGTTTAAATTTAATATTTTTTGAAACTGAGATAATGACTTGCTATTTATTTTGTTAGAAGGAAGTCCCGACCAAAGCAAGAAGGTAAGTATATCATGATGTAGTGCCGACTTTTCTCTACAACAAATGCATTCTTGAAATGTAAAAATAAAGAAATACGCACTAACTCAAAAATCGCATTCCATCTAAGATAGGTATCCTGTATAATATTGTTATAAAGGAAAATACAATCTGACTTATAAATTTTTACACGGCTCTAACAAATCAAGAACTACGTAATAATATATTACTAACGCAATTCTGTTCTTCCTTGCAATTCTGTAACATAATTGTGACATACACACGGCGAAGGACATTCATTGCACCATACGAAAACAAAAGTCCAGTCTTCAAAGCAAACAGTATTTTTAGTGCGCAAACTCATATTTTCTACTTTCCTCAACATCTTATGTTTAATACAAAAGAGAGAGTAAAAAATGTTCTTAAAGGAATGCCAACAGGGCTTAAAATAAGGTAACGAAAGAACAACATTTCTGCAGCGGATGGACATAAAATTGAAATGAACCGCTCTGCTGAGACATTAACGAGCGTTATGTCTGCCAGCAACTTGACCTCGTTATTGTTTTCTTCGTTGGTGGCGAATGGGGCTTAAGAGGACTCCATTCAGAATTTCACATCTTGAAAATCGTAATGTTATTCCTATGGAGAATATTCGCAAGTCAATTACCGCCACAATTTTAATAAAAGGTTACTAATTTTTTGTATCATTGTAAAGAACGAAAGGAGTAGATTTCATAACAGTAATTTTTTTTGTGAAAATCACATATTTAGTATTTTTAATAATTTTTTGAAGTTTGTAAAAAATTGAGTGCTCGTCAAGTTCTAACTTTAACGTAACACAACTCTCTAACGAATAAAGATAGAGCAATAATTCTTTCACTCGTAAACAGAATAGACTTTTCCACATCGATTTAAATTGTTATAAAAATTTTAATGTAAATATTTATATTTTTTAGAAATTTTCAACGTTAAGTTACACAGAAATGAAATGTACATTTACAGCAACCCTATGAACTAATGACGCTGTTATCTGTCGCTCTGCAGGGGTCAATTAGGGTGGTGTGGCTGGATTCTAAGAAAGGGGGGAACTTCTCCTGGGGCTTAGTTTGGCTGTGGAGTGTAACATCTGGTTTTTGGGGCAGGGATATTCTTACAGGTCTAGATTTTTGCATTTTGTCAATGAGTTCGGCTGTTATGAAAGGACTTTTGAAGAAACGCATTCGGCGGCTGGAATTTCGAGAAGATAAACTGTGATTTGGTCAATAGGGTATTTCATAGTAGTATTTATATACCAAACAGGACATAGGTTTAGTGCTTCTTGGACAAAGCTATTATACGTAATACCTTTCTTATAAACAAAACGCGCAAACTAAAACAAAACTCGATTATATGGGTTATTGTTTTTAATAAAAAAACTGTATATAATTTTTATTTGTCTGTATTACATTATTGCATTATTTATTAATATTAGTGCAAACCTTACTTGTTATTCTCCTGTGTAATTACATTTTTGTTTTTCGGGTACCAACCAATTTGTTATCGATATTAAAGTTTTCAAACAATTACTTTTTTGTGTTTTTTTATGAGTGCTAATTTTTATTTAGCGTAAGAAAAATATATTTCGTTTTGTCGCCAATACTACTTTTCTTGTATTCAATATTGGGGAAAAGTAATTTTTTGATAAGTTTAGCAATATAATAGGAAACACACAAGGCCGGATTAAAAATTAGGCAAAACAAACGGGCCTTGCAGCTTTTAAGTGGCCCCTTAGAATCATTTTTCTTTTGTTTTGGAATAACCTTTAACTTCAAGGTTTTTTTAAAACTCAATTTTAATAAAAATTACTTTTAATTCAAAAATGATAATTAAGAAAAAAATAATAAGAAAGAGAGCGAAATTTTCGTCTGAATAACCAATAGACATCGGAATATTTTCAACATGCCCCTCCCCACTGCACTAGTATTGTTCTTTGATGTATTTTATGGCATTCTAATTAATTCGACACATTATCTTTAAAAATTGTATGCATATTAGAAAAATAGTTCATGGCTGCATAAGAATATGGACATTTTAATTTTTTTTTGGCCCCGATGATGAAAGTAACTTCTGTATCCGTTGAACGAAGACATTTTTAAATAACCTATTAATTAGGGTTATCCTTATAGACTTGGTGTTGCCTTGTGATATTTTTTTTGTATTGGTTTATAAAGTTTTTAATGTTACTTTTCACAATTTTGTGAGGATATGAGGATTGCCATTGTGTTGGATTTTCGGGCCTCTGGTCCAATACGGTGTCATACACTATCATAACATTTAATGTATATTCATTATGGAAATTAGATTTAAAGACATATGACAATTAGTCCTACTTTTGAATATTAGTTCTTTTACTCAACTATTAGTCTTATCAAAGATTTACCTTGAAAATCATATACAAAATTATACTATACTATAAAATACTATAATTAGTTGTAATAGTTGCAGTAGATGTTATTCACAAGTTCAAGTTTATTCTTATTCTGCATTATTTTTAAGTGTAACTGATTATAAATTTTACAGAGTGAGGGTCTCTGAATTTTTAATAGTATTATACGAGCACTAAATTAAATATTATTAATCTGAGTTATCAAACTGTTTAAAAAAATTCAAACAAAATTCGTGATAATTAGCCCAAGAACTATTGTCTCTATCTCTATGTAATATATCTCAACCATCAACCATATCTTTTCTAGACCGTCAGTTTAAAAATCGTCCATCCATTTTCACCTGTTTGTAGTCATAAGCCCCAGGGTACAGGGACCCCTAACCTTATCTGGTTTTTCATAGTATTCACTGAGCATAGAGAAAAGAGGGTCACTGAGAGAAGCTAGTTAGTTGAATGGACACATTAAATATTTAAAAAACAATAACAACAACACTGATTTAGATTTATTTCTTTAGTCAGCCTTTTGGCTATGTCATTTCATTTGTTACCTTATTACGTTGTCTTTATTGAAAAACAGCACAACCTTTAGTTGTCTTATAATTTTATATGTGGTTAGTTATGATAGTTAACAAGTTATTTTCAAGCATTCTCAAAGATGATTAATTAAAAACTGGGGATTGAAAATGCATGACTTTTAATTACTTTAAAACCAAAAAAATTGTATGGTAGCAACAGTTTGCGCATGCGCGATTTTTACGAAAACCTTATAATGACATCCAACAGGTGTTGAGTGTTTCAGACCTGACAGCCGCACAAGAAAATTGATTAAACCCCAAAACGTAAAGAAAAATTGTTGGAAATATATATTCAGGGCTGAAGATAAACTTGTAGAAACAACATCATAATATCATAATTTTTAGCAGGTCAAAGATCAGAACCTTATAAAAACCAAATTCTCTGTTTTGAACCTAATGCACACTTTAAATACCTTATATTTCCCACTAGTATACTTTAAAAGGGATAGATATGGATTTTTTATTGATACTTTATTACTTTGTATAAGGATTATGATTCATATGACTTTTACAATTCCAATCGTATTAGTGCTATCCACAATAATCGTTAGTCTATTACACAGTTTACCTGCCCGCACGGCAGATTAGGTAATTGAAAGTAATAAATTTAGTGATTGAGTTTAGTTTTTTTTTTTTAAAAATAAAATAAATTTTACAAACTTTTTCACGAATTTTCTAACTTAATTTAAAATTATCTTTAGTTTGATACTGCTGCAATGTAGCGTATCATAATACTGTGTGATGGTGTGTGATGTACTTTTGGATATACAGATGGACGAGCAGTGTTATTATACATTGTACTTTTCTTATAAACAAAATGCGAAATTTAAAATATTAACATATTTATTGTTATTGTTACTCATAAAAAAAAACTTGAGCTGTGTAGAAACTCGTATACCAAATTTGAAGTTCGTATGCCTTTTAGTTCGATCTGTACAGTAGTTTCAGATAGACAGGGGCACAAACCAACCAAGGCAACTAAAAAAAAGACAATTGAGTATAACACAAAAAAGACACTTATACAAAAAAATATCCTCGTTTCAGTGACCCCTTTTTCTGAATTAGCAACCTCCAAAACGTGTAGAAAACACCAAAATATGTATTTCGAATTTGCGACATCATCACAATTACTTTCATTACCTTATATTTCATATTAGGTAATTGAAAGTAAAAATACGTCATTTTTAATTAAGCTACATTTTATTATCGATCAAGATTGGTGCAAAACGCCTTTGTATTTCCTGTGTAATTCCATTTTTATTTTTCGGATACCATCTTATTTATTATTGATATCTAAGTTTTCACACGATTCCTATGTGTGCTATTTTTGTTTAGCGTAGGATAAATAATTTTCAAAGTTCACAGTCAATATTACTATTCGTCTTGTGCATCCAATATTCTACTATTAAAAAAAGTCCTTTACTGATAAGGTAAGAAATTGGAAACATGCACATGCATGTGGTCAGAGACGCCTTGATTCTTCTTTGGCCTGACACACAACGCTCCAGACAAAAACCCCTTCAGCGATTTTCACCCCCCTCTCCTCAAGCCCCCTTCAGGGAAGCGCTGTCATAGTGGGGGGCCAATTTAGCCTGAATAGACACAGTCAATCGTATTCATTACAGCGAAAGGCGATAAACTGCATATTATGGTCCATCTGGATTTCGGAAAATCTAGAGGTTTGACTTGGAGATTCCAAATGGCGTCCTCTTAAACACGCCAAGTCTTTTTACCTTCTTTTACCCATCAGATAGCTATTAGCAAGATTATTTAAAGGAACGTACACGTCACCATTTTATGACATTTTAAAGCTTTTCTTGATATCCGTTATACGAATACGGGTTTATTTTCGTGAAAGGGGAAAGTGGTTAATTGAAAATATTGCATTTAAATATAAAAACCTGGGATGCGTAACACTATACGACTTTCAATTTCCCTCATTAAATCATTACATTTAAAGCAAATTATATACCCTAAAAAGTAATCAGGTACTGGGAACTCTTGTACTAAATTTAAAGTCCGTTTACCACTTTTAGTTCGAGTTGTAAAGTGATTTCAGACAGACGGAACGATGTTCTGAAACCACTTTTTTTTAAATCAGCAATCTCCAAAACGTATAGAAAACACAAATCTCTTTTTGATTTTCGACCCCATACCAATACTTGCAATTACGTAATATGAAATATAACGTAATGCAAGTCAAGCTAAAATTTTGCACTGATTGTTTTAATGAAACTACTCTTTAGTTTCTTGTTTAGTTGCCACGTAAAAAATCTAAAAAAGAAAGTTATCATTTATGAAAAATAATTAATGCTTAATTGCATCTCATTTACATTTACGTAATACAAAAAGCGTTTGACAAGAATATAACTAACTTAGTAACAAACACAAGATAGCAAAATAGAAAACATTGCAACTTTATTTAAGTAAACTATTCAACAAATCTCGTTCCGCAGAGTAATTAAAGAACTAGATTCCAAGTATTCCACCCCCATTGCGTCGGTGCATGGGTCCAAAAAGACAATTTCCACATCATTCTCAATTGAAGAAACTTCCTCGCGTCTAATTACTGCAGGGACATCACGAAGTCTACATTTTTCGATTCAAATTGTTCCCGAAACATTGCGATTACAGTTCTCAGGTTGCGAATTAAGTCTTCTATTAATAAAGGGAAGGACCCGAAATCTGTCGTTGAAATAATTGGAAGTAATTTGCACTGGAGATGTGGTCTCAAATGATGGGATCACTCCAGGCCAAGCTCATTAAATGGCGATTTCTTTCATCTATTTTAAGAATAGAAATGTCGTTAAATAAATAAAATAGCTTTTTTTTATTTAATGGGGGCTATGTCCAGTGGCATGCTAATGCTTCCCCAACTTCAAAATCGTAATGTAGTTTTACCAAGTTTGCTGAGAAATTAAGTTCTAATCATAATTGAATGTAAAAGTTAATTTTGCATAGGCAATCTCGTTAACTAACCATGCTTGCTAAAATTTCAATGTTAAACATGAAACGCCAATCATTTTGATATATTTTTTAAAAATCCTTAAAAACGATAGGAATTCTGAAACCTATTATAACAAAAAAACTTGACTATAAACCCAACTAGTTCTCCTAGGTAGGCCCAGTGGCATTTTGCTTATTATATGCTAGTCCTGGGTTCGAATTCCGAATTGGGCTAAGTTCACTCCATCCTTCATTTCTTAAGAAAATTTTCTGAAGAATAAGCTAAACTGACTAAATTTCTAATGCCAATTTGACTAACTTCTAACTGACTAAAATATGACTAAATTTCTTATTCTCCTCTGTTATAAATTTAAATTATAAGTAAATGCGAGTTCAATATAAATTTTACCATAATCAATTAATTTATTGGACCATTTTAGTAAGTTCTAAGCTAAGAGTACACCATAACTAAAAATTCTACACCAAAATCACCAATTTACATTTTTAATTAATTTATTAATAGATTGATTTTAAATTATCCAATTAAATTGGAATTATCGAAGTCTTTTTTTAAACGAATCCCCCAAATTATCGCCAAACTGACAAAAAAAAAGCCAAAACACACCACCATTACAAACCTTTCTTGGTACTAATTATTTGAAGAACCTCGATAAGGAGAGTGCTGCAAAGCAGACATTTGTCCATTTACGAAGTTCGAGAAACCCCGCCAATTACAGTCAGATTCGCGAGTCTCGAATTAAGTTTTCTATTAATAAAAGGAATGTCTTTGGAAACCTCGTGTAAATAATTGGAAGTAATTTGCACTTTGAGGAGGAAACACACGTGGTTTGAACTTCTTCTAACGATGTGATCAGTAAAGTTGCGAAACTCATGTTCTTATTAAATAATACTTGTTTTCTGTTTTGGTTAATTCTTAATTTCTATCTTTCATACTTTTCTGTTTCTCAAAATTTAGTTTTTATTAAAATAATTTGTTGTTTATGTATTTAATACTTTGTACGATGAAATAAAGGCCCGATTCCATGGTCCAATTCCGAGCGGATAGGAACAATTTTACAACTTTTAACTTATTACACTCAGAAAAAAAACTTGTGTTCAAACAGCACAAGTGGGAAAAAAAACATCGCGTTAAAATGAACAATACAGTATTGTGTTGTTTCAATACTAGAATTATGTTGATGACATAAAAACACAACTTTCTGTTGTTCCAACCCACTTGATAATCGTGAGAGGAGGACGATTATTTTATCAATTCGCGATTAACAAAAACCTGTAATTTTTTTTTATTGATTTCTAAAAAAAATGTATATTACACAATTATAAAATTCATTTACAGTATCGTAATATACATTTTTTAAACTTTAGCATATTTATTTATCCGAAACATTAAAGAGCAGATGCTGAACCACATTACGGAAGATTACATGAGTGCTTCGCCTTCAATTCTATTTTCGTGCTAGCCATGCATTATTATTTAGTCTCACCCCAATTTGTAATAAATTAGAGAAACACAATTGTTTGTATTGAAAGTCAACACAAGTTCTCCTGAGTGTAGGTAGTTGGCAGATTGATAGGCCAACTAACCAAACAGTCGCTCTAAAAGTTGACAGTGTCCACACGGACATCGAGCGTAAAATTAAGTCTTAACATTTACTTGTAGTTTAAATAAAAATCAAAGATGGTTGAAACAATTTATTTAAAGAGTCAAAAAATAATAATAAGGGTATTGCATTTGATAAAAATAGAATCTAATGAGTTTTACTACGTTGTAAAAAACAAATTTAGAAAAATATTTTGATGACGCGACTTATCTTAACCTACTTGACATCAATCACCAAAATAAAATACCGCTAATAAACAAGTGCAAATAACTGTAGATTCTCTTCTCTGACAATTTCAGCGATCGCAACACCAGGGCTCGTTATGCGACAGCCATTCGACGTAATGGACGTCTAATGGAATGCTGGAGTATCGGGTGGGGATGGCTTTTTCTGGTACTGTACATCAGGTTTGGAACTCAACGATAATTGAAACAAAAAAAGGTCTATTAGAGTCCACAAAAGACATTGGGAGAGGAGTTTATTGTATTGATTACTTGTATGGAAGCTTTACTACTCTGGAAAAGTTGCTTCGAGGTGATCATTAAAATGAATATTTACATGCAAATAGAAATATTAAAAAATGAAGAGGTTTAAATAAATTAACAAATATATCGATTGCTATTATCTTAAAATAGTAACGTAATATTAAAGGTGCAATTTCAAAGCCTAAGTTAATCAAATTTGCATAAAATGTTTTTGATGTTGCATAAACAGTGAATGTTTTTTTTTAATATTCAAAGTCAGACAAACTCTAATACAAAAAATAATTTTTTTATAAAAAATATTAAAATTAAATAGTAATAAACAATAATAAAAGTCAATAGTACTCGCATATATTAGTTTCTAAGACCGTGTAGAACAGATAATATAGAGCTACGTACGTACCGTAAAATAGGATGTAATGAATAATTTTACTAAAGTTAAAAAAAAGTGATTTCTCCCAACATTTTCAGCATATTTATTGACACTATAACTTTATATACTGGTGGCATGCAAAAGCTAATAAAAAATAATTTCTAAAAAAGCATTAAGCACAGAATAAATTAATGCAACTGTAGTTAAAGCTACGATATCGAATATGCACTAATTGTAAATTTCTTACTAATTTCTTAGATACTCGTACATAATGAGGCTGAATTTATGAACTTAATCCTTCAATGTAAGGGATTTCATACGTCATTACGCTCTATTTTAGACATTATTTTTTCATTTCAGCCCTTTTTTCTGCCTCAAATGTCGATTAAACTCAAAGCGACAGTTGACATTGTAATTCAACGATAGTAAGAAACCCAACTCTATGAGACATTTGCAGCAGCACAAGTCTGCCGTTCCCTCCCGCAGAGATATCAAGTCTTGTATTACAAGCGATGAATGGAAAACTGATGGTTCCCAGTAATGATGTGCCTAAATTAGTATCTTATTCTTTTTTATATATTTTGTTCGTGTGTTTTCTCTAATCGTATGTAATGTTGAACGGACGTTGTAAACTGCGGGGTGTCGTAATGACGGGGATTGCCCAATGGCGTGCATTCGATTGAGGTTTTCCTAATCAAGAACCGGTTCTGCCTAATGAATTCAATGGGAAGAACTTTGTTTCGATAAATTAATTTATAGAGCTGGGAAAAAAATGTGTTCCGTATTGTGATGAATGTTGGCTGGAGCTTTTACGCATGTTTTGATATGTTATGTTTTAGAAGCTCAATTTTTTTTAGCATTAATATGTTGATTGAAATTTTAAAAAAATATCATTATTGAAAACATAAAAAATTATAAAAACTTCCTGATATTAGATGACTCAATTAAACGAGCTGTTAATTATTTATTTGTTTTAAATTTACTTTAATAGTTCAAGGTGACTCGGACCCGAAAATTTCTTTAAATTGAAATTGTTATAAATAGTTGTAAAATGGTCCTAAACAGAGATTTTATGCATAAAAAAAATTAAAAATAGTTTTTAATTATTTTATTTTTTTAAATTTTGACGCAGTGGTTGAATTTTTGAAACGAGGTATAGTTTCGGTAAAAAATATACGAGCAAACACTCGCATCTCATAAACAAAAAATACAAATTTCCAACTTTTTATTTTATTATAAATCAATCAAACACTCATTTTTACATACCTAATTCTATTCAATATACTCTTATAGTCTTATGTACATTAAAACAAGAAGTTCATAAAGAACTAAAATAGCCTACTTTCCTGTTACTTAAATACTTACTGAAGTTTTAAAGGGAAGAAAACTAGGTTCCTAGATTTATCATCAACAACCGTTTCTACACTAGATTTATACACTTTAGAAAAAAAATCGAAATCCAGCTATAATTTAAACTTCGAAAAGCCAATATCAACTATTTTCCTTAATATTCTTTCGCAAATGAACTTAATATTATTTATCGTCTGCTCGATTTATTTGTAGTTCGAAGAATAATTAAATATTTATTAATAACAAAAGTAATGAAACTACTCCAAACTGCATTAAAAAATAAGAAATGTAAATTAAAACTAAGCATAATTGTATGCAAAAATATGCCTTGCCGCTTTCTTGGTAAACAATTAATGAACAATCAAAGAATCAAATTGCGCTACATTTTAAGACGTCATTCCAAACTGATTCGTGGAAATATTATTTTGCTTCAAATATGTTTAAATACATAATGTTTCTCATGCCATTGTTGATTTGGCAACAGTGATTTAAAGGACTCAAAATTGAATTTCAATGCCAATTCAATGGGAAATTCGCCGACAAATTGTAGATTTATGTCCGTCCGGACGTACAGACAGACGGACAAAAGTATGAAAGTTTGGGTATCTGAGGTCATAGCTTTCTAACAAAAAAAGAATTTTTAAGATCCGATAGATAGAACCGATTTTGGAAGGGGGGGGGGGGTACGGCCAAACAGACGGAAATCGACCGCATGTCAATACCTACTTTTTCATATTTTTTAATTCTTTCGAATTAAAAAAAGAAAAGTAGGCTAAAAATGGTAACTTTCCGTAAACTTTATTGAAGCTTTAGAATTTTAAGTACGGGTATGTTTCCAAATATTAGAAACTAAGTAAAATAATGTTAAATAATTGTTAGTGGAACATTCAGATGAGAAATTGAAATAAAAGGGCTTTATATGAGAAAAATATTTTTACATTTGCTTTAAGGCTTAAATGGAAGCTTGGTATTTTAAGACACACACAAAAAAAGGTAAGTTGTTTCATCGATTTGGGTTACTAAGCCTCCTTAAACACACAAAATTAAGTTTGTTTTATCAATACGCTTTTTAAAAAACGCGTAAAAGTATTCATTATTTATAATTACTAAGATTTGATAATATTTGTAAAATCGTATTTTAAATTTGATGTAAGAAAATTCAAAAGTATGAGTGTTAAAACAAGTCTACCGTTAAGTTTTTTTTTTATAATACATAAATCAAGTATCTATTGAACGAATTATCGTTCCTTGAATACGGTACTGTAAATATTTCGACTATCAAACAAAGTTTTTTAAAACACATTTAAAAAGCCATTATATGTTCTAAATCTTAATTAACCATTCATTGTTTTTGGCACAAATTAGATGCTTATTTTGGCATGTATTCTCAGAACTTATTTTTTATGATATGCAAGAACTTTTTCCTACAGCCGGTTTAAACAAAGAACCCTAAAATAATATTTGTGCTAAGCTATTTAGCTTTCAGTGACTGCTAAAAATACTGTTTATAGCCAACACTAAAAAGTTACCGTAAAATAAAACCTATGACGTTGTGAAACACATAATTAGGCTGGAAAAGAAATAAAATCTAACTTTAAAAAGAACAACATTAATGATAAAAAGAACTTGAAATGAAGTAAAAACTGACATTTTCATTTCCCATTAACCTGCTTCTGGGGCCTAAAAGTTCCAAAAGTCATATTTACTTCCACTTCCAACAGCAATTCAGCAGAACTATTTTCCAAAATTGCTCCCCAAAGTGGCTAGTTGCATATTCCAATTGCTGTTAAATCACACAAAAACGGCTCAAATTTCCATGCAAAAAAGTTTTCATCTCTTAATAATAACATAATACTTAGAATTTATTCCCATCGTAATGCTGATAACTGATCACCATTGGGACCAAATACCTTTCCAAAACAGCAATAAGTTTTTTTAGTTATTAATACAATTCTATATCAAATGGGATCCAAAGATAATACCGCGAAGGTTTGACAAAATTGTTTAAGATCTATATTAAATTTTTAATATCTGGTTAAACATGCACCGTTAAACATCTTAAAATCTGTGGGACTTATAAAAAATTTTAAGGGGATACGGTACCCAAAATATTATTTTTAGCAATAATAACATATACACCTGTCAATTATAGTGTTTTTATATAATGTTTACTCTAACTAAACATTTCCCAGCAATAAAAATAATATATTTAAAAAAAAATGAAAATCTACTTGTAAAGTTAAAATTTACTTTGTTAAAACTCTACTCCTATTTCAATTTTAAGAATATCTCCACCAAACTTTTATAGTTTCTCTTTAGAACTATTGGTTCGAGAACTGTGGATGGATTTTAAAATATGAGCTACAGTAAAAAAAGTAACATGTATTTATACTGAAAATCTCAAAAAACCAACAACAAAAAATACAAATTCTTGGATTCAATTTTTAAAAAAAAATCTATACATAGACCTTATTATATGAACAATTTTGTGCACCACTTATATAACTACACAGGATAAAAATTTCAACATTATAACTTAATGAGGGAAAAAGCCTTAGGGATTTATTAAACATAAGAATTGAAAAAACTAGAAACAGAGAAAACAGGTTGAAAGCAGACGAAATACGGGTTCAAACTTCAATGGATGACTCCAGAAATTGTTTAATAATTTTTTTCTACAGAATATATCATTATGAAATTTTCAGTAAATGTTAGGAAAGATATTGTGAATAATAAGAAGTAAAAACTGAAAAATTGATATTTTGACAAATTTTTGGGTACCGTATCCCCTTAAACGACTAAAAACACATTTTCCCGATAGATTAAGCAACTCTGACTTCAAATATTTAAGTGACAGTTAAAAAAATGTTATGTTTATTGAGCATTCAATTTTAAAAAAGGCGTTAGTTTTAATTGCACTTTTAAGATATCAGTGCACTGCGAATTTTCTACTTCTCTATTTTTCACTATCATACGGTTAAATACGGTCCTTGTTTAAAAAAAATCTTATCTATTTCTCGTTAATATTATATTTCTTTCTTCTTTTGTCCTTGCTATTTACTTTTATATCATGAGTTATTTAGGACAGTTATTTTTTTTCTAAATTGTGGTTGGAATCGTGAAAGAGAAGAAATACAAAAATGTCAAACTCGATTCAACAGTTTGAGCTTTATTTCAACTTCAAAGTAAGCATGACAACTTTATTATTAACCAAATAAGTGAAACAAGATTATTACCTTTTATGTAATCTTTAGAATCCAGTTAATAATAATAATAAATAAATGTAACAGAAGGATATAGTCCTTGGCGAAATCAACTTTTTTCAACAAAGTACACTTAGTTTAAACAATTTCAATGGTTTTATAATTAAAATTTTTTTAACTTTTTTAAAATCAATTGCCGTATGGCTAACCTTTTAATTCGGGATTGAATAGAATGCACCCTACTTAACCTATTTGGAAATATGGTATCACTCTTAGAAGTCTCATTTTTAAGGATTCTTCAATCGTCAAAAACATGTCCTATTTGACAACCTTTCCTCGTTACGTCACGTGACATTACAAAATGCGCATAATTACCATAATTTTACGAAATGTTTATGTTGAGCCTTTTTCGTTATATCATTTCATTAAAAAAAGGCCTTGAAACTTGAGTATCCATTTCAGAGAGTGCTGGATAAAGTTACATTTAGCTCAAACCAGCAATGACTTGAGACAGGAATGCGACTTTAAAAAATATTTTGTCATTAACTGATAGCGAGCTGTATAATGAAGATATCTGTGTTCTGTGGCTGTCGCGATCAATTAAAAGCGTGGCAGAGCGTCGCATTGTAATGGTTGGTTTCAGTGATTTCTGGCGTAAAAGGAAAGTTTTAATTACCGAGTTTCCGTGTGACAGTGCGCCGGTATTCAGAGTGACAGTTATTGCTCTGTGCAGTCAGATAACAGCTAGAATAAGATATAATCAGGAATGGGAGTTGTGTTTAACGGTAATTGGGGAGAAAATCAGGCTTATTTTTCCATTTGGTTTGCTTTATGGGAGTTTTGTGGTAAAAAGTTGGATATGTCATGGGAGGTAATGCAGTTTCAATTGCAATATAAAAATTGTTTGACTTTTTGCTAATCTACCTTGTATTTAAATACGATATAAAATTTAACTATTTAAAAATTAGTTTGGAACTTAAAATTTACCACAACTATATAAATACCTTAATCATATGTATTTACACGCATACACCAAGTTTATACTTACATATTATTTTTTGTATTCCGCCATAAAACGTTATGAATACTGTTTACTCTAAATATGCTTAGGTATAACTTAAAGAAGGTCTGGAAAAATTCGTTCTGAGAATTTTGTTAGATTTTAAGGAGGACAATTTTCCAAAATTTTTGACTTTGACTGTATCGTTGTTTTTATTGTATAATATTGAGAGCTAATACTGTATTTTTAAAACCAAATTAAAGTTTCTTTAAACTAACATAAAATACAAATGCAATTATAAAAACTTATATTCATTCATAAAAGTACAAAAATTATACTATTTATCAAAATCTACGATAGTTATAACAATAGTCAATCTTCTAGCAATACGAACTATCCCGAAATCGACATTCTTTCCACATCAGAAATCTTACAACACGTTACAATTCACTCTATCGAGTTTCAACACAGCTACAAGAATAGGACTCAATCAAAAGGAGTCGGGCCATCATCGGGGAACCCATTCAAGTGAAAACATTCCTCCGAAGCCCGTAAAGGACAGATGCGATCAATACCTTCTTCGGACAACGCGTGGAAATGAATTAATTATGACCGTTGGACAACTTCCAGGTAGAGAAGTGAATAAAAAAAATATCCAGGGACAACGCCTGGATTAAATGTTGGTCTTACTATGACAAGGGTCTCCAAACTCCGGCCCGCAAATACATTTTACCCGGCTTGTCAGACATTGAATTACAAAAAAAAAAATGTCTGGTATTCATGTTTTTATAATAAATTATATCTAAAAAAGAACTAAAATTTGTGACTAAAATTTTGTTTATTGGTCGACGTAAACCAGAGAAAGTTTATATCCGATCAACGAATGAAAATTTTTGGAAACTTGAGTGATCCAATGGAATTTCATCAGTCATAGAAAGGGATTATGATACTTTTCCATTTCGCGGGCGCAAATCTCGCCAAATGGAATAGTTGGCCACAAATGTAAATTTTTGACGACAAAACAGTGTACAAAGTTTAAGGTTACTATTGGGAAATATTCCGTTTGGCGGTGGTTTACATTTTTGGCGAATTTACAGCTAGCGCGCCCTTCGAAAGTACCGGGATGTTTAATTTTGTAAATAATTCAATTTTAATTTTGGGGGAGTGAGCTATTTTATTACTTTATATTAAGTATTTTTTTAAAGTGCTGCTTCATTTAAATTTATATTATTTTATACCGTTTTAATTACATTTTTATTAGTACTCACTGGTGTTAAGTTTTAACTTTTTTTAAAGGAATTTTTTCTCATTAATATGGTAAATACGGTAAATATTAACTATTATAAGTCCGAAAATTCTTCTTTAGTTAATGTGATACTTTAAATCTAAACTTAATATGTGTAATTTTACAAACAAATCAGACACATCAAATAAATGCAAAAAAAATACCCCATTGCAAACGTATCAAACGCCAATTATCTAACCCTCAACTCAGAATCCGATACAGAGTTCTAACCAATCCATTTCCTTGGTGGGATACACCTGCAAAGACTGTGTTGCAATCAGAAAGGAGAAAATACAAAGAAAGAAAAAAAATGACGACGAGGAAAATGAAAGTAGCATCATACCAGACAGCGTGTCCCAAATCTTGCTATTTCCAACGACGCCTTTTTCCCCAACAAACACGCAATGATAAAGGTTTTTCTAATAGGAGGTTAGAGGAAAGATGAGATTTGCTCCCGATTTTTAACGAAACTGCTTAAAAACACTTTTGATAACACAAAAAGTCGATGAATCGAAAGGTAAGCCATAGCATAAAAATAAATTATTTTAGAATCTGTTATTAAAGATTGTAAATTGTAGTCTTGGAATGTTTTTCTAGGCCTAAGTTATAAAAAGTTTGAAATTGGCAGGTATGATAGAAAGTGTACTTTAATAATTTTAATATTTTTACATGTCACACCAGATTTTGTTACAAAAAATCGGTTAAATGAAATTTCACAAAAAAATTCTTGAAATGCATTACCCATTGACCAGCAAAAATGTAACATGAGCATCATTAAAATTTGGATAAATAAAATAGTTCACCGAGAGCTTGCTTGGGTTTACTTTTGATTTGTTTAACGACTTCACATAGCAGTCGGGGTTTTGACTGAACGTCATCTCAAACCTCGACCTTCCTACTTTTTTCTACTTTATATACATACCTTTGCCGATGAAGCAGAAAAGAAAGGCTTTTTTAAATAATTACATTTCCTTTGTTCAACGTTTTTTTATGTGGGTTTTATGTGGATTGTGGATGTAGTCAGAATGTGCGTGATGGTTAGGAAAGTTGATGGTTTATGTAATATTTTTCAAAACATTAATGAAGAATTATTAATGAATATTTCGCTCTTTCAAGTTCTGCATAGTGTTTTTTGGGAAAAGTGTTTTTTTAAATACATAATGCGTCTGTGTGGTCTTTTGCATGTTTTAATGTGCATAAATTACAAGAAAATGACAATAAAAACGTTTGACTGCAGTTATAGTTTCTGTTTGTGTAAAAACAAAATGGATAATGGGGTAAAGAATTACCAAAACAGCAATGTTTTTAAATGCTTATAAATAAGAATAATGAACCCCAAATTACTAATTCCACGAAATATACATATAATTTTTGGGTGATATAGTTCTGTTGTCATATTAGTTATAATGGTGATTATGAAATCTTCGTGGCAAGTTTTTTGCTTCTCAAAACTCTAATAAAATAAAAAAATAATCATTTTCATCACTATCTCTACATTTACTAATTGTCTGTTTAAAATAGAACAAATATCTAAATTTGTTTACGAAGTAATACTCAACCTCTATTCTTAGCCATAAAAAACCCACTTCTTTACTTCTCTCCGAGTAAAATTGTATATTTTACACAGAAGTAAAAAAAAAAAAACAGGCGCAATTTCTTTTTGAAGGTTGCGATAATTTACACGTCACGGTCAAATCGTTTGAACCAGAATAAAAAGAAACCCGCAAAGGTAGGGAGAGATAGTTTTTTGGACAATAGACATTTTTGGGGGTTACCTCAGTACAGCTGGGGGGCGGGGGGAACGATCCACCCCTTGTTACTCGGCTGCAATTGATCAGGGAATTTTGTGGAAGGTGTCAATTTTCAGGAAATAGCGTAAGGAATTGAGAACTGGCAACAAAAATTGTAAAAGGGGTCGTCTACATATTAAAATGAGTACCAACTTTGAAAATTCCAATGGCAACACACATTTTTTTACATAAAAATATTCAGCACCTTCAAAACACCCCATGTATAAAAAAAGAATGATTTATTGTGCGTTATTTGCCGAGATATTAAAGCATAAATTTTGAACTCGTTTGGGGGAAATCTCCAAAACGAAATTAAGGTAATATTTAGGTTGTCTCTTTTCAAAACGACAAGTTAACAAAAGGGTATAAATAATCTCGCCAACGAATGCTAGAAATTTAATATTCTTCACTAATATTATTTTTTTGGATGTTTTTTTTAATTTTGGATTTTAAAATTCAGAAATAAAGTAAAGGCTAGAAGAGGAAAAGTTTTAATTTTAAATTAAATCCCATATACGGTTATTTATAACGAACAGATTTTCAAATGCGATTAGTTACAATCAGATTGACAAACATGATTATTACATTTATGTTTTACATTTGTTATGCAATTTTTGTTTCATTCATATTGCTGCAAAAAGTTTGTTTAAAATTCGGCGCACTTTATCGGTATTATAAACCACGTATTACAAAACAAGGGTTACGACCTTAACACGATAAAAGCAAAGACAAAGAAGGAAAGCAAAATAAAATTACGCAGAATGATTTGGCAATGATTTTTAACCAAGGCAGTGGGCACTAATCATTTTAAATATTCAATGTGGTAACAATGAAATATACTAAAAACCGATTTCCAATAATATTTTAGGGTATTTAATATTTAATATTAAACACACTTTTTGAAATTGTATTGGAAATAACATACATTTAAAAACATAGTAATTGATATAACATAATGTTAATTATACAAACAAAATATATTTTATGCACTTGAAACAAGAAAATATTTTTAGACATTTGACATACATCAATAATTTGAATAAACATTTACCAATAAACGCTTTTCAACCGTTCAAACAGTAATGCAAGTTAGGGTCAAATTTGCCAATTAATTTTTTACACGGTCCCTAAATTCGTTTTTTTTTTCAGTTTTTTTACAATAACTCGGCAAATAATTGTTGTTGAATTAAAACATTCAGGATTTTTGTTCTACTTGATATACTTTATCGATTTATTAAAAAAAAATTGGGGATGCAATTCATGTTTTATTTTTTATTATTTAAATTTAAATAAAAAAATATTAAAAATGAAAAATTGATTAAAAAACTTGTGTGGTTTGTTTTTGAAAGATTAAGAAGTATATAATGAAAAAAAATCTTTTTTTTTAAATCATTTTATTTGTGGAGGTTTGATTTGAATAAAAGTTTGTGCAAATTTTTTAACATTACGGGCGTTCAACTTTTAATGCTTATATATCAACAAATAATGCAAATTAATTAATTTTCTTTTGGATCTGGGGTATTTTGAATATAATAAACATTTTCATGTATAAAAAAAAATTGGGTGTTGCCATTGGAATTTTCAAAGTTGGTACTCATTTTAATACGTAGACGACCCCTTATAAAATTTTTGTTGCCAGTTCTCAATTCCTTACGCTCTTTCATGAAAAAAAACACCTTTCACAAAATTTCTTGACTAATAGCAGCCGAAAAACCAAGGGTGGATCGTTTTTTTCCGCAGCTGTACATACATCTTTTTACCCCCAACAGTCGGTACATTCCATTCACCATTTGAACAGGTTAAAGTATAGTGAGGCTGCTTTCAAAAAGTAAAACAATATTATTTTCAGAGTTTTTTTTTGCTTGAAAAACTAATATTTTTATAAGTATATAGTTCGCAGAAATATTTACGAACAGTTCATATAATTTCCGAATTTTTAAGGTAAATGACAAACAACTGAACCAAAATGCAATCATGGCAATACAAACAGCGAACAGTTTGTTTACATTATTTATTTCTCAAAATATCTTTTTTGTGGGCCAACAATTTCAAAAAAGAATAAGGATATTTCGTTTAAAAATAAGCATAAACATCATGAAAGAAAATTTGATCAAATCCTAAAGCTTTTTTTTTTAAAAATCAATCTAGCATAATTGAACATCAAATAAGTATAAATACAGATCAAAATATTTTAACTGAAACTTTACTCCTGTTTTTTTTTGTTGATTCAAGCTAAAGATTCAAGGGTATGATATTCAAAATTTTATGCAAAAGACTATTCTCAAATAAGACGGTAGTACTGTCGTTATCATACTGCAATATAATCTACCAAAAGAAATATTTCCTTATTCCATGTATTCAATATAAAAAAAAATGATCAATTACTTCTGCATTTCACTGCTTTACATTAATCTTTACAAAACAAAATTTCACAATTTAAGTCCCCGTATTGCTAATGAACAGCCTAAATAAAAGCGTGCTTTCACAAAATCTACCATAAATCGTAATTGGATCACAAGATATTAAAATTCCTTTATCTAAGAAAGACATATACTAAAACAGAAAATAAATCGTAAGCAACAAATTAAAAACCGGGTCGAATGAAATAACGGAGAACAGCCCAAAACCGCTTTCTCAAAAAATACAATATAGGAGAAACAGCGCCTCTCGCGTATTTATTATCAGATGGTTCAGATCAAAAAACTTAGCTTTAATCAATTTCAAAACGAAAGAAATATAGTTGAAATCAAATATTGATTAAAAAATCGCTAAAACTTGTTTTAAGAAAAACAAAAACCATTCTATCGCCTCGGAAAAGGGATCCTTTTGCTATGCAAGTTCAATGAAAAAGCCCTTTTTATGCTCACAGTGTCACACATTTTCACTTGAATAGTAAACAAAGCCGACAGATATCAACACTGAAAAACCCGACCATGTCGACTAAAAACTAATTTCAAATCCCTATATAATCCTCGTTTGCTTTAATTTATTCTCACTTCCGACATGCTAACAAGGATATAATACAATAGAAAAAGTCCCATGTCCCAGCAGCATATAAATGTCACCTGAAACAAATATCTCCGTTGCTATAATGGAATAACAGAGCAGGGCCCAGCAATCAATGGCCGAAATACCCACACTAGAAACCCGGGCAACTCCGTGCTGATGAGATGATTAACGCCGTCTGGCCATCGCCTAAATTATGCACGATCCTATTTTCCACAAAACTTCATGAAATTAGCGCCGCTTTGCGGGATTCAAGCTTTTCCAATTACTGTAATAACGCGGCGGGTTTTAGGGAGGAATTGGGTCAGTGATGAGAGGGGGGAGTTGAATGGCAGGGAGTCTATATCTGGTATTAGGAAGCTAATATTTTCGCGATTGTTTGGAGAGTTGGGTTGATTTTTGGGTATTACAGGTGATTACTTTTAGATAACTTTGGGTTCACTTCCTTACGATAATATATATGTTTTGAGATATATCATTTACTTTGAATGTGTCTTTATAATTTGTTTTAATCAAATAACTCTTGCTGGGTTAAAAGTAATTCAGGATTCGTTGACTGTAATAATATATTATTTTTATGTTGTATAAAATAATATTTATTAAATATAAATTGTTTATTCTTTGATTAATAAAATGGATATATTATAAATATTCGAAACTTTTATTTCCACTTATGGAGAATTTAAAATTCCCATTAAATTGAAGAAAACGTTTTTTCAAATACAGTCTTCAATTAACAAGCATCATTAATTAAAATGCTTTTTTATTTAAATAATTTTTATACTAAAAGTGGTAAAGTATAGTGGCTTTGATATCATTATTATTTCCTTACTTATTCCGGAATAATTTACCTTAAAAGGGAAACGTCTGTACTTAACGCTCGAGTGGGATTGTTGAAGCAAATGCTTCTTCAAAGGATAAGTTAATTGCTTGAATAATACTTAAAAGTTCTCGGAAAAGTAAAGGTTTATTTTCCACTACTACTTAAATTGGAATGAGAGAATTTAATTGGTGCTTTAGAGCTTAATTAGGGACTGTAATCTGGGTATTGATTCGTAAATTAACAACGCTTTCAGAAGATGCTCTATTATGCTAAAGTAAGTACTACAGACAAATGGATGGGTTAGGGTTAGGTTGAATTATCTTCGCACTAGAGATACATGGCCGGGTGTTGTAATTTAGAACCACAGTCGATTGACAAGACGACACCCGAGTAGGAACCCAAAGCAACTTTTAAAGGAGATGTCGTACGTGAAATCGGGACTTTGGAGCATATTTAACGTGCACTTCCCCTACCCGGGTTATTATTTGTCGGACCTTTTGCCTGCACAGGATGCTATAAGTCGGCAGTTATTTTCGCAGTGCCCGTGCCGAACATGGGACCTTTCGCATGCAAAGTAAGCGCCTTACCGACTGGGCTCCCTAGCCCAAAAACAAATCGACGAAATAACAAAAAAGTAAAATATATTCAATTGGGAGTAAAATATATTACATTAAAATATATATATTCAATTGGGTGAGCAGATGGATATTCAAGGAAAATACCATTTTACTTTACCTTTTATATACCTAACCGTATTTAAAATATTGCTAAAACCTAATTTTCCCCTCAAAGTCATTTAAAATTATATCGCTCCATAAGAAACTCAATGCCTATAAAATGTAAAATTTAGTTAAGTTGAATCATGCCAAAAGACACCATCGAAGTCTCAAACTATGAGAATCACCATATGACTGATAAAAACACAATGAACAAAGCATCGGCAACAAAAAATACTGGCTCAGAAATAAAAGCCCAGAAAATCCCGATGTGGCTTAAAGCTTTAGAAGTGGGATGGAAAGTATTCGAATATTCTCATATGAAGCCTCACGTAGCGGGAAATCCTATTTATACATAAGTAAAAGGAAATTTTTTTTAAAAGTATAGAGATAAATTTCCCTCTGTTTTGTTCTGCCAAATTCGATTTAAAGTGTTTTGTTAAGGGAAATTGTACAGGGAAAAACTTTCAGCATTTTTTTGTGAAAAATTTACGCATTGGAAGTTTTCAATAAACCGTTGATAGTTGAATGGCTTGATAGGGTTACATGTTTTTAGTTCATTTTGAAATTGGTTTTTAAGGGACGCATTACCCAAAATTTAGGGCTGCCCAGAAAATAATTAAACATGCTCGAATGTGTGAGCTAAGGATATTGCAAAAAAGAAGGATTCTTTTATAATGATGGAGGTTTATTGAAAATGATATAGTGGTTTGGTTAAATGGTTTTTGAAATTTTATGTTGATTTTTTAAATATTTAATTTTTTCTACTTGTGAATGGTTAAAACCCTAAGGTTTTTAGTTAAATTAGTGTAGAGCTCCAAAATTTTTTTCCTGTGTTGAAACATATGCATTTAACAAAAGTTGGTATGGGATAAGGTCTAGTGTGAAAAGATTTTTTAAAAAAATGGTGAAAATTTACAAAAAATCTTATTTTTTGGCCATTTTTATACATAAAGCTACATAACTTTTTTTGTTTAACTGATATCTCAATATCCATACCAACTTCCATTAATAGATGTTGTGGGAATATTTTGAAAAAAATTCCATTACAAAATTCTTTAAATTGTACGAGGAGTAGCATTTTGAAAAAACGTTAAAATTTTTTAATTTTTTAATTTTTAAAAAAAACTTACGTATTAATATTTTTCATTTGTTCGTATATGTTTATTGAATGTTAGTTCTTTGTAAAAATAGTTTAATTTCAATGCTAGCGATAAAAATACTGGATTTAATTTTTGGGGTACCGCGTCCCCTTAACTTTAATATCGAGTTTATTACTTTCAACTCAGCAAAACATACATTCTTTCTTGAATGTGTATGCAAATAAAAATAATTAAATAAAGAAAATGCAAACAAAACAACGTTGAATTGGTTGATACTAGCTTATATAAGGAAACATGCACAAACTAAAAATATAATAGTTTTATTTGAAATGTCAAAAACTTATCCGAAAACAAAAAAAAATATGGATATTGCTAATAGAACTATATCTGTACAGAGGTATGAAGAGACGAAAAATTAGGTAACGTGAAAACGTAAGAATAAAGAACCTATGTTTTTAAAAAATAATCAAATTATTCTTTAATTTACGTATAAGTGTATATACATTTTTTTAATAACTCTTACACTTATCTTTGCTCAAAATTAAAGAAATTTTTTTTTTAAATAATGAGCCAAAAAGCATAAAAACAATAAGTAACTTGATATCGGTATTATTTTCAATTATATGACCACGTCATATTTTTTGTTTAATAGATAAATTATCTAATTAAAAACTTTTCTTTCATAAAAAAGTATTTAAATTTACCAACTTGTTTATGCGATCTTATGAAATGAAAGAGAGGCGTCATTCATTACTCGAATTTCATGGTCGTAGTAGTATAGTGAGCTATAATGAATTAGTCCACTTTTTAATTATTTTAAGCAGGAAGAAATTTTTGTGTTATTACTTTATGCACTAATTTGTGTCAAAACCAAGTGAATCTTTTATTAACATAAACTTTGTAAATCACTTTAAAATCATTTACAAATTTCACTGAAGTCTCTTCGTGAGTGAATACATTATTTGCAATTCAAAATAATCCAGACATTATTATTCTGATTGACACATATAAAAGATGTATACAAGATTTCAATTAAGGAAGTTTATAAAAGTTACTTGTTTTACACATAACAAACTTCAAAAACACAAATCTATGTGTAACTAATTGATGTACGCAATGAATTAATCCCTCGTTTTGTCCATTAGATGACCTTGTCACAAATGACCTTAAATATCGCATCTCACTCTTGGTGTAAAGTTGCCAACTTCCTGGTAAAACAAGTCGACTTGCTTTGCATTTCGTTCATGAAATTCTTACGATAGCAAAACAATTATGGGATCAAACTAATTGTTGCAGAGATATGTAATTACTCCCAATGTGTGCTTTAATTTAAACTCTTACGATTGTAGTTCTGAGCTAAAAATAGTACGTTTTGTACGAATATACTTTACATTTAGGATAAATGTTAAAATAATTTATTAAATAGTTATTAATTTCGTCATTTTTCTCTTTTAGTTATTATTTAGATAGTACATATCTCATTTTTTAAATTTTTTACAAAGCATATGATTGGAACAAAAATGTTTTTTGGGGAATTTAATATTAATTTCTTAAACTGTTTCAAAACATCAAATGGTCAATAACTAAGAGTAAATAAATCAAGATTGATCGCAAATCAATGCAATATTTATTATTGTTAGTACTTAAGTTGTAGAACATTACGGTCCTGTTCCATCAGCGGTCTTTACTTAATACAAGTTCACATAAAAATAGATTGAAACCCCAAAGGCTCAAGTTAAAGTGGTAATTTTAAGAGTAATTAAGCTTCATTAATGCGTGTTAATAAGTTAAATATGAAACTTCTTCTAATTGAAATTATATTTTTAATAAATTAATTTTAAAATGTAGTTATTTTAATTTACAACTTAACAATTCAATGTAACATTACTAAAAATCCACAAGATAGAAAAAAACTAAAGGAAAAAAAACTTAAGAACTTTTATTTTATTTATATTAGAAATCATAAAAAAAAAGTGTTGAATAATTTCTTATGTTAAGATTCTGATGACAGTTAAGAATTTTAGGGTCGTTAGAAATTTCTAAACTTTAATCTATCAAATACTATTTAAACCATGCTGCACCATGATATATAATGCATACGACTTACATAGCAGTATATTATATTGCTAAACTTATCGTATTTTTACGTCTACATTCTTAAAAGTTTGGTCCTTGGTTTCACCAAAATTTAGTCATAGTAGCTACAACGACTGTGTTGTGAAATATTTCACCGTATTTTGGGTATTCGGTTGAACCCTTTCTCAGGATTTTGTTTCTAAAATCTGAAAAATAGTTTAACAGAATACCGAAAATATGTTGAAACTTTTCACCATACAGCCATAGCGGCTACTAGGAAACATTACTGTTGTGAAACCAAGCACAAAACTTTCAACAGAGTAGGTTCAATTAATTTAAGTCTTCTGTATGCGACATTATAAACGAGCGTCTCAAAAGCACGACCACCTTCAAATATTTTGCCCGGTGCATCTCACTCAAATTATGTAACTTCTTGAATCTGAGAGTAATTATTTTGTTATTAACCGGCCGCTTGTTGAATGACGATGGGAATGTACCGGGGTACATATTAAAAGTACGGTTGGTAGCATATAAGGAGGGGAATGACACAAAATTTGTGTATAGATATTTAATACGCTTAAAGATTTTAGATTAAGAATATGTAGGAGGTTTAATATTTTGATTAAGTTTTATTAAATATTTTACTTAAATTATTACTCAATTATTTAACTGAAACATCTGGCATATGATACTGTTGGATCCAGGAGAGAATTAAGTAGGGTTGTGTTAAATTATCGTCGCATTACAGCTACACGAAGGATATTGATGACGGACCTCGTAATTTAGAACCACATTCAAGCGATGAGCCAACACTTGATTAGGCATCCAACATAATTTTTAAAGGTGACATTGGACTTTGGAGCATATTTAAAGTACACTCCCTCTACACGAGGGACTTTTTGCAGGGGAGGGGTTGGTTGGTTTTATACTTCCAATAACAAAATCAACCTCCACTATATAAATATGATTCCAATGGATATATGTCATAAAAATGATGAAATGATAATGATGATGAACAATAAAAATTTTATGTCATAAAAATGACACTGAATTTGGTATCTTAGTAAATTTAGCATATAACTATGCTTAATTAGAGAAGAGAAACATATAATAAAAATATATTTAGCCCTTAGAATACAGATTTTAAATATTTTGTAAATACGATTTGTTAATTTTATTATTATAAAAATTGTTTCACAAATAAAGTTTTAAAGCTGCTAATTCAATTCAAAAACCATTGTGTTAAAATAAATTTTAGTTGTATTTAAAAGTTTATTATATTAAAAAAATAATGTTTAGTTGATATATCTATAATTTACAACAATTTCCTTTTATAATAAAAAAATTTAAATTAAGCTCTCGGACAGAAAATCAATACTTTGATGCTACACTATATACTCTAAGCAAATTTAGCTACTGACAAAATACATGAGGCTAACATACTGATGATATTCTTGTTCTTCTAGACTGATATATATATAATCTGGAAAGATATCATCAAATGGACCCAAGATAACATTTATTGGATTCCCTAAAAAAGCCCAGGCTGCTTAGTTTCAGTCCCACATCGACAACAAGACAATTATTCTCGGCAGAATAGAATACTGTTTTTCTTTTACTTTCTTATAGTATTCGATTAATTTTATTGGGCCAGTGCTTCGGCGAGGCACAAAGTAGCGATTTAATTCTCGTGGAAGAATCAACTATCCCGTGTCCGCCCTCATCCGAAATGTTTTTTTTTTTATTATTATTTCATCCTTTTACGTTCTCGAATGAGAGAAAGAGTTCGACAAACGAACGGGGCCTCTTATGTTCGCGCCATTTTGTTTTCTTGGGCAGCTTTTTTTTGTTCCTTCGCGGGGCCACGCGTCTAAGAAAGGTTGTAGTAAATAGGAAGGCTAAGGTTTCAAGGGTTTCTTGGCGAGTCGTGTTGTTTTTCGCATTTTTTTTCAAATCTCTCTTTATCTTGTGACTGTTCCATTCAAAGAAAAAATATAAGTAAAATGGAGGGTTTTTCCTCCTCACACTTAAGAAGTAACTTGGAAAAAAAAGACTTTCTGGAGTTGCGTGAAATAGGATATGCTTTTTTAAGTTGCAAAAACAATGCTTTTATGGAGAATTCGAAAGAAAGTATCAAATTGCTAGAGTAGTTCCAAAGCAATACAATAAACTACAAAAATCATACATATATCCAAAAATGTAAATGTTTATTTTTGTTTTTAGAGGGGTTTTCTTTGTGGGGGGAGGAGGAGGGTGGGAAGGGTTGCAAGGACTAATTGAAACTTAGCATGTTTTATAATAATAAGCGTTTTCAAATAATTCAGAATTGTCAATGCTATTTCAATACAGCAAGTAAAATAAATTCATTGACTCTTTGGTTAATTTAAAAATACACAGCAAACTCTGGCATACATTCCTCTAATAAATAACACCATGTATATGGGTGTGATGCACGTTTTATATCTCGTGGGTTCAAAATCCTTAAGCCGCGTACGGTGCGTTGAGCGTCAGCTCATGTCTTAGTTTCGTCCCTTGAACTTGGTCCTTTGAACTTGGCCCGTAAAAGAAGCCTTCGTGTTCCTCTAGTGTGACGTTTATTCAACCCCAATCCAAACGACAATCTTTTTTTTTAATCCTACCCCCGTCAACGGTAGCTGCCATCGTTAGAGTTGCCTCGATAGAGTTTTCTAAATTAGGTAAACAAATTTAAATTTCAGGGCAGTTCTTGAGGTGGTATTCGTCCATATCTCCAAGGTGGCACAGAGGGCAGCAGGGCGCATCTTTGATTACTATTCTTTGCAAATGTTTTTGAAGATAGTCATGTCCAGTTTTCATTTTGAAGCAAGCCACTGCAACAGATTTTGGCAAGTAGGCGAGCAATCTAGATATAACGACAATCTCGTATTATTTACCGAACAGTCCCGAATTTATAGATTTTATTTTCTATTTTACATTTAAAAAAATACCGTATTTTCATATTTGTAGAGTTAACTTACTAAATTCGTACTTCTGTTTTATGTCCGTAACTGTCATGATGCGGAGCGCAACGGATATAACAAATAAGTAACACACAAACTATTTTAATGAAGAAATTAAAGCACGTTGAACTTTATACAAAAAACTGCTAAACAAATCAGAAGTATTTTAAAAGATGATCCGAAAGCGTTCTGAAAAGCCTCAAATGTGTTCTGAACCTAACAAAAACGAGTGAGTACATTCATGGGCGCGTTAAATTTTGAAGAAAAAAATACCATCCAGGACTTTTTAACTATTTGCAGTACAACAGAAAAAAAAGGAAAATGTTAGTTTATTGTGAAGTCAAATATATTGTTAGAGAATCTAAAACTTAATATTAAAATGCAAAATTCAAAACTCAAAGCAACCTTGATCAATTAGAGTTCAATAAATAAATTACTACTTAACAAATAAATTCATTACAAACAAATTAACTGAAACTCTTTTAAATTGGAGTAAAACAAACTTTATCATTAAAGATCGCATTAACAACTCTTTTATTGGCAAATAAAACAAAATAAAGTTACGGGAAGGATTCAAAAGAAGTTCAGAAACATACTAGATTTTTTTTTTCAAATTGGGCTCTTAAAAGATCGAATTCAGGAGAACATTAAGAAGGATTCCATTTAGAAATCGATAAGATTGTTACGTTTCTTGAGAATGAACGTATATTTGCTACAATGGTTAGTGAAGATAGAATTCTTTCTTATTGATCAGATATATAAAAGTTTAAAAATTGTATGGTAGTGAAAGTAATAAACACCATAAGAATATTTCGGTTTTTCTTTCTTAAGTTCAATAAAAGGTGGATCTATTCCTAGCGAGGGTGTCTATAATTTTATCAAGTGATAAAAAATTATATTAAATAATTATTTAATACTGGAAGTCAAGTAGAAAAAGTAACTTTAAAAGGAATAACGAGAAGCATTCTTACGTGTTCGCTGAAATTATTACTAATAGGAAAAAATTAAGAGATCAAACGATTTGTATTGCTTAGTATATATTCTTCAAGAGCATTGAATTATTTAATGAGTGTTAACTACGTATTGAAACATATTGAGGCAAAGATAGTATAAGTTATTCATAAACGTATTTTGTATAACATAAGATAAATAGTCATAAAAATTAAAGAATCAAACTTCATACCTTGTTATACTTAAAAATCATAAAATGTTTAAGAAGCTATTTGAAAAATTAAGAAAGCTACAAATTGTACTAAGTCTAAATAGTTAGCGAATTTTATTATTCAATGTTTTGTAAATGTAGTGTCTATTATATATATTGAAAGTTTAATGAAACATTTTGACATCAATAAAGAAATTTCACAATAGCTGCACTATTTTGTTAAAATTAATATTACCATTTTTTAATATTGCTAAGAAAAATAAAATCACATTTTTATATAAAGAAAGCTCCATAAAAATCTCAAAATGTTTAAAAAGGCCTCAACTTTTATTTATGACGGCATAACCCAAGGATTCAAAACATTTTTGGAGATCTCACACACTATTATCTTTCCAAAAGTGAAGAATGCGTGAATAAAATATTTGCATTGGCGATACACTTATCCCTTGCGCCAATATTCAAATACTTATCACAAAAGAAGATAAAAATTTCCGTCACCTAGAGGTAAAAAAACTCCCACTTCCACTTCACGTCCTACAACTAAACTCGGCTACAAGATAACAAGCAAGTAACAGTCAAGCAGCATGCATATCGTTCTAAAAAAAGTTTAAAGCCGAGATCTATCCGATAAATCCTGTTTATATGGCAAAAAGATAAAAACATAGTAAGTCATTTGAAGTGCTTTCAGATAACCGTTTTCTGAATTTTGTCCGGAATATACAAAGGTTTTGATGTTATTTTACATTCAGTTTAAGGGAAACCCTATTTTTAAAGATGCGGACTAAAATGTTTATGAATAATTGTTACATATAAGTCTTTAGTGTTTGAATATGCCAAAATGTATATTAACGAATAAAAATAATTTTTAAACCAAAAAAAATATTAGCCTTGTCAATTAGTTGGTTTTAAATATTGAAATGAATCTTATTTTTATGTAAGAACCCATTGAAAGTTTGTTATTTTCTACTTTTTTTAATGAAAATAAAGGACAATTAGTTGCTTATTGAAATTTCACTTCGTATTCAGTGTTCAAAACTAAATTCAAAATACGAAGTCACAAAAAGCCAGGATTTTCAAAAAATTAAATTTGATTAAATTTCCGTTACAATATGAATTATCTTACATAAATTGACATTTACTTTTCAAAATTACTTTTAGGTAAACTTGGCTATCTAACATAAATCACTAGAAACCATAACATTTTAAACAGACTTAATTTAAATGAAATACGTCTCTCCTGTACGAAAACATCCCAAATGTGCCATTTATTTCACCCTCAACAAAAGCGCAGCGTTAATTACGCGTCACACGCTAAGTTGTCCCAGTTACTAATTACAGTAGTGTCCTTAATATCGGAGAACTTTACTCTTAAACATTCATGAACCAGTTTTAAAGATATATTTCAATGGTTATTTGAGAAAAGTGTTAGGGAATATTTGCCCTTCTATATTGAAAATATACAATGAGTTTCTTTTATAAAGAAGTGTCACAGGCCGAAACTGGCGTAACTGATCTTATTTTCATAAACATTACAGTAAGTTTAAAACTTTGGAAATCTACTAGCACCAAATATCGTTAAACTTACTTAATTTATTAATCCTTTCACTAACAATGATTCCATTTGGAATCCTCAAACTTGCGATTTTTCCTCACTATGATAAACTCACACTTATTTTAAATAAATTTTATTTTGTTTCTCCATCTATTTTTCTATAAAGTTATATATTTTTTTGTATCGTTAGGTGGAAAAATCATGTCTTTTGAAGACGTAAATAATGTTTGTTTTTGCTAAATTAAAATATAAAAAACATGGAAAAAATTAAATTCATTCTGAAACAATTTTATTAAATAAATTGGCCCTAAATTCTTCATGCTAGTATTTTTAAATATTTAAAAATTGAATTTTAACTATTTTTGACAATTAAAGTTTCGAAAAAAATATTGTTATAATTTATTCAAAATTTACGATTCCAAAATTTTTTTCCTTAAATTTTAGTTGAAATAATTAAGATTTTTCCCCTACTTTTTACCATTCCCTTTTGGAAGCATAATGAGTCTATTTTACAAATTTTAAAATTCTTAGAATAAAATTCAAATTTGGGACTGAAAGGGTTAAAAATTGGATTGTTAAAGAACTACATTTCATTCTGCACTTATTTTTGCTGTTTTTTAATTGATTAAATAAGATAAAAATTTGAAAAATACTATAAGGGTAGATATCGTTTGGGGAAATACTCGATAATATGGTTCATTTGGACTTACATAGGTTAACTTATTGTTTGTTTAAATTTGTTGTTGTTGTTTCTAATGCTACTCGGTAACTGAGCCCGGAGTAGAGAAAAACCCTATTTTAATGGGTCAGCTTCCGTTTTTATTGAGCGCCACAAGGGAGGAAGTTCGACTTTTGCTCGTCAGCATGACACATCCGTTTTACAGGAAGGTCCCTTTCACACATCCATTCTCACTCGCATATCGGAATTTTGATCCAGATCAAAGGCCGATAACCCCCTGATCTGGTACCTCCAGACGTATTAATTTGGTATGGGAACATGGAGGACTTTGCGACCACGACATATCTAACGTGCTCCAGCCACCATTAGCAACACGGCGGTCTTTAGCCAAATACAAGCGCAGACCCTGCAACCATCAGAATTGCAAGCACCGCCGAGGACATAACCCACAACCCTTCCGATGCGAGCACGACGCTTCATCCGACTGAGCTACCGCGGCTCTTGTTTAAATTTAAAATCCTTTATTTAGGATATACTCTATAGCTTTTTTGGAAAGCAAAAACTTGATATAAATGAAAACAAGTTACTTCGAAAAATATTCGATAGAAGACTTTTAAGGCCATCGAAAAATCTGGTTTTATATTGAAAAACTGCAAAAAATACCTTTTCTTCCCTTTGGCTATAGCATATAAATACGTGTATCTACAGGCAGTTTTTGAAAGTTGAATATTTGAGCAGGATCGTTTATAGAGATGATGGGAACATCGTATTCAATTTGGTGTTTTTATACTTTTTTATGGATCACTTCACTGGCTTTATGAATTTTCCAATTTCTAGGTTATCTGCATACATATACGTTTTACGTTATATTCTATGCAAACATTAATCTTCTTGCGATTTTTTCTGTGTGCGTGTAGATATATCAACTTTAGAAAATATTTTAACCATACATAGGACTTACTATTACTGTACTGTAAAACAAGTATGAATGTTGTTGTTGCCAAACCCATATTCTCCACGAATTACAAACCTACGTGTTTTTGTATTTAAAACTGTTGGCTAATTTTTAGCGACAAAAAAAAACTACCATGAAGCTTATAGTTCAGTGGCGAACTTAGTCCGTTCATTGGTGAATTTTGATTACAGTATATTCAATTGGACGAAGTGGAAACTGAACTAGCCGAGCCCTATATCTTGTGCGAATGTGTGTTTTGCAACTACACGCCCTTCATATGGTGGAGAGAGACATTGTTAAAACATGTGACTTTTCTTTAAAATGTAATTAAAAATTTAATTGTACTATATCCTTATGTTTCAATTTTATTTTGTTGGGATGGGTTGAATTTGATTAATAGTTATAAACCATATTTTAACATCTGATATAAATAATGCAGGCGTAAAACCCCGTGATGGGTATGTCAGTTTTACCCCCACAGTACACACTTAAAAAAATATATTTAAAAAAAATTAAGTATTAAGGAGTCCTTTAAAAACATTTAATGCAGAATTGCAATTTTAAGCATATATTTAATTTCAAATAATGAGTGCAAAATTATAAACTCACGCAGTGAAAATCAGTTTCACCTTTTGAACATTAGGCCATTAGTTAAATAAAAAATAAGGTTTCAGTAAATTTTAAAGTTTAATAGTTATATGTTTCATACTACACTGTTAAAAATTTGGTGCTAGGTTTCACCATGATATTGTTCCTAGTAGCTGCAACGGCTGAATGGTGAAATGTTTCACCTTTTTTCGGTGTTGGTTGAACCATTTTTCTGGATTTGGAAACAAAAACCTGAGAAATGGTTCAACGAATACCAAAAATATGGTGGAACGTTTCACCATTCAGCCGTTGCAGCTACTAGGAACCAATATCATGGTGAAACCAAGCACAAAATTTTTAACAGTGTACTTTATGTCGCTTGAAATAAGCTAAAAGTTTTTATAAATCACCTACATTTTTTACAACTACTACAAAACTACCGAAACACTTTAAATGTTGACCTACAGTCATGTATTTCTAAATAAAACGGAAGTAATATTGCTTGTTCAAACTATCATAATTTGGCAATTTATCACTGGTTTTGAAACCTCCAATCACATATGAACTACTTCTAACAGATCTTCAATCAAAATGACAAGTTTTCTAAGTTAATACAAGTCCAACTTTGAAATGAGACCCTATCCATCATAAGGGAGCATGCTGAAGGAATTTCAGATTTTGCTGTTACAAACATACGGAAATGGTGTGAATAGCATATCTGTCTCATGATTATCTTTAAATCTACGTCTCATAAAACAGCATGGGGCATCTTTTGTGTAATTGTATTTGTAATACTCTAGTCACGTATTTGAAAATAAAAAACTAGTGTATATGCTTGTTTGAAATTATATCGAAAAGTATATAGTTAAAAATACCAGCAACAATAAATAAAGTTTATTTACTTTAACTATTTTTGATATAAATGTATAATTGTTGTGGAATGCGTATTTAAATGAGAAAGAAACAACTTTTTCAAATGTCGCATGCATATAAATTAACTCATAACAGTTTTTTAAAAAATGTTAAATTACATTTATTTCAGTAGCACTCATTGTATTCGTTCAAATGACTTTTTTAGTTAAAAATCAAGAAAATAATATTATGAGCTCATATTATAAATGATTCAGCACTGAACACATAAAATGTGTTATATCTTAATTTAAACTTCAAAGAAGAAACAAAATATACTTAGTTTAGAAAAATTGTATCCATTTTGTTGAATTAAGTATACATTGAATAAAAAACTACAAAACAAGTCCCAAGTAATATATTTAAAAAATCAAGAAAGCTGCTCACACATTGCAACCTACTTTCAAAAATTTTAACTCTCAATTAAAAAAGAATCAATTTCTAATACTCTTTTTTATTGAACTCAATTTCATAATTAAGTTTAACATTTATAAGATATAAAATAATGTCTTAATTTATGGAAAATAATTTTATAAATAACCCCTACGTTGATACTCAAGATAATCTAGAAAAAATAATTCATTCTAAAGCAAAACTGCAGACAATGTTAATTCTATTTATATCACCCTTTAAAAACGTCTTTTGTGCAATACCGCCGTCGCATTAACAGAAGATTAATGGTGACAAAGCATATTGACTGCTCTTAACAATTTGGTTGGCGACGAAAGAAACCCAGATGGCGGATACTTAATGGCGGCTGGATCCAAAATAAACCTCTTAAAAATACAAAGCCTTCTGAAAAGCCCTACAAATATTTGCCTGGTTTTAAATAAATTTGCGTAAACAAAAGAGTTGGTGTTATCGAGCTACCTATTATGTATGAAGGGTTCTTAAGATAAAATCACAAAATACGATACACAAAGTCAACTTGCATTGAATAGAGAATATATATATTTTTTAAATACATAATTTCTTCATGAGAATTTAATTAAATGTTTTTATGCATAATCAATCACAAAATGATTTATAGTAATACAGTAAATTTTTCATGGAATCTTTTTATAAAAATGTGCAATCGAACAATTACAAAAATTGTGTAGCTTCGTCTTTAAAATATGCATTTAAAAACTCAAATTAAAGGTTACCTTGAAATTTGTACCGTAATTTATGAATCATTTTGACAAGCAAAATATAGTGTTTAAACAAAATATTGTATAGCTTGTTGTAAATTAAAAGTTACATGCTAGTTAAAATATATTAACGAATGTGAAGATAAGTAATCCTTTATATTTTTAAATAAACAAAATCATTCAGATAATACTTTCAAATTTGGATAAAATTCAATTTTATTAAGCGTATATAGATACGTAGTACGGAATGCTTTAATATATAAAAGTAACATGGTTTGTTAAGTTAAAATTTAGAATGATACGTGTTAACATCTTAATGAACATGTAAAATTCTTGTTATATGCCGCTTGTACATGTCAGCTTTTTTTTGTTTGCAGAGTCACCCTGCCTTATTGCATTCTGAGTAGATGTATTATACATCTTTAAACTTTTTAAGTTATCTGATATAGTAAAACTAAAAATTAAAAGCGTTATTTTAGTAATTTATTGTGGATAATTCATATTTGAAAATTCCTAAAAAAACGTTCGGTACTTGCAATTTTTTTACTTTAGAACCTAATTCCCAGCATGACTATTGCCACAAAAGCAACGCACATACATTTTCCTCTCCTTAAGTAAGGTGCTTCTTGGCTCATAGGCCACGAGAAACGCAGTACTTGAGCAAGCACTAAGCAACAAAGACTACTTGAATCGGCACTCGAAAAGTCCCAAAATAGGGGATTCTAGAAACAAGGCACGATTTGTATGTCCGTTTAAATGTCCGACTGCGCAGTCGATATTCGTTGGCAGAGAATGTAGATTGCCCGGAATTAACTGCATTCCGAGGCCTAAACGCAGATTAGGGTTCCTATAATAAGCAACGCTGTTAGCAGCTATGCGTGGGGTACTTTGTTTTAGTTAGAATTGTTTTAGGGAAATGAACGAGTTAGAACAGACGGCAGGGAATATGTTTGCTGTAACAAGATATTTCTGCTGGATAGTTGTAGTTTGGGAGACTTAGCATTGTTCAGTTTCAAGTACTGTCTTTAATAAACACATAGTATTTTTTGTCTTCTTTTTGTCTTTGTTCTTCTATCATCTAGTTATAGTTATTACATAAATGACTTTAAAAAATGAATATCATTATTTTTACAGGAATACATTCAATACAGAAATATAAAACAAATTGTAGTCATTCTACGCTTGCATTTTATAACTGGTTTTGAAGAGATAAAATTAAATTTATTCAATTTCAAATGAGGACCTTTTTTGTCACATTTCAAACACTCACTGATATTTCCCTTCATTTTCTCAATCAAGCAATTTTTTCACAAAAGAAACCTCACTAGATATTGAAGGTTTGGTTTTGAACTTTGCTGATCAATTTTGAATATCAAATAAAAATCATAGAATACAGTTTCGAAAAGCTTATAAACTGTTATTGTAAACAAAAAAAAAACGCAAGGCAATTTAAACCATAGGCAATGAAAGTATTTTGACTTACCATGCTTGTTTAAAATTCTTGAGTGGTTGCTTTATTGCACATAAATTTGGAATCTTACTCTTTTGTTTAGAAGTTATATTAAAAATGTTCCGATAGATTTATTTTTATATTAGACTTGACAAAATTGATATAGTATCGACAATTTTTTAAATATTTTACATTATATTTTTAAAAAAAAAGAAATAAGAAAATTACGTTAGCATAATCAATTCAAAAATTTCCATCTATAATTTTGAAGTTGACATGCAAACATTCGACAGCAAATTCATTATTCATTTGCACGGAAAAAAAAGGTATGTAACCGTTACCAAATATATTTGGTGATCAGTATTTACTTGCGGTTACCAAATTATGCTCGCGGTTAACAAAAACATTTGCTACTCCCTAGCAAAATCCTTTGCTCAAAATCTAGACCGCTCCGATTGGCTGGCAGCTTGGAATCCTGGGTGTTTGGCGGCAATAAACAACATTTACAATGGCGGACGCAGGGTGTGCGAATTTACTAAAAGCTTGGGATTTTCGGATCTAATACAAAAGTTTCAAGGTAAGAGATAATTTATTGTGTTTTATAATGTGTATATTTAGGTAAAATAATGAAATGTGTAGCTTATATTAGCTAAACATATTTTTAACTTTTATAATTTTAAGTTAGTCACATCAGATTAATATACTCTGTACACTAATTTCCATGTGCTTCGAAACGTAAGATGTTTCTTATATTTTCAGGTTTCCATTTTCATAATCATTTGTTATATTTATAGTTTGCTATTGAATGTTTTATCTCAATATACCTATTTTAAAATATATTATTATAGTTATATATATATTTTCAATACGCCATTAGGTTTAAAGTCGGCGTGTCTCGTATTTTTTCCTTTTGTTCGGTTACTTCCGCATACCTGTCAACTACTACGGATTGTCCGTAGTTTCTACGGACGAGGGTATCAAACTACAGATTTACGGAAACACAGTCAAAACTACGGATAAGCTTTGATCAAAAATACAAAATTTATTTTGGAGATTTGTTTCGCCTTGGTATTAGTAATTTTTTAGCATTTAATGAATCAATCGTTCGTCGGCCTAGAAAAACAAGGCTGATGATTTTAATGGGATTTTTTTTAAAAAATCTAAACGATGTATATTTCATTTGCGGAAATAAAATGCCCAATGCGGATCAAAGTATTTTTCTTATTCGTGCGGAAAGTAAACCTACCCACGACGACTTGTAACATTTGCTAAGTAGCCGCGTAATCGCAGAAGGTTAGTGTTCTTTTTAAAGTTCTACTTGTGATCAGATTTTTCAACCAGCCGTTTCGCCTAGTAATATTTGCTAGTTACAGTAGTAAAACGTAATCGCAGTAGGATCTCGTTTTTTTTTTCTCTGAAAAAAATCGCTTAACCAAACCACAACTCCTCGCAATATTTACTGGTTCGCAGCGTAATCGTCGTATGATCAGGGTTTCGTTTCTTTTTTAGTTCAGGATAGATCAGTCAACCAAATTTTAGGTACTTTGTTACTTTAAAAAATTACGATCCGTGGTGCCAAGGCTCGCTACTTTGGAATTTTTTTTGTTGCTGAGTGAATTTCATTGTGTTTTTAATTGAAACTAAAGAAGTTTTTAAATTCGGAAAGGTTTGCGGTGAAATCGTATTTTTTGTTTGATTTCCCTCAAAATGACCGACTTTGGTATTTGATTTTTTCTCCATCGATCGGCCGATTGAAAATAAGAATAACCGGCAATCGAAATTTTTGAGTGATTGGGAAATAATCGTAATATAATTGGTAAATAATCGTCCCCCCGCCAAAGAGACTACGGACATGCCTCTAAGGAATGTTGGCAGGTATGCAGTTCCGTTTTAAATTTTTAAGAATTTATTGATGTTTAATTTATGTACTATTCCACTCTTTATACATTTCTCTGTCAGTAATATTTGGCATTTGAAAATTTCAATATATTAAATACTTTTAATGTAAAATTTTAGTTCTTTTAAATTTTATATTGCCAGTGTTGAAAAAATAGTCAGACTACAATTTAATTTTAATATGAATTTCCTAAACAAAAACATTTTCGCTTGTGTCGGAATTCAACGATTTTGTGACTCTTACGAAATTTAATTTTTGCAAATTGTACTAAATTATTGCATAAAAATAGTCAATTTACCTATAATTTGACAAAAGCAATTTTGTGTTTTATTTAAACTTAATTATTATATACTTCAGTTTTTAAGATGCTTTTGGTGATTATATTTTAGAACAGCTTTATTGTTTTTTTTATATTAAAATTTTTCATAGAGTTTACTAAAGATAACAATGAATCAAGATTAAAATTATATTTAATTTTTACATTGTATATTATAAAATCGAAACTGATTTTGTTGTTTTGCTTTTAGATGAATGTGGATGAAGAGTCTCTTAAGTCCTTAACGCCTGATTTATGTGCTGAATTGGTACCGAGGTCAATATTTCAGGTCAAATGTATAATTTAAAAAAAAATGTATTTTTATGTAAGACATTTCTTTTAGTATCTTTGTTTTTATATTTTTGAAATAAATATTTTTTGGACTTTTGACCTTTGTTTTAGTATCTTTGTCCTTTAGTATCTTTATTATGTCTGAAATAAATACTCTTTTTGAACTTTCTGGGTTTTGTTTTAGTTTTTCCAGCGCTAATGAGTGACTGATAATTTTAGTAAAAGATATATTTTAAAGTTCATATTTAAAAAATTAAATTTTTCATATGTTGCCCTTCAATTTAAAACTAACTTCATATAGTTTCACGAGTTTTTACTGAGTCATGGATGCTATTTTGAGTAAGTATCGTCACCAGCTTAATGAACTCAATCGAAACAAAATAGGAAGCCAGTTTTATGCTGCTTTATTTTTATAACATGCAAAACCTAAATTTAGTTTAAATAACTACTTTTACAATTTTTGCTGCAGGTACCAAAAAATTGTCCATTTTTAAAATTGATTGCTTAAAAACCAGAAATGAAGTAATTCAAATTGGATGGAAAACACAGCTTTAAATTACTTTAAAAACAAGATATAGTTCAGTTAGACTTAGTCATAATATTTATTGGCAACTTTGAGCCCAACACACTAGGCAGTCATGAGTAGGCTAACACTGCCTAGTGTGTTGGCTGGAAGGTACCTATAGATATTATGACGGATGTCCAACTAGACTACACCTTGTTTTTAAGGTAATTTAAAGCTCTGTTTTGACATCCATTTTAATTACTTCATTACGGGTTTTTAAGCAATCTATTTTAATGTGGCCCGCGTTTTAACTTGATTAAATATTTGGTAATATACAACAAATACTTTTCATTCGTTTGGTTCTGTATAGTAAATAATTGGTACTTGACAACAAATATTTGGTAGAATATAACATGCGTTAAAATCGTTTGGTAAATCTCACCAAATATTTGGTACTAGATAAAAAAATATTTGTTAACATAACCAATTATTTTAATTGGTTTTGGTAATTTTTACCAAATATTTGGTATTCGATAATAAATATTTGGTAATATATACCTAATACTTTTAGTTCATTTGATAAATTCGACCAAATTTTTTGGGCCTTGAAAACAAATGTTTGGTAATTAATAGCAAGTATACTTTTCTCGTTTGGTACGGTTTACTAAATATTTAGTAACGAAAACCAAATACATTGTGATAGTTACCAAATTTATTTAGTATTAGCTACAAAATTACATAGTAGCTGGTACCAAATTTTCGTTACCAAATCATTTGGTAACGTGTACAAAATACCTACTTAACTCATATACGACCAAATAATTTGGTACTGGTTACTCAAATTTGGTAAGGGTTACTAAATTTTTTTTTCAGTGTGGTCTGACAGAGGTGCAACTAACAGTTAAAAGATTTTTCGTACATTCGAATTTTTTTTAAAAACAAATTGGTTTGTATTGAAGTTCTTTTAGAACTATACATGTTTCAGTGGTTGTGGTTTTGATTGAACTAACGTTGCATTGGATCTACACGAGAGCTATTTATTAGTATGAGTATCTTTTTATTAAACTGTTACAGAGTGACGTGTTCCACACCTGAGCACACTGCGCCAGCGCTTGCTTGATGTAGTATTTTTAATGTTTTTTTTTAAAATCCTTTTGTAGGATAGCATAATTTTTTTTTAATAAAACATTGTACATATATAAGTTTAAAGTTTTTTACTAAACAAGTCTTATGAATTTGAAAAATAAAATTTATTTTTAAAATTGTGCAGACTTTATTTAAAAAATCAAAAAACTAAATGTAACTACATTACCCAGGTAACAATAAAACATCAAAAACAGCCAAAACTATACCCAATAAAATAACCTTAAAAAAGTATTTGCTTTCTTTTAAGATTAAACCAAGAAAACAATAAAACATTAAAAACCATCAAAACTATACCCTTTAAAATAACCTTTAAAAAATATTTGCTTTCTTTTAAGATTAAAAAGTAGTTTACTAAAATTGATTTTACTTCAGATAAAAAAAATTAAAACACTTACTTTCAAACAACAAAATTAATGTCATATTAATGTCACTCAAAAAATGCAATGGGGAAAAACTATTTTTTGCTTAATCCATAAATAAAAGGAAAGCCTTTATCGTCTCTCCAAGGGAATAAAATATAAATATTTTAAAATCTAAAAATTAAATAAGGCGAAAATCCACATTCGTGACATGACAACAGGAGTAATAATGATAGAGAAAGGCATTAGCTAAACATATCAATGCATTTCGCAAAATAAATATATTCATATGGTCAATAATAAATTCTACAAATAGTATAAGCGTTGTAAATTCTTTTTGGAAAAAAAATACAATTTTTTTTCATTTCCTCAGTTCCATAATCAGATTTTCGAGCCATTCAATCAATACTTTATCACCTGGCGTATTTTTTGTTATTTTTTTTTATCTAGATATAGTAGAATAAAAAAAAATGATGGAGAGCAATAATGCCGTCGTTTATTGCCTTAAGCTCGAAAAAAATCCCATTAGTTTGATGACTTTATTTTAAACATCGTCATTCATCGATAGAAATAAGCATGGAATGGAAAATAAAATGTACGATTAGGTGAAGTAGAGATATAGATAATTTTGGAACCTAATGAGGTCTACCCAGCAGTTAAACTTTGCACTTAGTGTATGTTAGTTAGATTAGCAGTTCTGATGTATTATTAGCACTCACAGTATACACTCAAGTATTCTAAGATCTATTAAGTTAGTTTTAAGTAAAATATATTGAAAAAATTGTGTTGTTTTATTTAAATCTGGTTTATATATGTATAATTTAATAATTTTATCCAGCCTACGTCCAATACCTTTGTACTTTTGACATATGCAATTAGAATAATATCATACTGTTGCTATTAAAAAAAATATGTTAAACATATTAGTCAATTTAAAGTATTCGGATGAAATTAATGATCTAAATACTCAGTGATAAATAATATTTTTTTTATATCAATTGTATTATTAGTTTAAATTATACGTTTTTATGTTGGTCTATATAGAAGAAGAAAATAAATTAAAAATTTGTTTTTTAGTTCTCTATATTAAAATTTAAAAACAATAACCAATGCATCAGTTCAATTTTATAATCAAAATATTAACAGTTTGACTACTTTTATCTTTATAGATGGACTCATCCGACATCCAATTTTAAAAAGAATTGTAAATAATTTATTAATTTAATCAAAATCTAATAATCTCGTACATTCAAAGTGAGAATTTAGACTTTGCTAATTACAGTAAGCAGAATATCCAAGAAAATTTTTAGTTTAACTATAATATAAATTCGTTTTATTTTAAGAAATTTACACTAAACATTAAAATTTACTTATTCCGCTGAAAGATTATTTCTTTAATTTTGGAAAATTAATCAGTTTGCAAAACATTTTCCACTTGGGATTAAATAGAGATTTGGCAGTTTGACACTTTAAAGCGACATAATTCTTTGGAAATTTTCGTGTATATAGTTACGTTTTTAATACCAAACTAATTAACTCCTTTACATTCGAAATTACGTCTTGGATGAAGAAAATATGTTCACAGAAGAGGGATATTTAATCAAGTTTTACTTTTATGAATGCTCGTTAAATTGATTTCGTTGGAATATTCAGATTTTTAATATAGGACATAATTGAGTGCTTTTTAGTTTAATGCTTAAGAAAAGCTTGATATTTTTAGGAAAAACAACTCCTATTGAACAAACTCATAATGAATGTATTCTCAATATTTATTCGATTTTACCTGTAAGATAAACTTGAAGATGTAATCGTTATTAACTTTTGCTGTGTTCCATTCATTAAAAAACTAATTAAAGTGTTTTGATAAAACTTTTAGAATAACAAGTATTAAAAATGCATTTGGTATTATGTATGTATTTAAGATATTTAGTTAGTTCCCGAATTGAATCAAAGTGAATATTTAAAAATAATTGGTGATTGTAACGTTTAAATCCTTTTCATAAAACTCGTAAAATTTTATCGAGATTAAATAGTACGTATTTTAAAAACTTAAAATTAATGCTTTTAAAATATCAGAAAGCGAGATAATTTATTTGGATCTATTGAATACTTTTTTAAATAAAATGTTATTTTAAATAACTACGAAAAATTTATTTGGAAGTCATAAGGGTCTATACAATTTATATGTAGTTAAATATTCATTGAATATCATTTTCTGTACAACTAAAGCAAAAGCATATACTTAATCAGTGAATTGAATCTTTTGATTTACAAAATATTTGTATTCAGTAATGCACATATGATTATTACTCACGCGTACATAATGATTTTTTTTTATGAAAATGTGTTTGGGCTAACACAAATCAATTATATTACTTTCAAATTTTTATTGAACGTCGAATAAAACGAAAAATATAAATTTTATAAATAAATTCTTCTTCCATAGATTCACGATACAGTGGACCCATTTTTGCACAAATCAAAAGTTCATGTTTTATGGAATCTGACTATTATCTTTCTAAATGACTATTATCTTTCTAAAGGCAATTTTTATAACAATGTCTAACATTATAAAGAAAATCGTACATTTTAATGTTTAGCCAAACTTATTCGAACAATAAATTGTCATGTTTATGAATTAAATAAATAGCAGGTTCACAAGAAAGTATTTTTATCGATGACTAAAGTAAGTATCATTTATTTTAAAATAAATTATTTCTAATGATATTAATTCTCAAGTACTTTCCAAAGTTAATTACAAAAAAATCGTTTTAAAAGTCTATTAAAAAGTTCATTTTTCTGTTTTTGAATATTTTTTGCAGTAACATAAAGAAAATCCTTTTTTATTTAACGATGAGCTTTGAACATTCCCAAATACAAAACGTTTAATATATATTTTCAATATTTTGAAACAACTGCCGAATTACATAAAAAACCAAACATATTAAAAATGTTTTCATTTTTGATGTTTTTTTGAGCATGCAGATTTTTTCTGAAGTTCTTTTTTTTCTATTTAATATTTGCAGTTAAAAGTCGCTTTTGTATTTAGAACCGTGGCCATATATTTCGCAGTTTCTGACAGAAACACATGTGCTTATTGCACTACAAAATAATGACGAGCTGTCATCGTTCGGTTATAGAATATTTGGATGAGTGAACTGTTGTTTACGAATTTTATGCTTGTGATAACATTTTTTTTCAGTAAAACAGCTTTGTTTCTACCTTCATCTACTGTATTTTCCATTATAAACAAGCCTCTGTTGCAAATATACTTCAAAATTTTACACTGAGCCATAAATATTTTAAGGTAATTTTAAATTTATTAAAAGTTTAATATTTTTATGAAATAGCTCACATAAGCTGTAAGAGTTTAAAATGTAAAATAAAAGAAATTGCCTAAAGTTATATACTTTCTTTAATTTTTATTTTGCTTTTTAATTTTTAATTGTGATTTTAATTGTGATAATATGATCCACATACTTAAGCGTCAAAAACAATTTCTAAAAAATACAATTTAATACGCAAAAGGATTTAGGAAAGAAGAAAATTAAATATGACAATTGATTTAAAAGGTTGTTCATATAACATTAAAAAAAAATTAGTGGTTGACAAAGCAATTAATTGCAATTTTTAAAATTTCAAAGGGCATAAAATTAAAGCCGTGGTACCCAAATATTAAAAATATATAGATTTTTTTGGGGGTGTAGTGGGGTATTTTTCCATTTAAAATATACCAGATATTGCCCTTTTGATATATTTTAAAAAATAAATTATATAAAAAATAAATATAGAACCGGGTTATTTTGACAAAAATTTTAGTTAAATATTTGCCATACTGATATTTCTAAATGCCATTTATACAACTACTTTGAAAATCAGATACATTTTATAAGTGAATCGTGAAAACTAAGCACATAATTAACCTACCTTTTATAATAAGATTTAATTCAACTGTTTATTTGTAATGTAGAATTACAATAACACCTAAAAAAGTTTAATTTTTTGATGAGTACCAAATTTATTTGAAGTATTTGTTTGACAGTGAAGTCTTTGTATTACTTAAATTTATAGTAGTTGAATTATAAACACATATGGTTATGTTTTAAAATATATAATTATGGTAAGATTGTATAATTTCAAATATTAGCGTATTACAAACTGATAAAAGTTTTTTAAAAAATACAGATTCTTAAATGGAAATGACTACTGGGAATTTTTGCCGAATTGAAAAATTGGTTGCTTTGACTTAAAATAAATAAAAAAAAAATTAAATGTTAATTTTAATTTTATGTTAAATTTGAAACTATTATAAAATATTGTATTTATAAACTTGTCCTTCAACTAAACAGTAGTTAAGTTTATGCAGACATTAGTTCTATTCAATAAGAAATAATAAATTAATGGTAATTCATAAAAAAATATATATAATGAATTTCTAACACCATCTCTAGAATCATTAAAAAGGATTTTATAAAATTATTAGCAGCGAATAAATTTTATATAACACATTTTACTCTTTTTTCTCACCGGATAACTTTAGAACGTTTAAGCTTTTACATACTACAAAAAAACCTAACGGAATTACACACCAATACTTTTAAACGAAAAATACTTTATCTTTCAAGTATTTCAAGAGCCTATATCGATGACTGTTTAAAAAATCAATGAAAAAAAGGATTCAAAACAAACGCCCAATTACTTTTATTTGCACCAACATCTTTAAGGGCTAACACTCGAACTAAAGTCTTATCCATAGAAACTAAACAAATCCTACTTAAAGTAATTAACAATCAATAAACTGATGAAGAAGCTTAAACCTTTTTTCCCCCCCTTTTGACTCAAAAGGTTTATCCATTATCGGCGGTAATAACTCCTAAATAAAAAATATATATAAATAAAAAGTCCCAATGAAAAAATGAAAGCTTTTTTTGTAAGCCGAAGGATGCTGTCAGGGAGAGTGACAAGCTTACAGCTGCAGTTTCGAAATTTGAATGATTACTGAATTTTCCAACGCTGCTCTCGATCCATTTAGCACGAAGCATCGCCGCACAGCGAAAGTATTAAATTACTAACACTTAAAATCTATTAAGGTAGACCCGCATCTTGAAATCGAGGAAATACAACAAAAAAAATATTTTTATTGCATAAAACAAAAGTAGACATAGTGCAGAAAACGTATACCAGATTTTAAAATTCTGCGATTTTAAAAAGCGATCCAATTTTGCAGTTAAAAAAACCCTTATCTTCAAAATTTCTATAGTTGACACTATTTTAAAATCTTTTTTTCATTTCGTCACAAATTAAAAAGTCTAAGGCTTTTTTATTAATTTACATAGAGTTTAAATTTTTTTTGTAATACATTTAGCATATTCAACTGAACCAAAAAATTATTAGTTTTTTGGAATAAGTAGCCTCGTTTTTTATAAAAAGCCTTTTTAAATTGAAAATTTAATTTTTTTACAAAATTTTCATTACATAATATCTATATATTTATAAAAGATAAAGTCCTGACTCACTGACTGACTCACTCAAGTATCAATGCCCAGCCAAAACTACTGGAGGTATACAGCTACCAAATTTTAGGAAAATATTCTTTTATATCGTAGGCACCATTTAAGAAGCGATTTTTCGAAATTCGAATCCAAACGGGTGTAGGAATGCAAAACGTGAGCCGGTTTCCCTATAGGAATAGCATTGTATTATTAGAATTTATAATTTTTATTTCAATTAAAAAGAAATTTCAGCGCTCTCAGCGTGAACGAAAATTAAGAAAAAAAAAGCACGTGGGTTTAATTTGCTGGATTGATATTTGAATATCAATATTTTATTTTATTTATTGATTTTAAATCTTTTGATTTTTTAGCTTCCACACTACATTTATAACGTAAAAAATGGAAGGTATTATAATCATTCAGTCCGTCTGTCTGTCCGTCCGTCACCCACTTTTATAGTCCGGACTACAAATGCTACGGACAAGTGTGATACGTCAAAAAATGCAGCGCATCGAAATTAGAATACATTAAAAATTTCAGAAAAGAATTCGAGTTTTAAGTACTTCAATTATTTAAAAAAAACTGCAAAATGTAATGCTATAGTCATATAACTCAGAAAAATTCAAGTTTTAAATTTCATAACATATTTAAAAATTTATATAAGAAGGCGAACCCATAAATGATTTTTTAATAAGGATTTTACGACTATTAAGTTCGGAAATAAAACTGATACCAATTTCTTGAACTGATTTTCTCAATACTGGAAACGCTACAAAGACACGAAATAAAGACCTATTGTGCTACTTGAGATTTAAGGTAAAAGTTTACATTATTTGAAATTAATCAAATATTTTTTTGTTTAAAGTATTTGAAAGAGGATTACGATGGTTTAAATTACTTCTATCTAGTAGGAAAAAAAATTCAATTTAAAACACACAAAAACCAATTTAAAATTTTACTGTTAGAGTAAAGATTGAAATCAAAGCTGAAAAGTTGTCGATTTTGCCCTTTGAATGATTTATGTAATTTTGCACCTTACGTTATTTTTTTCAATAACCATTAAAACTTGATTATTAAAAGAATTGGTGTACTTCGTATCAATAGTTACAATAAGATTAATAACCATTTAATCCAAACAATTCCTAAACCTTTGAGTTTGTAAAAAATTTATATTTATACCTCACGAACAATTAGTTTTATTTCCTCAATTTCACCAAAAGAAAAAAAACTCAGAATGGTCAAATGAAACGAAAACAAAAAAAAACCAACAATTTTTAACGCTTGATGAATTTTATTGCTCCACAAATGTAAATTCTGTTAGGTGGCAGACAGGTAATAAATAAAACAAAAAATAAATGCCGTAGATTAAAAAATGAAAAATAATTGTATGAAATTCTTGCCGCCTAACGCAGTCAGAGCTTTTATTCAAGGAAAGTTCGAAGAAAAATAATCGTGGTTAAAAAAAACTTTAAAATCTCTGCCGGTAACTTGAATTTTCGTTTGTGTTCACAGAAACAACTGCGCTTCGTTTTAATGAACTCTAATTAAACTTCTTTGATTAGCCTGAGATCTTATGAGAAAAGTGAATATTTAATGAATGAAAAAATATTTATGGGCTAGGAGATAAAGAATGGGGGTCGATGAATGTTGGATTTTTTAACTGAGGTAATTGCTTGTTTTCAAAATAAACAATGACAGCGATTGCCATTTTCAAATGTAGTTTATTTTAAATTAGTTCATTAACTAAGTAAATGTTTATATAGTATAAGTATTTTTATTTATTATTTAATTTTATGGATAGGGAACTTCGGTACAAACTGTAAAATAATAAAAACTTTATAATAAGCTTATGTATATTACATTTGAAAGTTATTACTTTTTGCTTCTTAATAAGTGTTTTCCAATGAAATCCAAACACATTATGATGTAATTTTAAATACGAAGTAAAAGAAACAAATCAGTATAATTTATAATTTTTAAGCGATTACGTTAATTTCTTCATCATTGATATTAGTCGAAGAAAATATTGCATTTTCTTATTATATAATACTTTGTTTTTTAGCTTCCATATAATGTTTGAAAGTGTATCGTATTATAATTTTTTTTTCCAATTTCACATTACTCTACTTCCGTAAAATAGACATACTTTTTTTTAATTAAGTCATATATTGGTAAACTGGCAATTCTGTCTAAAAGTCTTAACTAAATGATAAAGTATTTTGTGAGTATAAAAAATTTAAGATCAGCAAGAGAATCCGATACGTAACTTATTTCAAACACGAAAACTAAGCTTAAATTCTAAAAATATTTTAAATAAATGTTGGAGCAAAAAAATAAATTCGCACAACTTTTTTTCTAAAACAAACAAAACTAGGGGTTTGTAACACTATTAAACTTTCAATCACCACTCAATAAATCAATACCTTTAAAGGTGTTTAAATTCTCTATAAGGACATTTTAATAACTTTAAAAGTTAAAATGTTCTATGACATTTGCGTCTGCGTGATTTTCTCAAAAAACTTATTAAGGGTTCGTAGTTTCAAACTGACAGACGGACCAAAGCTCAAAAAACACTTTTCTAGAACTAGCAACTCCATTCCCCCCACAAAACACGTGTAGAAATCACAAAATCTTCATTTCAACTTTTAGACCCAATATGAATACTCTCATTACCTTATATTTCATGCTAAGTAAATGAAAGTAAAAAAAATACCGTATTAAGAAATCAATTGACCTTACGATGTAAACAAAACTTTGTAGGTTGATTCGCTCCGATAAGAAGCATAAAATGGAAGTAGAATTGAGAGTAAATATGGCATATCGACATCGCCGCTATCATTAGGTATCAAACCGTAACCAGTGAATAAACGTTTAATTCAATCTCCGTGTTCGTTTGTTGTCACGGGACAGTACACAAGATCAGAAATTGATACGGGAGACAGATAACACGTAGCCGAGCGTTATTGTAGAACAAAATTGAAAGCTCGCTGATGGAATTGCCGGTATCATACAAACAAAGTGGTGCTCTGTTTAGAAGGGTTGTGCTAAGTCTGGTGTTTTCATGAAAATAAGTAAACGTTAAGCTAAAGTAAATTCAATATCGGTTAGTTTGTGAAGATTTCAGTTATCGGCAAGTTTGTAAATTTTCATCTATTCTAATTAACTATATAAACTAGCAATGGTAAAAAACTAGATTCATAAAAATAAAATGATTTGAGCATTTTAATAAAATGAAAATAACGATTACACTTACTTTTTATAATCAAAAAGGCATAAAAGTAAAGACTTAAGCCTGTAAAACTTTGAGAAACGCAAGTTGTTAAACTTCAAGTAATTACATTCTTTGCGTATTACTAATACTAAACTTCAGAAATAAAACTTTAAGCTTTTAAAAATGATTCAAAGCTCCACATATGTATATTATCTAGTATAAATCCTTTGATTACGAGTTCGCTGCACTCAAAGGGCAAGAAAAGAAAGTCACAAAACTTGTAATTACATGTTTAGTATTTTGACAGGATCGCTGTTGGCCCTTAAGGTGTAATGTGGACGAACAACTGCAGCAAAGTAAAAAGTAATTATGAATAAAAATTCTGTGAGAGAGTACTCTAACCTTTGTATATTTCAAATCACGCACCTTGCGAAAAGAAACAGTGTTGGAAAAATCTACTGATCTGAACTGAATTTATAAACAAGCAAATTTTCTTTTATTTTTGTTAGGTGTATAAGCTTTGAAGAATTTGAAAACATGGGTTTTAAAAGAAAAAGATATCCATAAATAATATTTATTCTTAATGATTATTAGAGTACTGTATAGTACTTAAATATAGTTGATAGAGAGTAAAGTATTGTACTTAACAACTAAATTATGCTGTTATACTCCTTTTTGTAGGAAAAATTTGCTTAAACTTTAGTCAGTAATAGCGGCTCCACAACATTGGGTAATTAAACTTAAGTGAATTTAAGCTATATATTAGGTTTGAAAGAAGATCGTATGCATTATACTGGTAGTTTTCCATTTTGAATCTAACGAGTTTGATATCTAGATAAAACATTTTTGTGATTGACCGACGTGCTGCAATCGACATTTTAATGTATTTTTTACTACCACCAATCATACCTTAGTCCAAGCGCACAATCCAAAACTTATACATTCAGTAAACAAAAATAAATGCATGAAAAGTATAAGAAAAAATAGAGTAGGCATAAGACTTCTTAGGAACAAGGATATTGCCGTATTGGTTTTTTAACCCATTAACAACGACTTTTTTAATACCATTTTCCTTTCGAAATAAAAACGTAAACTTTCAATTTTTAATACTATAGCTTTTCAAGTAACTTAATATGTAATACATAAACTGTAGTAGACTATGGTCTACTTTGAGGGAGAAATGTTCTTGTTAACCGTCATTAATGGGTAAAAAAAATGGGTTACATTAAAGTTTTATTAAAAGTTTTAAGTTTCTGAATCTTGCAAAGGCTAGTCCATTGACAGATTTAAATCTAATAATTTAAATCAACAAAACCAACATAAGAAAGATACACCATTGTTCCTACACTAAAAAAAAATCTCGCGGCTCTAATCATAAAACCAAAACTCTCCGGCCAAGTTGCGTGACCGGCCAGCCAGCGGTAGAGGAAAACATTCCGGCCGATCAAAGTCCCATCAGAGCGCGGCTAGAGAAACATCCCGTTTTACGGTAAAAGTACACAATAAATATCCTTTACCTTGAGATGGCCACGTTTCAAGGTTTATTCCGCTGAGAAATAATCCAAAATGTTGAGATCAAAAAAATGAACTTTCTGTCGGCGTATTATTCGTTGCAAGCACACTTGTGTTTGTGTGCGAACGGTGAATCGGAGAATGTTTCACTTCAGAGATAAAACGGATTTATGATGGTTAGAAACGTTTGCACAACCACCGACCGCTTTCGGTTAGATAGGAAAAGGGAAATTGTACTGCGTGGCGCCATCTGTTTGTAAAGGGTAGAACTTATGTAGGGAATTATTTGTGAATCGAGATGAAATATTTTTTATGAAAGAAAATTATCGTTTAACAAACAAAAATTAATATTATTACTCTTTTGTTTTTCTAACTTTTTTGTTAGATTTTGAATATTAAATATGTTACTTGTAAATACTATTCTTGGATGCGTAGTTCTTTAAGAAATTATTTTTAAAATATTGCAATATAATTTAACACAAAAAATCTAAAATGTAATAATAGTAAAATATTTTGCCTTTTTAAAGGATTTTTCGATTACTTAAAGAATTTAAAAATTTAAAGATAGTAAAATTTAGTATGTATCATTTGAAGACGGAGAACATAGGTTTACATTATTTTTAAAAGCGAAATTTTTTAATGAATCAACGCAGTTTAATGAAATACTTTTTGCGATAATTTATTTTCTGTTGGTAATCATTCAAGGATATAAAGTCAAATAAACTTACCTACGATGTGTCCAGTATACAGATATGCATGAAAGTCCCTTTTTGATAACCTAAAAAATAATAATAAAATTATAAAAAAAATTAACAATACAAAAAATATAATAAACATATAAACTTGCACTCAAGCATTATTGACTATTACACACACAAGCGAAGAATATTATTAACTTTTTTTAATATTGTTTAGTTTTGGTTGTGCCCTGTTGTTTAAATTGAATTTTCTAATTTTAGAGCATTAAATATATTTCATAGCGAAATAATGCAATTCCCTGTTGTTATATTCTGCTTAAAAATTTTTTTTTTAGAAATTAGAAGTTTCACTTCTATTGGATGAAAAATAAGGTAAAATAATATTTTTCTAGTCGTGTGTTTTTACTCTGTCAGTCCCTTCAAGCTTACGTAGAGCTTCCTAAGTAACTATTTATATATTTAAACACTAAATCGAACACCGCACCACGAAGAACGTGCCTACATTTTTCTGTCAATGAACATGCTATTCCTTCATTTAAAGATAACAAGTGTCCCCTTTTTTAATAAAATTTAAGTTAAGCATATTTTTTACCCTTTGAAAGTACCGTTTTCAACAGATCTAATTGCAAACTAAAAATTTTGAAGCTCCTTTTCTCGTTTTCACCGTTTTATCACATAGTACGTTCTTCCACTGAAATCTTTAATTGATATCGCTCGTTGTTAATTTCCCCTACTACTTTTGATTAAAAAAAATAAAACGATGCAACTCAAACCAGTCTACAAAACTTTTCAAAGTTTCCAGCACCTTCGACGAAATAAAAAAATAAATTCCTGAAAAGCGAATGTCAACAGCAGGCTTTAAATAAGATTGAAGCAACTCCCATCGTGACCACAAACTGGGCGCCATTTCAGAAGTGGGATTGATTGGTCTGCCATTGATGTAACTGGCACTTTTTTAAAGTAAAAAATGGATATGGAATTTTTTTGATGATAGGGTCTATTAATAGCAGGGGAAGAATTTTTTTAAAAAATAATTAAATTTTTAGCTTCCGCGATAAGAATGGGACTAATTGAATCACTTCTAAGTTGTCCCATTTTTATCGCGCAACATGCATAATCTACGAGAGAATATTAAGGAACGATAAGCAACAATGTAATATTTTTGTCATCATAATTGGAGTTAAAAGATGAAGGGGAACAATATTTTTTGACGTTCTTAATTTAAAAAAAAAATTCTTATTGATAGAAACGTTTTGTGGGGGAATTCAACACAAGTGTTACCATCCAAAAGTGTTTTAAACGCTCAAAGAATGAAATAGTAATAAAAATTTTCAAACAATTTCTAGAAAACGCTCGTCCACGATGAGAATGGACCTACTTCAATCACTTCTGAGTTGTTCCTCTTTTATCACGGATTTGCTTTATATTAATTTACAAGAGCACATTGAGGACCGATAAGAAACAATGTTTTTTTTCATAGTTGAAGTTAAAAATTTTCGAGAAAAAACTTTTATGACGTTTTGAGTAAAACAGTATGAGAAAATTGTTGTGTTAACACCTTTAAAATACAACAAATTATTTTCGGTAGAAAAAATATTTTTGAAAAAAAACGTCTATTTACTTTAAATTAAACGTTAAATAATTTCGATACAATACCGCTAGTAGAATTAAGATATTGAGCACTTTACTTAAATAATCTGCTAATTGTTTTGCTGCTATAATAAGCAGAATATTCTTTTCCTTTCTATATTGTTATTTAAAAGCTGTATATTTCCTGCTAGTCACTCTCCAAATTTAACATTAAATTTTAAAAAATTGATTAAACTTAGTCCACTACATATAAGAACAACACAAATGTTTTGTACACTTACACCTACCTAATGTAAAGTTTTATTTTCTTTCCCATCAATGTTTTATACATTACGACAACTAAGCAAAAAGTAAATACAATCAAACAATCAATGAATTAATTGATTTTATGAATCATATGCAAGAAATGATATTTTGCTACCGATATAAAAAACCGTTTACGTACAAGTAAATTTCGAATCTTGATTATAAATTTAAACAGAGTAAATCAACAAATTGTCAGCGAAGCTTTTTAAAATACATATTCACGGCTTACGAACTTACAGTAGTAAGAACAACACTTTACTAATAACCAAAATTTCTTTTGGCAAAAAAATTCTTGCATTTGTATCAAAGTAAGCAACGAAATCTTTCAAATCGATTTCGGTAGGGAATTTCCTTGCATCACTCACGCACAGCCTATCTCCGTGTCCCAATGTCCCGAAAGAGATGTCAACTCGAGTCGTGGTATGCTACATCGTGTCTGGACATCTTTTCGATTTCCAGGAACAGAAAATAAATACATAAGAGCTATAGAGGCGTAGCCCCAACAACATGCACATTTTTGACATTTGAGTCCCGTTTTAAATGGTTTAGACCTTTCTGGCTGTCGATTTCTAACCTACGAAAAAGTTTTAGCACTATTACACGGCCTACGCGCATAACCATAGCCAGCAAGTCCCGAACGTAAATCTGAACTAACAAATCTTCTCGCCCAAAACGCACATTTAGTTGATGAAGAGCCTTTGAATAATTGTCCCTAGTCGGGGGAAAACTCTCTATCAGCCGTGCTGCCCTGGACTCTGGTACAACAGCCTGCAGAAAGTACTGGAATTTATCCTCTTCCGGTATTTCATCATCCTCGTGGATTTTCGAAAACTGCGACCAAAAAGACAAATATTCTCTAGGCTCACCGTTGAACTTCTTTAGCTCTAGCATAGGGAGTTTGAACTTTTTCTTCTCGGGAATAACCTTCTTCTGGGATTCCAAAAACTTTTGGGCTTTTATTCTTGCAGCTATAAACTGATCTTCGTAGTTCTCTGAAGTTTCGTTTTCAGTATCGAATAAGTCCTGGGAACAGTCTTCTTTACGCATGAGCTCCAGAACCTCTTCGTCAATAACCGAAAGTTTCTTAGCCTTTTCTTCAAGCTGTTGTAAAGCAATATCCACGTCGTCACTCGCGGCCTTTTCTACAACCAACTTCGACACGTTTTTAATGGCTTTGGTCAAAGAAGCTCGAAGTGAGCCACGCTGTCTCTTCAAAACCTCCATATTCAGATTCATTAATTCGCGGACGCCATAAATGTAAAAAAAGCACTTTGGTTTTTACGGTTTAGTAATTCTGAGGTAATGAAAAAGCATGGACAAGGCTACCACACAACTTCGATCTTAAAAGTTTTTTATGTTGTAAGGCTATATCCTCACTACGACGCCAAACGCCACAAAGGCAACAACACTTGGCAACCGCCAAGCGATGCAATAGCGGCCGGTTTTTTCGCCAATCGTAGTTTTTTTTCAAACGCATGCATCTGGATCTCTTTGATCTGGACATTTAAACCGATGCTGGTGTTGTGCTAGAATCGTGGAATGGGATGAAAATATTTCATCGCCTGCTTTAGCGTGAGACCTTGATTTCAACATTGATATGAAAAATTAAATTTGATTAGTAATATTAAAACTCAGTGTAACAAATTTAATTGTTGGTTTTAATAACATAGATTTTTAACTTTTATTACATTTGAATTGGAAATACTTTGAGGTTTTTTTAATTCATTTTTTATATTTTTCATAATAATTAAAGTTTGCCCAATCCTAATAGCCTCTGTGCTTACACGAGCGATATTGAATGTCCATGTGAAGTGGCTAGTTCGACTATGGACCTTCAGTTGACTTTCCAATCAATCAAGCTTAGTACTCATTGTGTAGAAGGTGGTCGAATGAAGAGCTGAGTATATTCATGACCTACCGGACCCGTATACGAACCCGGGTCTACGGAATAAAAGCAAGAAGCGCTAACCACTACGCCAGAGTGATTGTGCATAATATTTTAATATTAAGAGTTAAATTAAAATTTTCCTATAGATAAAAAAAAAAAAAAGCCTTATAATAAAAAGAACGTGTTACAGCTAGATTTTTTAAATAAAAAAATCATTTTGAGGCAAGCACAGAATCAATAAAGGTCATATAAAAAAGTGCTACATTTTTTTAAAATAAAAGACAATAATTACTCAAAATATTATATAAATGATATTTTAATAAATAAATAAAAATAAATAATCTTTACTAGTAAATAAGTTTATTAATAATTTTTACCAATAATATAGTTCATTATTATATTATTGTGTATTAAATTGATTTCTAAAAATGTACTTAAAGTACCCCTACTCCATTGTCATAAAAATATTAATGCTAATAAAATGAAACCTAATCTCTATATATTAAAAAAAATATCATCAATAAATGTTTCAAAATTTCAAAATCTAAATTTGTCCACCTAATTTTAAATATTATTTTAAAACTCTGCTGTTGACAAAATAACATTTAAGTCACGCATAAGTTTAAAAAAAGGATTAATAAAAACACAACAAAAAAAACTTTGCACAAATCCCAAACTAAATGCAGAAATTTACAGTCTTGAAAATTTAATTTTAATTTAATTGATTGAAAAGTAGTTTATGTACTTCTACTTCAATTACCTTTTTTATTATTTTTTTCTCTTTATTTTTTTATTGACAATAGCAACCCTACAACAAGTTAACATGGCTTTAAATAGCAAAAGTTGCAAAAGTTGCCAAAGTTGTTGGATCTCTTTACTTGCAACTTTTTTCAGGGTTACTTGGCGAGAGTGGAATTTTAAATGCTTTTTTTGGCTTCCGATTTGGTTATTTGAAAAGTTCCACATGATAAATTCGGTTTTTCTCTCTCAAGTTACCATAGCGCAAGACACACCGAATCAGAGTATTCTCGTAGACCTTTGAGGCATGCGTTAATAAGCTAAAATACCGTGCGTCACAGTTGAGGTGCAGTAACCGTGCGTCAATGTTTTCGTTGACGCATGCATGTACAAATTGCGGTTGTTATTGTCCGGTTTTTGTTGCCTTTGTGGCGTTTGTGGCGTAGTCAGGACATAGCCTAAAAGACATACACTCAGAACCAAAACTTAAAACAATTCTAAACACAGTTACAGTTGCAGTGCACACACAGATAGCAAGTTAACATGACTTTTTTCACTTCAGTTAACAACAAGCAGTTTAATAGAGAATAATATTTTGTTTTTGGATTAAAGATTTTATAACAAATGACTTCATAAAAAGCAAACGATTTGATTGTAATAAGATAACAACAACTTATTAGTAATTAGAAATTCGAAAATGTTTATAATTTAGATATTAGCCATTTTCTCTTCCATCTTAGGTATCAATGTCACCGCGATTCGTTGTCAAAAGCTTGTTAGTGACCAATAACTAAAACTAGCATAAAATATTCACCAAAGATTATAGTAAATATCAATATGGCGTAATATTTATCCCTTTGATGACAGTATAAAGTGTTTTCTTTAGCTATTTTCAAAATTTTCTTAAACAATATAGATATAAGTTCGAAGAAATAACTTTTTTGTCGTTAAACACTTGTAAAAATATAAATTATATTTGTAGTGTTGCCAAAAACTGAATGGAAACTTTTTAGATAAAATGAAAGATAATATTGCCTCATTTACAAATTTGTTATGAAAATAAATCAGCAAACATCGCTTTTTCTGACGGTTAGAAGAAATTGGCCATAAATTACGGTAATCAGTTTCTCCTCGTTGAGTAAACTACAAAAACTTGACACACCACGTCGTTGTTTATTATGATAAGTTCGATTAATTTTTTAAAAAAGTTATTTTTTAATTAAGCAAATTTTTTACGCGTCAATTATAACTACTAATTAGTATTATATTATAGATGCACATTTTTTTAAAATGATAGAAAATAAGTTTGTAAGGGCCAAAAGTAAACTTTTCATGTGTTTATGTTTCAATTAATAAGTGTTAAATATTTCATCAAAAATATGTCGTTAAATTCTTCATAATGATTTAATTTAATTGAGAGTTGATGTAGAGATTTTAGCAAGGGTTTTCAAGTGAAAAATCGAGATTTAAGGAGTTTTATTTTATTGAAAAAATAATAAAAATGTATATAAAAGAGCTGCAACAGTTGGCAGGTAGTTGTTATACTCATATTCTCCAAAGTATAGCTAAGATATTGGGTACTACCTACAAGATATAGGGTGCGGTATATTAGGAGTGCCACAATATGTCAGAGATACAAAAAAAGTCGATTATGTAACGACTGTAGACGGCAATTTTATTAAAATACAAGTTGAACAGCGATATCCGATAATTGTAATAATGTTCGAATTATGCTAAACTGAAGTATAAGTTGCAATAAACTTTACTCCAATTAAAAATATATTCAGATTAATAGCTTACAGGTCTAATCCGGATCATGCTCATAGATAAAAATCCATATGAATATCCTAATAATGAATTCAAAAGCCAGGTTCTTCAATACCGTCATCTATTCATTCCATCATTTGACCCGACTACATCCTCTTATTAAAAAAAGCCGTCCTCGCACCATAGGGTACGTTATTTCTCAAGTAGATTATTCCTTACAAGGTCATAATTGGTTAGAAATTGCAGTAACTAACGTTATGTTGAAAATATAGGTTTAAGTGTTGATCGACATCATTAAACCCATCACTTGGAAGTTTAATAAGGTGTGAGAAATAATGTTGCAAATTATTAAAATATTGACAATATTTTTAGACAAAGCATAGCTAACTAAAATACAGTATTTTAAAAATATAATATGCTATAATGTAAATTAAGTTTTGAAATCTAATAAAAATTAATTTCTTAAGAAATTCTAAAGAAATTTTTCAAAGTAAAATTTTCAGAAGTAAAATATTTAACTTAAAAATATTTTGATTGAAACAAACGGCAATTTAGAATAGGTTGGCTATACAGTAAATTATGTATGGAAAAGGTAAATTCTTTGAAAAATAAAACGCAAGTAGTAATGTGTGATGAAAATGTGAGCTGCAAAAACTAAAACTTTCCTCCTCTTATTATGCCCATACCCCTCTTAATTGGCGTGTTTCATGTGACGTATTTAATTTCTAACTTCTATTCTTGGTCTTCCTTAGATCGGATGTTCTGTTCTCAATTGATGCTTGAGACATCACCAATTGTGGCTTGAGAAAGAATTTATTTTCACTCAACATTTCTGTTGCCGCTCGACCTGAAACATGCCCATTGTAATCAGGATCAATCAAACCTCATTTTTATCACTCATTCATATATCAGTTACAATAAATAAGTCAAACTCCAGTTATAACCATGTCAAAATGAGGCAACTCAAGAGGAGGGTCTAGAGAGAGAAGCAACATCTTGTTACGGACCTGCATGAGTAATGGCTTCATTCCCTATCGTAGCGGAACAGGGGGATTACTCTCCTATCTGCACCTCAACAGGAGTCGCTCTTTTAGCATCGACATCGATAAGGCAAACAAACACGTCTGCAGGCCGATTGCCGGGGCTGCAACTGATGGATCAGAACCCAAAGGAGTAAAGGATTAAATATTTAAGTCAGCGACCTCTTGGACTCGCTTGTCATCGGCGTTTGATCAGTCATTTTGATGGATGACTTGGGTGTCGATGTTCGGAAGTTTCCGGGGGATTTTTATGCAAAGGGTTGTGATCCGTTTTCTTGGATAAAGATGCTTCATTGTGCGAATTGTTGTTTAATGGCTGTTGTTGTGTTATTTTAGATTTATAGGTTGTGGTTAAACACCGATGGTAATACACTGTTAGGATTTTCTAAACGGATTAGTGGAGGTAAGTTCTGGGAAATATAAATTTAATTTTTAAGAACGATAAAAAAGGAGATTATTTATATTTCATTTGAACTTAAACAATAATAACTTTTTAAAAGGACATTTACTTAAGGCTAACATATCTACAGGATGATAACTAGTGATGCTAATGATCGATTGTAAGAAAAACGGATTTCGTAATTAAGTCAGCGACTTCTTGGACTTTTTTCTCGTCGTTGGTAAATCATTCAGGTTGATCGATAGTGTCAATAATCAGGATTTTTTGCAGGCTTTTTATGTAAAGAATTAGTCTTGTTTAACTGATATAATATTTTCGGTATTGCATGCGATTACTTTGGGTATGCCTTTTCAAATTGAGTACCTTATCTTAGCATTATTGTAAAGCTTATAATACAGCATTTTCCGCCGTTAACGATTTTCATAAAAGTGCTGGATGTAGTACTGCCGTGGGCAGGTCAGGTGCATTATCCACAAAAATGATTTGTACCATTGGAGAAAGCTCTCAATAACTACAACCGTTAAGAATTTATGCTAAAGATTGATATTTTCAGGACAAAAACTGTTAAATTCACTGCAGTTTTCTTGCACACAGCACAATATTCACGAATTGCTTGAACTAAAAGTCATTCTCAAGGCAACGGTTGTTTCTATCAATGATACATCATATGAAATATTTGTCATTTTTATGTAGATATGCAAACATCAGTATTTGGTACACCAGTGTATCTGAAAGCTACGCATGACCACTCGTGTTTGTTTAGTTTAGTTTGAATTATCGTTGCACTAGAGCTACACGAGGATTATTGGCGACCGGGCGTCATAATTTAGAACCACAGTCAGGTGACGAGCCGACACCTGAGTAGGCACCCAACGAAACCGTGAAAGGCGACATCGTCGGGACTTTAGAGCATATTTAACGTGCACTCCCTCTACACGGGGTATTATTCGTCGGACAGTTTTGGCTTCACGGGTCGTTTATAGATCGGCAGTTATTGTGGCGATGCCCGGACCCGAACCGGGGACCTTCCGCAATCCGCATGCAAGGCGAACTCCTTAACCGACTGGGATCCCCAGCCCCTATGTTTCTTTAGTTAATGAGCCTTTCCAAAGTTTAAATACATTCTATACTAAGGTATATTCTATTATGTAGTTTGTCATTATTTGTTAACCATGCTCGAGTTGTCAACGGTTGGTTTGTTTTACAATTTGCAAATTTATTTAACGACTGTATAGTATAAACAATTTCTTCCAATTTATTAAATTCAATTTTCGGCATGGCTTTAGTACAGTAGTAAAACATTTTCATAATAATAATTGCAGAAGAATTAGAAAAAAATAAACTTTATTGGAAATCATTCGAAAACAAAATAAACATTGATATTAAAAGAGTATGAATACGTAAGCAGTTCTCAGGAGTAACGTAGCCAGTTCCCAACAGTTGTCACCACCTATTAAATTAGACATATATATCCATAAAGGAAGAAGTCCTGACTTACTGACTCACGTATCAACGCCCAGTTAAACTACTGTAGGTACAGATTCCAAATTTTAGGAGCTGGCTCCTTTTGCACTGAAGGCGTCATTTAAAAAACGAATTTTCGAAATTCGGACCCAAACTGGTTTTGGAAGGCGAAATGTGTGCTGATTACTTCATAGGACTAGCATTGTGCATTCTTGTAAAAATAGGATTTCTGGAATTTTTTTAATTTGAAAGATATTTCAGCGCGAGCGAAAATTTAGTATAAATACACAAAAGCAATTCCGTATTTAAACTTATTACAGAAATACGTAATATTTATACTTAATCAGGTGCATTTAATACGCAATATTGAAATATGAACATTATTGTTTAATTTTTATTAACAATTATTAAATATATATATATATTGATTTAGATATTTATCATAAATAATATCTAGCGTAAAATAAGAACAATGAATTAATAGTTAAACTGATAAATCTGATGAAGAATATAAACATCGCCTATTTTATAATGAGCCAAATAGTTTATAAATTTAATAAGTGTAAATATCCTCGCTTGAATTTCATGTGAAATTTAGTACTTATAGTTTCCTAATATAGTATAATAAATATATTCATCAACGAAATGATGTCTAAACGCATTGCTCATATAAAGAAAAAGTAATCAGCAGTAAAACCCACACAGTAATTAACAAAAATATTCATGAAAATTATTTAATATTTTTTAAGTGAATACCAATTTCATTAAAAAAAAGTTGTGCATATTGATGCTTTATTAATCAAAACCTCTTTAATGTTTTTTTTAACAAAAATCTAATATCGAAAAACTAAAAGGCTTGTAAAGCATTAATCAAATTCGCATTAACTTTTTGATCCTCAAAATGAGTATTTTATCTATTAGAGATATTAAAAAATAACAATTTACACAATGATAAAATTGACTATGTGTATATCATGATATAAAAAAACTCTTCATATTTTAAGTATATTTACAAATGAATCAACAAAGCATCATAAAATTACAAAAATGCTAAGCAATTGACCACACTTATTTGAAATAAAAACAAAATTTGGATTTTTTTTTATACTTGTAATTATTTGTGATACAAATATATTCATATTTTTCATCTATACTGTTAATTTTTAAATCATTATAGTTATTTAATTTTTATGATATATATTCATAATATCAAAAGATAGTAGTAATTAAATATGACAATGTTTCACAACTAATTTTATATCTGTAGCTGCACTAGGATACGTCACTTTATAATATGCACTTATAAATATGTTTGTATGCATTACTACGGAATGATTTTTAAATATTCCTTAAAATACAATTATGTCATCGTTATTATATGTTATTCGAAAAATGTATATTTAACGAATTTTATAAAAAAAAAATCGAATAAAAAATTTAAATTTTATGTGTGAATGAGAGTAAAAATTTTTATCATAGTTCACAGCAAATCGTTTTATCAAGTAAATATTTGTACTGTAAATCTTTGACTGACTGGAGTAACCTGAAACCAATAAGAATAAAAATGTACTTGGAAAAAATTATTTATTTCTCAAGACTTGTTTTCACTCATTGTAAAGTTGTAAAAGTAAAAAAAAATTAATGGATGTCCGTCATAACCATTCATAATAAAAATATATTTGGTAAGAAGTTCTTTTTTTAGGGAAGAGTTTACTGTAATTAAAAATTATATGCAAATAGCAAACACAAGTTATATTTTTACATCGCAAAACAGTAGACAAATACTGCAGATAATTGACCCGGTGAAAAATAAGAAATATATTATTTTTGCGTTTCCATTCGATGTTTTATTAGTATTCGATGCGTTTATATGCAGATGCTTTAATTTAAATTTGTATGTTATTTGGGAACAGGGTACAAAGTCCAATTGTAAAAGTCAAAATAGAGGCCAAATATCAAATTTTTCTATTGTTTATGAGTTGGCGGAAAAATTAGAGGCATTAAAAATGTTGCAGAACTTAAAATTTGTCAAAACTAATTTTAACGTGTACAAAGCCGCTACACGAAAGGGTATTCTTACATCTGTTTTTAAACTACCCTTTCCGTTTATAGGATTGCAGTATCGTATACATCTGAAGACCTGCTGGTCATGAAGCCAATGCCTATCAACTACAATCGCACGCCGCTTTTGTATTTTATCGTATTAGCCCGAATTCAAATTTGAAAATACTGACATCCTTAAACGGAAGTTCATTTAGGTCTCAAAAATACTTTGGTGCCCATTATACTTGGTATATATATACTACGATTATATCGGGAACCATTTTGATGTTTCAAAATTTTTATATTTGAGAATATTATAATTTAAACCAAGAAAGAAGAAGAAAAACTTTAAGTCAATTACGAACTACGTTTGCTAAAAAGGGGCCACAGGGCCCGTCCATACAACACACAAAATTATAAAAACGAAATTAACAAAGAAAATTAAAAACCACATTACAAATTACTACCAGAACTAAAATGGGGTAATACAAGCAAAAACAGAAATCACGTTGCTAGAAAATGGTCACAAAATATATATTATCATATATAAAACAGTAAAATACAAGGAAACTTTACCATTGGTAAAGTTTTAATTTTCAACGTAATTTGTTGTCAGGAAGTCTTGTATAATCTATTTATATTATATCATTGATTTTGACTAAATCCCTACATCTATATTCATAAAGCTTCGCTTAACTTCTAAAACCGTTTTAATATTGCAAAATTTCAAATTTGATAATAATATACTCTGAATAGTTTTAAGACTGAAGCAATCTTAATTTTTTTTAAATTATACTAGTTTGATGAACATTTTAGCCTCAGCTCTTAGTAGCATCAGATCATCCTTATAGCAATTGAATTAAACATATCATACAAAAGTTATTACAGCGTATCTATTCAGTCTGTCAATGCCAATCGGATAAAAAAATTTACGTTGAACAAAACCCTTTGTGATTTAAATTTGTTTGGTTTTTTAAAAACTGTTTCATTCCTTCGTTGAAATATTACAAAAAATGAAAAAAAATCCATGAATATTAGTTGAATTAGCTTTAAAAAGATATGTAACCCACCTTTAGAATTTTTTTTTATTTACGTTGAACGATAAATGAGTTTGACAAGAATGATCAAAGAAATCATTTTATCGCCATTTTTTCCGTTGAAAATAAAATGAAAAAAAAAACACGTCACGAAAAAAAAATCGCAGTGGCAGCAAATTTTTTTTCTATAAATTATTCATGAAACCTTATCTTTGGCTAAGTAGAAGAATATGTCGTTACTTTGGAGTTTTTCTCTTTTCTTTAAAAAATCATATATACCAGCCATTGTTAAATTTCATAAAATGAGATATCAGATGGCAGTACTCGCAGAATTTGATTTCTTCTATTTTATATCATTATAAGATATAAGAGCAGTTTTGACTTGAGCAAATATTCTTGAATAAAGATTGTATTACCAATTCGATTTAGTTTATTAGGTTCAAAAAAATTTGTTAAAAAGTAAGGAAATGGAGTATTAAATGTTTCATTAAAACCACAACATTTAGATAACAAAAAATATCCCTTTTACCTATTTAAATAGAGAAACTGTTCAATATTATAAGTTTAGAAGGATATACAACTAAAAATACATATACAGTCTCTGGACAAATTATTAGACGCACTGTATTTTTTTAGTAATGGTGAAAACATAATAAAGAATGTCATATCATTAAAAAAGATGGCGATATATGTATTAAGTATAGCAGATAGTATTTTCTATTCAATAGCTTAAGTTTAGGAACGCAAATGTCCTTCTAAAGGTATTTTGTTCATCATTGATTGATACATGATATCTTGCAGTGCGTCTAATAATTTGTCCAGGGACTGTAATTAATGCTCAAACAAAAATAAATTTAATACATATTTTAAAAATGTCAATCGCTATAATGACGCAATTTTATTAAAGTTTATTATATTTTTAAAAATTTATAATTCTAGTGGATTATAACTTGTAAAAACTCTTAAACTTAAGGTATGACTGCTTTCGATATAAGTATTTAAAGATGTAATAATTCCATAGTTATTTTTAAACGTTTAGTCGCTAAATTAGTAAACACTGTGTTTTTAAGCAAATTGTAAACATCTACAGATTTAATAGATTCATACGGATTACTTAAGAATTTTTAAACGATCTCTCTTTTTAATGAAATATCTATGTTTCAAGTATGGGCAGTATTTTTTTATCATTAAAAATTCAGGATTATTGTTTAACTAAACTGTGGTTGGTATTTTAATTGGAAATATGGTTTATGTGTAAATTGTTAACACTATAACTTTTATTTTAAGTAAGTAAAATAGTAAATTTTAAAGAAATAAGTAGTTTTTGGTACAAAGGAACACATTTCGAGTTCATTAAACGTTTATTTTCCTTTACCTCCATTAAAATTCGTATTTTATCTTACGCAATACATTTGTGACACTGAAATTGGAAGTTTTTATAGCAGTCGTGTCTGCCCGTCCGTCACCATCAATTTGTAAAAGACACCGTTTATCTTTAAATTAATTGTAAAATTGCACATCGATTTGTAAAAAACACACTTCATCTGTAAACTGATCAAATCCGCAACCACTGTTGCAGATCGCACCGGGTTAAGAACAGATCGTTTCTGTTTTGTTAGGACAATGATAATTGAAATGTATATTCTTCAAATGGCTCTGCTATTGCGCCATATGTAGGTTATTGATGGACAGACATTAGAAAATACAGAAATACACAAGTAAATGATGCATATGTATAGGGTGGAACAAATAAAAGTGGCCCCGGCGTAGAGATAGGAATCCGTTGAAATGCTTGGCGAGAAAAACTATCGAAGCCGCCTGAAAGCTTTCAAGTCGAAATAAAAGATTATTCAAGCGTGCAATAGTTTCACTTGGCAAACCTGTTTTTTGCATTGGTTGGATTGGATTAGCATCACATTAGAACTACTCATGGACTATTGGCGAGTTCGTAAGTGTGTGCTGCGGCTGTGTGAGTGTGAGTTGATCAATGCGCACAGGTGAAGATGATACTCATAGTACAGCAGAGCGTGTTCCTTGTAGAAAGTTTCATTAAAACAAATTCGTAGAAAAAATATGTCCAGTTGTTTGTTAAAGAATTAAGATTTGCAAAAGTTCCAAAAAAAGAGTGTTATGCAACGATTAGTTACGAAATGGCGTCACACAGGATCTGTTTTGAACAAGTCCTAAAACATTCCGGAACGGGTCCATACACCACATTTTGCGTCTTGCAATAAATTTAGAATGTTTAGTATTAACAAAAAAAACACCGATTCTCTAGGATAAATAACGGCCCAAATAAACACTAGTGGAACACTTTTTTGCACAGCTGTACAAACCTTCAGTTTATATTGCATTCCAAATAGCTTATCAAACCATAGCATAGTTACCAACAAATAATCCGCCAGGCGTGTGTTTGAGCTTAATATTGAGGTGATCAATAGCTTCACCTAGCAAACCTGTGTATGCATTGGTATCTTAACCTTATCGTCTTCGTCTTATTCTTCGTCTTCTATCTTATTCTTATCAAATGTACGGCATTACATAGAGAAGAGGAGGGTATTATGAAATACCATTTATATTTTTAAGAATAAGTCTTTTGGTTTTAAATAAAAATCTACACAATCTTTTTTGTACATACTATAAACTATAACTAATGGTAATGAAGTACCAATGGTGAAACAAAACAGTATTTTTTTTGTTATGAAAAAATGTACTTTACAAAAAGTTACAAGTAGAGGGTAACATAGGATAGTCGGGTAATATGGAATAATTGTTTACAATTATTGAAAATTTCATTATACTTCACAAAACATAGTTAATTTTAACTAAAAAGCAATATTCGAAAATTTACTCTCAAATAGTTTTGTTTTTGAGACTATTTAAAACAAATAACAAACATAATCTTTTTCTCTGCTCCAATACAGTCAAAATGAGCCCATAAAAAACAGTTAATGCTTTAAATCCAAATCTCATTGATCTTCAGAAAATTTTCCGTTGCAAAATATACATTCAGCAACTTTGTTTACCAGTTATTTAGTTGATGGCATAAAGGCAATTTCAAATAATATGCATTCCATATTACCCGACTCACCATTTTGGATTATGAGCCATTTTACTGACGGATAAAAATTGATGGCTAAAAATGATTACAGCATAACCAACTACTAATATTCCTTTAGTATACATTATTTTTAACAACAAGATTAAAGTATCTTGATTACTGGTAGATTAAAATGTTTGAACATTTTCCGACAAAAACTTTCAATATTTAGAATCTTCAATGCCGATGGAAATTCCTAAGAAACTTCAATAAAAACGCTTCTTTATTTTAATAATAAAATTGATTAATATTTGTTATGATTTCATTTTGACATTTTACTTAGGTTACAGAATTTTTCTCTGAACAAGAAAATATGGATTGGTTCAAATTATAAATTGAAGTAGTTACTGAATTGTTATTGATTTTGCAAAAATTATATAATGAAATGCACATTGTGAAAGGAAATACCAATTTAATTAGGAAATTCAATACTTTTTTGATGATAGTAAAAAAGACATATCTTTTAAAATTGTCCTTATAAATTGTTGTCTTTGTGTGGTTCCACTTTTCTCAACATCCATTGCAAAATGTTTCAATTTTCTTAATACTGTTTTACAATATATATTCTGTAAAACAACACTTTGTACAATCAATGATAATTTAGTAAAAACTTTTAAGGCATATTTTAGACCATTTTGTGATCATTAATTTTGTGTTTGGCGCAGATCTCCGTTTCCTTAGAAACCTTTTTAAAGGAAAAGAGTATTGATAAAAAAAAATTATACAAAAAGGAAAAATCTAATAAAATCGCATAAAATAAATCAGATAATACGGCAGTTACAAGTTTTCTACTTCATACTTTTCAACTCCCTAACTATAGTTATCGCAATCTATGCAAAATTAAACATTACTGTAATTGTTTTTAACTTTTTTTAAAGGAAGTTAATTATCACAGATTATCGGCAGATTATAACATATATCCTTGCGTACCTTTTCTTAAGCAACGATAAAAAAAATCTAAGGTGGCTCGTTTGTTGATTTCATTCTTATCCTGGTGTGGTGTAATAGAAACTTCTTCAAGATTAAAACGTGTGTTGTGTATATCTTTTTACATATTTTCATATTGCTTCTTGTTACAAACTATACGATATTGGGGTTACTTGAAGATTACAAAAATATGTAGAGAGTTAATCTTGAAATGCTGACTTGCAACACACTTGGATTAGCATCTCTATACACATTAGTTAGAAAAAGAAAACATTAAAAGATTATTTTGGCCAAGCCTGATAACTGTTTAACGCATTTAAATTTAAGCAGGTATGATGCATTTTTCCAATTTATTGTAATTCTTGCAGTGGGTTTACCCTTTATATACATGACATTATTGTATATTGATACAGGATTTAGGTCGTTTGAATATTATACACATAACATTAACTTTAAATATGAATGGATGAGATTATGCATTTGTTACATCATGCTATTTTGCGATCCTATCCTTTAAATCCTATCATACCTTCAAGTATATCTATTCTCTTTTATGTTGAGTGCCACAAAAGCTGTGTTGTATTGCAAAATATCAGGTTGAGAATTGAAAAGCTCCACCCTACGGAATTTTCAGTCAAAAGGCAAAATGCTTTTTTAAGGAGCCGAGATGAGATAGTTGAGGTAATAGCCCAAATTCAAAACGTATTTTCACTGCTTGTGAGCTGTTGTCATTTCATAACATGCCTGGGAACTCTTGCTTTAAATTTATGTGATGGTGGGTTTTCATATTTCATTTCAGCCTTGTAATTTACATCACTATCTTTGGTGAGCTCAATAATGATGTTTTGGGTAGCAGGAGGGATACCACTGGAACTTAAAAAGCTGAGAAAAGCTTTCACAGAAAAGTCCAAAAAAAGGGCTTTACTAGGATTCGCATTGGAATCTACAGTTTTTGAAAAGTTACAAACCGAGAATGAAGATTTTGAATTGTCTGGTTGTGGAATATTGATTTTTAGAAGAAGCTCTATTCTGGGAGTCCTAGGAAACATTCTCACGTACGGTTTGCTTGTTAAAAGCATTGAAATTCGTCAAGTGAATCCCCTTGAAAATCAGTTGAAGTTAATGATAGAATCATCAAAAAGGATTGAAGGAAAAAATTGCGTTTCACTAATCCCTCAAGCTCCTACAGGGGATTAAAATTCTTTGGAAAAGTAGGTAGGAGTGCTCAACATCTCTTACATCCGGATGAAACCAAATTAACACTTTGAGACAACTTTCAATAAACCCTACCTTAAAACAAAATTACCTGAGTCAAAAAAATGCAATCACAGATTTTTTTAGAGTGATAGCTATGATATATGTTATTTAATACTGCACTGTTAAGATGATTGTTAGAAATGAGAATATTTCTGTTGCTTTCATACAGAAAATGATAGTTTGCCAACAGGAAAATTGTTTTTTAAGACTCCAAAATTTTATTGTAAAATTGCACATCGATTTGAAAAAGACACAGTTTATCTGTAAATTGATTACAAAATTGACCATCGATTTGTAAAAGACACAGTTTATCTGTAAATTGATTACAAAATTGACCATCGATTTGTATAAGACACAGTTTTTCTGTAAATTTATTGTAACATTGCACATCGATTTGTAAAAGACACAGTTTATCTGTAAATTTATTGTAAAATTGCACATCTATTTGAAAAATACACAGTTTATCTGTAAATTTATTTTAAAATTGCACATCTATTTGAAAAAGACACAGTTTATCTGTAAATTTATTGTAACATTGCACATCGATTTGTAAAAGATACAGTTTATCTGTAAATTTATTGTAACATTGCACTTCGATTTGTAAAAGACACAGTTTATCTGTAAATTTATTGTAAAATTGCACATCGATTTGTAAAAGACACAGTTTATCTGCAAATTTATTGTAAAACTGCTAATCGATTTGCAATGACACAGTTTATCTGTAAATTGATTGTAAAATTGACCATCGATTTGTAAAAGACACAGTTTTTCTGTAAATTTATTGTAACATTGCACATTGATTAGTAAAAGACACAGTTTATCTGTAAATTTTTAGTAAAATTGCACATCTATTTGAAAGACACAGTTTATCTGTAATCGATCGTAAAATTGACCATCGATTGTAAGACACAGTTATCTGTAAATTTATTGTAAAATTGCACATTGATTTGTAAAAGACGCAGTTTATCTGCAAATTTATTGTAAAACTGCTCATCGATTTGTAAAAGACACAGTTTATCTGTAAATTTATTGTAAAATTGCGCATCGGTTTGTAAACGATACAGTTTATCTGTAAATTTATTGTAAAATTGCACCCCAGGTTTACATCCCAAACTATGAATGCTACAGCCAAGTGCGATACGCAAAATAGAAACAAAAAAAATATATTGCGAACAATAAGTATATTCTAACTATAAAAACTAAAAAAAATTAATGCTATTAAAATAATAAGATAACTTCATATTTATTTAATATTTTTCACCGTTGAAACTTTGTTAAAAGCACGAAAAATTAATGAAAATGAAAATAAAACGTGAAGGAATATTTATTTTGCGATAAAAAATAGTTTATATTTGTATTACAACAAAGTTCGTTTGGTGGTTCACTGCATTTGCATTAAAAGAGAGGCAGAGTGATTTATAAGTAATCTATTTTATATCATAAATATATATTTTTTTACATTCAAGCGTTATTCATGTATAATTGTATTAAGACGTCAAAGTACAATTTTAGTTGTTTCTCCAAAAATAGGAAATCCTAGTTTGTAAAAATATTCAAAAGTATGTTATGATAGGTTTCAATTTTATTTTTAGCGTGAGCAATATTACTACATTTTTAACTACTTCTTAATTCGAAAACAAAAATTGTAAAGTAGTGACGTGCTGGTGATAATCTATCGGACAGTCCCTCTTTTCAAATTAGGTTTTACCTGAATCTTCTTTTGTTAGAAAGGCAAAAAATAAGATACTTATATTTTCACTTTTCGTACGTCTGCCTGTGCGTTTGGAAGGACACTGTCTGCCGTCAATGATATTCTTATGTAAATTGAATTAAAATTTAATATTTATTCATTTAAACCCAACAGATCCCATCAACAATACCATAAAAATCTATATTTAAAATAAATGTTTGAAAGAAAATTAATTTTTATTGTATGAATCAGTATGGAATGACGTCCCAAAACTTTAAATTTATAAATTTTAATAAAGGTCATTATTATCTGAAGAAGCCATAGTTTTGTGCTCGATGTCTGAGGTTGTCCGAAATATGGCTCAAATTTGTAAAAAATAGAAGTTATAACATCCACAAAATGTTGACTAGATTGCTTCCTTATTTTGTAGCCAGTAAGGTTTCTCTAAATTTTTGGTGCACCATGACAGGTTATTTTTTAAGTAAAATCATACACACACACATTCACTATTCATGGATAGTTTTTAGTTCTTGGATGTTTTTCTTTTACTATACCTTACTTAGCATAGTGCTTCAAAAGTGTAAGAGCCTCTGTCAGATTTCATTTTATTACTATATTGACTATTTTTATTCTAGAGCACTTATTTTTACATTTATAACTTCATATATTTTTGTATTGCTTGATCATATATTACATTTTTGGCATAGTAAGCTTAGTTTATGTAGGTCGAGGCAGGTTTTTCTACGACAAATTTTTGGAATACGTGACCCGTAAAATTACCCGGAAAGACTGCTCCATCGCAAAATTTTGCCTTAAATATAGTACCTTGACGAATAGCGTTTAGGTTATTTTAAAACCATTATATAGTTACGTAGAGAAAAGAACCACATTTTAGTAACTTGACGATTTAACTGTAAGTTTAATAATAGTACGTTTAATTTAAGTTTTAGCATACGGTGACAAGTAACTCAATTTTAAAAAATCACATAAAAACAGCTCTAACGATAATATGACAAAACCAATGGAACATTGTTTTTAAGGAAGATATATTGTGTGTTTCTTCTTGAAACAAGTCCGTAGTTAGTGCTCCCTAACGGTTCATTTACAGTATAAGGCCTGGTAGAAAACTTGCCCTATGGAAAATCTATAGCCCCGGTCTCTCCTACTTAAGAATAAGAAGTTCGCGTAATTTAGGCATTGGCGACATTTTCAAAACGCGATAAATATAGCCGTATGGTATCTTATGGTTGGACACAACGACACTTTTACATAATTATTATTCGAACTGCAAATGAATTTCGTAAATGATAAAAAATATTAATTTAATTTGCCAAAATTATTGAAAATAGCCAATTTAAGCTTTTAAAATTTAAAATTACAACTAAATGGCTCTGTTTGGCAATTTTTTCGCAGGTGTAACACTCTTATGTGGAAGCGGTTTGATGTGACAGTAACTGTTACTAACTAACTTGTTTACTCTCCCTTCAGTCAAAACTATTCGGCAGTTAGTTACAGCCGAAAAATCGAATTTCAATGGATGAATCGTAATTACATGCTTTAAATGCAAAAATAATAATAATAAAATATAAATCGAATATTTTTGCTCCGAACTAAAACATTTTTCTCTATGCCACATGAATAGTTTGGTCAATTGCGAAGGTCGTACTGGAACTTAAATGAGTAGAGGATATCTACAACATGAGAAAACATTTGGTACAGTTTTAAAGTAACGTAATTAATCTCTATAACTCAAACAATCGTGTAGTTTACAACTTTTTTTTTTATCTTCTAGTAGTTCACAATATCAATAGTTCATAATAAAGAAATAGTCCAAAGAATAAAAAATAAATAATCATAAAGAATACCTAAGCTACTGTTCCCATCTTTATAATAAAAGCTTTGGATAGGATAACCATATTGGGAAAAATAAACTGTACTCTTATCTCAGCTTATAATCACATAAACTAATTATTAACTAATTACCATAAACAAATCCAGCATACCAGAACACTAAGACACCAGACTATGACCTCATCTAATTACTGAAAACATGCTAAAAATTAGCAGACTAAATCGTCGACCGATTATAGTGGAGTGCGAAGAAAACCAAAAATTGTAGTTCCGATTTACAGGAGAGTCATTTTCCGGCTCATCAGAGAGATGTACTGGCTGCCGATCCAGGCCTGGGGCGTACACTTTGGGCCTGAACTTGGGCAACTAATTCATCAAGTATGATTGATGACTGTCCTGTGTTAAGTGACGCGAGAGCTATAAAAGAACAGCTTTAATGGATACTAATAAATTGGGTCTTTTGTGTCTCTTCTTGTGAAGGGATTTGACATTGTTCAGGTATATGCCCGATGTAAATACAACTGATCTATGAGCATTTAATTTTTAAATAGACATATATGTTCATTAAAAAATAAATTATTTACAGAACTGTTAACTATATAAATTGAAAGGATTATTTGTTAAAGAAAAGATTTTAGTTTTTTGAACATAAAGAAAACGGCATTTTCTGTAAGCATTACAATTGATATTTGGCATAACAAATTAAAAAAGAATGTATTAGGCACACTAAACGCTACATTATAAATATAATGGTACAATGCACAAATATATTGCAGTTAATTCTATTTATTATACAAGTAATGACTCAAGATGTATATTTTCTAAACTCTGTATTAAGTTCAGATTTTAAGGGGAATTGGTGTAGTTGTCGGGTTTCCAAACCGAAGTCTTCTCTATTCGTTTATCCAATGCAAAAAATTACATATTTGTAAGCCAAATTGATACGGCTGTATTAAATATTTTTACAAACTGATTTTTATCTGATAAATTTAGTTGAATTAAGTGTCCCGATATTTGCACATTTTGAAATTAGGGACTTATAAGTCAGCTACATCTATCGCATAATAACAGTCGGTAAAACATTCAATACAACCGGAGTCATCTGGCTTACAAAATTATTTTTTTACATTGGATACACACAGAGTGAAAACTTCGGTTTAAGGAAACGGCTACCTCTCTCATTTCCCCTTAAGATCACTTTCAAACCTAAAAATTGTTCAAAACAATACTTACAATAATTCTTTTGAATATTGAGGTACCCTTTAAATGTACATTTACTAATCATATTTATAACTACACTTAACTATATTTATTTAATTCATACATTAAAAATAATATTTATCATTTAAAACAAAATTAAACGTTGAACACATTTGAGGTATTAAAGACAATGTAAAACGGAATCCACTTTCAAGGAATAAAAATACATAAATTTCTTATGATAGCATAGGGACATATACATTACAATTACACCAAATACGTCTCTACCAAAGATAACATTATGCGTGATTTTCCAGCCTAATACTGCATTGTCTGAGGAAGTCACGTAACTTTCGGAAACATGTTTCTACATATAATGTTTAGGAAGTATTACGTGATCTCTGTTTCTCAAGCTTGGAAACTAAGAGAAACGGACAAATGGGCACATCTGGCCTAAAACTCCTTGCGATTCTAATCGTTTTTCGAGATAATCTTAGAATCAAATATTCGATAAACTTATTGAAAAGCTTATACAATCATTAAATAGGAGTCATTAAATTTAATGTATCTTATGATGTGTCTAGATTATGACAATTTTTGAATTGACAACAATCCTGCCAAGCGATGCAATAGTAGCTGTTTTTCTCGCCAAATCATGGCGTGTTTTTTTTTAACGTATATGGGTTTAGATACTTGAACCGATGTCGGTGTTGTGCTAGAAACGTGGAATGGAGTTAAATGATTTCATCGCTTGCTTTCAATTAGAGTCAAACCAGCTTATTTTTAGGAAAAAATCTATGATAAGATTAGTTTAAACCTTAAATTTATTATGGTAAAATGTCAAGTCATAATACAAATTTAAAAAGTTCTTAGTTGTCAGATTTTGGGATGCAAATTTTTCTCTTGCACATTCCAGTTTGATGTTTTTCGTAACAATTATCTGTTGGTTATTAATTTTAAAGAGATGTCTATGGGTCTTTCTTGTTTGATCTACAAAGCCAATTTATCACATTAAACAAAACTGCTATACTATCACTGTTACCTTATAGTTAAACTACTCATTCATAACATAAATTAATATGTTAAAATTTTACTGTACTTCACTTCACCGCTGTTCTAAATTTGCGTGGCATACTTGGCAGCGTTAAAGATCTTCACGGAAGCTGGAAATAGACATACAGCCGGAAGCGTTCAATCTGTTAAAAACATATATTAAATTGCGGCGCAACGGTTAGGGCTCTAGCATTTGGAGCCTCTGGGTTCGGGTTCGAATCCCGGTAAGGCATGGATGTTTATGTTTGTCGAGTATATGCGGAGTACGTGCTCGTTAAATCTGTTGGGTCCGAAAGTCTTATAAGTTCCCATACCAAATCAATACCTCTGGGGGTGACAAGCCAATTCTGGGGATCCTCTAGTTGGCCTCTGTCTCTAAAAAATTAGATGGATCCACTTATGTGTGTGTGTTGTCTGTTGTGTCTGTCTTACTTGACGAAGGTTTATAAGCGGGTCTCTGACCAAGCACACAAACCTGAATATGTATGTCTACCAACCAACCAACCAACATATATTAAATTTTAATGAACGATAACAACTCAAAAGTATTATAACTATAGTCAAAGATATTTACTTTTAGTTCCAAATAATTTTTAAAGAACGAAACTCAATGTTCTATTAAAGGCAAAGAAAGATAAAGACAAAAATTGATCTTCTTTCACTTATTTTCCCAGAGATGGATTTATTGGCCTCTCCGAGCATCTAATACTGGAAGTAAGACCCGAGTATTCTCGTTCTTTCTTCTTTCTGTGCGGATTAGTTCGTGGCCTCTGTTCATCTCTTTAATGTGCTTCGAGAAGCCAGGGATGTTCCGTATGATGTTTCTGCCGTGGCTCCGGGCATAACTAAAAGCCATAACTTTGTTAACATAAATAGTCGTGAAAAGTTTTAGCCCTCATGTCTTATCAGATTTATTGGGAGTTGTAAAGGGAATTGTAGTGAGTTCTACGTGAGACCAAATTTATAATTTAGGATGAATGTTATGATGCTCTATGTAGTTATAAAAATATTTTATTTATTTAATGCAAGCTCTTTTAGATACTATGGAGGTGTCATAAGGTGATTGTTGTATATTAACATTTTTGTGGTTCACAATTTACTAATTAATATTATTTTTATAACAATCAAAGTAAACAAAATAAACAACTGGTAGAGAAGCAACATATTTCATTGTTTTTTTATTAAATCGTATTAAAACATTTTATTATCGTATTTAAAACATATATCGATACTTTTTTTTTCAAATTCGTATTTATTAAAACAATTAAACATATATGTAGTTATTTAAGCAATCAACAATGATATTTCCATAAATGTACATACAATGTACAATTATGTACAATTTAAAAGTTTAAAGTAATTGAATGAAAATGAAAATATATTAATATTTTAAAAAGAAACTATAAGGTTGCCCTTTCTTCTTTTTAGGGTAAAAATTTAAATTATTCAAAAATAACTAGATAATTTTTTTTACGTTAGCACTAAAATTGGTACTACCATAATGCATTCCCCCCTCCCCCCAATGTAGATAAATATTGAATAATTTATATAGTAGCATAAATTCTTTCAAGATAGGAACACGCAATAATAAAAAGCAAACAATATCATAACTAGAAAAACTTTGATTAGTTATAAATGTTTTATTATAGTTTAAGATTCTTCCAGTAAAAGCAAGTAAAATTATAACCATCCTGGGTAATCTGTTAGAACTCAAACTAATTTTTAAGAGCTAGATATCCTCGTTTGTAATGCGTTGACCCAAAATCTTTGGGTTTAAAATCGAATAAGAATTTTGCTTCTTCCTTTAAAAGGTTGTGAAGTCAAAAATATAACGAAACATGTCATATTAAATTAGGTTGAAGTACATTTGAAAATAGTATCTAAATTCCTGAAACATGCCAGATTTCAATTATTATGTTTCCGTCTGTGTAATATTTAGTTTTAAAGTTTGTACGTTAAACAATGGACTTTAAAGAAATAGCATTTCATAAATATATGAGCACTCTATCCATTCAAATACACTGGAAATCAGACATTATTTACATTTTTAAATAAATATTTCAAACTAAACCCTTAATTCACATGCGCATTACCTTTTTAAAAAAATCGCTATCCATTAAGTAAATTTACCAATATTTAATTAATACGTTTTCATTACCACTCTCCAATTCGGACCCCTCATGAAAGCACACAAAAGGCACCCAAATAACCACATTCCATTAACGAACTATATCCCCCCGAAATATAAACCCTTCACATCCCGGCATAAATGCCTTAAATGCAAACTCCAAACAGCCATCCATCAAAGGCATCCGAGACGACAAATTATTTCAGGAATCGGAAGCTAGACCTGATGAATAGCACAAGCGTTGCGATACAATTCAAAGGGGCTTTTCCAAATGCGCTGAATAGGCGTGAAACTGAAACAATCCGGGCCTCGTTTACCGTTCTCCAACACCCTCCTGGAATTGAAATTGCTCGTATGAGAGTTGATAGAGTTCCGGTGGAATTCGAATGAGTGTCCTGAGGACCGATTGGAGTGGACTGATCAGTCGTTTCATGTTCTAATGCAGTCAGTGCCTTTGGGTTCAGTTGAAGTGTATATACCACGAGAGTTTGGATTGGATAGTTCAAAGTGATTGGTATTCATATATATTAGTTGGAAGCACCAACCAGATTGCAAACTGTACCCTACATTTTAATCAAAATAAATAACGCATTCAAAACCTCGCCAAAAACTGAATTTTATCAATCACTTTGACAAAAATTAATTAAACGGTAGAATTTACGAAACAGATTGCATCAAAATTGCTATTAAAAGCTGCCGGAATATTCTTTATTAAAAATAGCAATTCAGCAGCCTTATTCTTACAATTATTCCGAAATGGTTTAAAAATTGTTGAAACTGCAGAAAATTGAATTACGCATTCTTCTTTAATGGTGCAATAATAAAATGATATATGATTTTTTTTAAAAAAAATTCTTAAAACAATCAACTAAAAAATGTGTGAACACCTCTCTGAAAGTCTATTTAATAAGACAACAATGAAGACTTTATTTAATAGAAATCTGCGATAAAATAATTTGCACTTCAATTAAATAGTGTTAACGAGCACCCATTTACGAACGATTCAACCACTTAAACAAGGGAATAAACAACTCCTCCTAAACACCCTTCCGCAAAGACGACACTAACACCTCATCACCCCTTTGACAAATTTTCTCCGGAAAGCTAATCTTCCTTTGACTCCGGTGTCATTCTAGAGGTGTCATTAGTTAAAGAGAATGTGGCCAGGTGTCAAAATCTTGATGAATTGCCCGTCTCATTCCTGGCTGTCAAAGACACACGTCGACTGGAAGCCCCTGAAAATCCTTGGGCATGACATAGTTGGTTACGAACTTGACAAGGCGTTCCTGTGATGTCGAAAGACATGATCAGTAAAGTTTTTAGGGTTTCGCGAAAGGTTGTTAAATGATTTCGGGACTTTTGTTGATGGACGAAGTGACGGTGCTAGACATATGCCTTTTAGGATTATTAACGTTTTTACCTGTTTAGAGGCGTTTCTTTCTTGCAAACCTTCAATTTAAAATGATTATATTTAGTAACTATTGTTAAATTTCAAAGACAAATGTGTCAAGGAATTTTTTATAGTAAACTGCCTTGAAAATTCAAGGCAGTTTACTATAAAATAACTTTTATTTAATATTTCTATAAAAATTGTGTTTATAAATTTTATGTGCGTATTTCGAAAACTTATTTACATTTACAATTTTTTTTTATCTTTCAGTTGATGAAAACAAGGATTTTAAATAAAAAAAGATATTTTGGAAAATGATGCACGTTGTTGTACTTTATTTGTTTAAAGTTGTGATAGCCATTGTTAAAGATGAAGTGATAATTGATCAAGTGTTTAATAGGCATGCATACAATATAACAGAAAATTTCAATCCTCTAAGTAAAATGGAAAAAAGGAAAACTGGACCTCAAGACTGAAAACTGTTTTTTTTTTCGAATAATGCATCCATTTAAAGATGGCTAAAAAGTTATATTAAAAATAAGCATCAAATTTGAAAACTAAAGCCACAGATGCAAAGTTGTATAGCATCAGGGTTTTTTTGTAAAGGCACAATTCCTGATTAAAAGTTAAAATAAAAATTCGATATTTTGAGAAGAAGTTTTGTTCCCTGTTACCTTAATGTCTCATCACAATGCCGACTAAAATGTTCAGATTTTATGGTGGAAACGAATGAATATAAAGTTTTCAAAAGTTCTAACAAAGTTACAAAAATTTAAATATAAAACATAGCTAGAATGGCAGAAGCATTATATACCGAAGTTCGGTTGCCAAGTTTGAAGAGCTTCAAAATTAAGTTTACAATTTATGGTAGTTGTATTACACATTTTTGTACAGAATCATCAATGTACAGACCTTGTATAAATATTTACATCTTAATTAAATTAAGTTACATCATTATCACTTGCCTTATCATTAGTACCAGAATAAAAATTAAAATTTTAATTATAAATAGTTAACAGGTTTATTGACGTAGAAACTGAAAGACGCAATTCCTTATCAATTTTACCATTGCCGGAATTGCTAAATATGTAATACATTTAAATGTGCTTCCTAAATACGTTTTCATAGTGAAAAATTGTCTAAAAACAAATCATAATGAAAGTACATACTTAAAGTAAAACTTCTACAATCGAATAATAACTCTATTTTAGTTTATCAAATTAATTTTTCACGCTCATACTTCTAGAATAACATTATTTAATTAACCATGAAGTAAATGACTAAATTAGGAATATAAAAGCTAAGAGGCAAGCCTCAACAAAGCATATTCTAAAGCCAAACATGTTTCGCAAACTGGATTATTTATCAGGAGTAATTTAATCAATGTTCCATTAATTATATGGCTTGCTACAGCTGGTCCCTTAATATCACTGCGTTCCATACGATATTGTTTTTTTTTTAAAACAACTTTTCCACACTTCTAGCTCAGAATTGCCTGGAGAAGAATCAGAAAGTGAGGAATAATGTTTTCTTTCGTGTAATGTTTGTGTATTTTATTCTTATATTTTATCTTAATTTATATTTCTCGGATTAGACAAAAGCTAAATATTGTAAATCAGTATTTCTAGTTAGAAATAATTAATTTAGATTCAAAATAAATTTGGCCTCATTTCCGACTCTGTTTGAGTAAACAGAATTTTAAAAGGCATTCATCCGTGAAACTGCAAATATTTAGGAAACAAATATTTATTTTAAACTTTAGAAAATCAAATTAAGAAACTTTTTAAAACGATCCTTTTTCAAAGGTCCTTTTAAGAAGCATAATAACATTGAGTTTCGAAAATTAAGCTAATGTTTACTATCGGAGCTGCTTACGATGAAATATTATAATTAAATCTTTATAAAATGCATGTTATTTGCTACATTGCTAGTTTTTTAACTCCTTAGATTTTATTAAAATATGATTTTCTTTATAGGTTATATAATTTTTATATTAAATAAATTGAATCTTAATGTATATATTAATTCTTGAAACGTTTTATGGTGAATATGAAAATTTATGATATTAAAACTAAGAACTTTATTTATTCTAAAGTCTGATTTTAAACAATTCAAAGTGACGATATTACATTTAATCAACAATTGTGAGATATATAATAAGCAAATGCTTCCCAATACTATGGTTTAGCGATGCAAAATGTTATATATAAGTGTTTAACATTTCACTATTTTTCTTCAGCAAAAAACGGTTACATAATAGAATAATAATAAAAAAAGAATTTTTAAACGCTTCTCCTAATACAACTAAAATACTTCTTTATTAAGGATAAAAGAGTTTGCATATTTAAATTAAAATCATATTGAAATACATGTACCTATTTTCATGTTCATTCAATCATTTTTGAAAATAAATATTTAGATTATTAATTGGATTTTAGAATGTTTTATAAGAATATAAAATAATATTTTATATATTAATTCATCATATCTCTAAATGAATAATATTAAATTTGAAATGGAATTAAATATATTATTTTAACAAAAAATAAGCGAAATTTAACATTTCAATGATTGCAACAGCTCGGTTACATAACACAATCAATAAACAAGGTAAAACAGGTAACTAAATAAAATACTACAAAATCGGCTATTACACCCAAGTTCATTTTTAAAGAGATTACAATATTCAAAAATATATAACCACGCCGAAACGGGGAAAAACAAACTCATCAGGCCGTAAACTTCAAACCGTGACACCGACGAGCTTACCAAAATAGGGAACTTTCGAAGGCTTCCTACGCATTTTCCTTTATCAATTTTACAAAAATTCAACATATTTTTAGGACCATGTTACATTGTTAATTCAATCAACTCTTCAGATAACTTCTTTTTATAATAAATTCTGCTAGTGATGTGTTTCAAAACACCTGATCATGGAGCTATTAAAGCTTTCAATCTTCAAATAAACGCTATTATAATTTTTATTTTCAAACCCATTTTACTCAAGATCACATCCATTTCGGTCACAATTTTGTCAGAGATTCGATTCCCCTAAATCAAACAGTAAAAAGTAAATTCTCGGCTATTTAAACATCAGACAGACTTATTCCCTTCACTTCGATTCCCCTTTAATGTTCGCGAAGTGAGTCTCTCTAAAAATATTCCGAGTGAGAGTTTTCGAAATTGAAATATGCCAATGTTATATATTTTATTCAGAAGTCCCGGTTGAAAAAGCGGTCTTTTTTTACTCTTTCATTCGGTAGATCCATCATCTCGTTCACTGAAATGTTTCTGAAAGGATGATAAAGAAAATAACGCTCACTGTTTTCTTTTCTAATTTTCTAATGGTTATATACATATCTAGTTGTTGCCTCTTCCAATTTTTTTCAGGAAACAACTATGCTTATCCATGCTGTGAGTAGGCAAACTGCTGTAAAAACTAAAAAAAATATTTACAGTTATTCTGATTTGTAAGTTGCCATGCCTGTTATCCATGAGACTTATTGTATTTCGTACTGCACGCTACATCGAAAAGTTATAGCTTTGACATTTTTACTCAATAAAAGACTTCACTTCATCGTCATTTTTTTTATAAAATAAAGAAACGCCAATTAAGATAAACGAAAATATCCTTGCCTAAATACGTTAAGGAGTAATAATAAAAAGAAAATAAAACTACAATTCTGTTTGTAGCATTTGAAATCTTGCATTTACAAATATTTTAAAAACGTGATACAAAAATGAACGTTTTTTTTTTAAGATTTATTAAATCTTTAAATACCTGACCAGTCCAGTTTCATTTGGTTGCTAGATATATTCCACACGAGGTTAACAATGGGTTGTTTTAAAGTTCCAGGAACATCTTTGGGGCAAGAGGCTGCTTTCGTTTTTATCTTCAAAACCGTTCTACAAAGTCAGGTAACCCCTCGCGATTTCTTGTGTTATTGATAGCAATGGTAAGTGAAGCCAGTGATAATACAAAAACCAACAGAAATGGGTTTTTTTCTGTGTCAGACTCGGAAAACTAATTGTCAACGAACTCTTTTTTACTAAGAACTCGTTAACATCGTCATTTTTTTGCGGGGATGCGAAAAACAAAAGCTTTAGTTCGATATATTTCCAATCATACTTCAAACGCAAATCGCAACTACCCTACCCCCTTAATGGAGGACTGGAACAGCCACGCCTAAGGTGGTCACAGCTACGTCAAACTATCTTCTACCTCACAAACAAACCATGCTCTGCCCCGTCCGAATCGTTCATTATGATATACATTCACCCCAACCAACCCGTTGGTTGGGGTTAAAAAACCTGGGACTCAAAAGGGTTAAAAGAAGCAGCCTCATACTACAGCTGTTCTTAAATGTAAAGCGTATTCAAATCCCTTGACGAGTCGGTATTTTGCGATTTTAGTGGGATAAGGATAGGAATTTTGGCTAAATCTTTTTGGATGTATTAAATGCTGGAAATATTCTAAAATTGGAAAAACGAGATATTTATCTGTGTTTGATTCGTGAAATTGGACGTGGAATTTATAAATAGCTGGTAAGAGAAAATTTAAGTTTCTGAAAAAAAATTATTTTATCAACCCCATCATCTTATTCAATTTTACTTACCGATGTTCTTATGAAGTACGCTATAGTTGTATGATAATTTATGTACTTGGGGAAAAAGTTAGTACTGACTTAATATATAGCGTTAAACACAAAATTTTACTTTCAAAGGCTCATACCAAATAGACACGTGTAAGAAAATGCAGAAAAATGTCTACTTGCACGAGTAAGAGTTTTGTACATTTTGTAGAAATAAAAAGAAACTTACGTACTGCATAGAGGTGACCAGGGAACCATAAATTAATCTTTCAGTTAATTTTTTAAAAAATGCAAGTTCAAAATATTAAGCAATCTCAACATTTGCCTAACAAAAAATGCAAGCCATTTTAATATACTACTTTTGAACCAAATATAAAATACAAATTATTTTATTTAAAAACAGAACACATACTTTGGCTAAATTATTCTTTATGCACTCAATTATGTAGACTCAATATATAAACGTATAAGGGTGAATACTCTGATGACGAACCATTTGAAGCGAAAAATCTCGAAAAAAAATTTTTATGAAAGTTTTTGAAACTTTGGATTTAAGTTACACATACATACTACATTAGAAAAGATTAACATAAAATGTGTTACACTTTAATAAAATTTCAGCTTTACTTTATTATATTAGTTCACGGCAAAATATAGTGTTACTATAATGCACTTCACTTATATTAATCAATTTATTCTTATATAATTAAAAACGTCATGCCCGTGGACACAAAAATCATAACCGTGGGCCAAAAAACCACGGACGTGATGTCCACAGACGTGACAAATTAATATTTCATCCTTGTAAAACATGGTATGTTCATATTTAAAACATGTGTTTAAAAAATGAAGTGCTTTGTATCTAATGCTACACATAATTAAGTAATAATAGACATTTGATTAGCTAACCTATGTTCTTCCTTAGACAAACACGTGATGCACCCATCTTGACGTTTCACTAAATCTTAAGTTTAATAAACAAAAAAATAAAGCTAAAAACAAACAGATTTTTTGACTTTGCTATATAATATGGCTGCAGATGAAGCTAAAATAACATAGGCACTGCGTTGTACTGCCACCTATTGAATTCAATACAAGTTTTTGATCATGTCTACGAACGTGACTGCAGTCATTGGGGACAAGCATTTAATACTCAGTAAAATAAATACAAATTAAAAAATAAACATAAAAATTGCATTATTATGTTCCCAAAACACTCTTTTCTTCGATTCCCGAATTTAAAAACTGAATTCATATCTTATATAAGTTAGATATAAACTGCCAAAATCCACGGACGTGACGCTGGGACACACCACGTACATGGCATATCAAGCTCTGTAGACTAAAAAAAACTATAATAAAATAGAAAATCTTGCATAATTCTTTCTTTCTTATACTCTATAAACTGTATTATCATTTTTCCCTAAGTTACTTTGCTATTACTTTTAAAACTGGCAGGGACAAGAATGGTTCGTTTTCAGAGTATTCACCCATAAGTTAAAAGTTAAAGTATTTGTCAATTTTTCAAAACTAATATTATTATTGAATGAATTAAATTTAAATGAATTTTGAAAGGAATATACTTACGAAATTTATTCATGGTGAAACCTTACAGTTTAAAAAAAGTATAAAAATTATCTTAAAATTTAACTTTTCTGTCCCTGATGATATCAAAAGTTTTTGATATGTATATTTAACTCACGATTAAAACCACTTAACAGTAAAAATATCTAGCAAAAGAGTCCTTGTAATTTTCAAAAAAAAAAAAAACTTTTTTTGCTGTAATGTTCAAAGAACTTATTTCTAAACATTTAAATGTCACGTTGAAAGCACTAAAACTTTATTCTAAAAAAAAGTATAAAACATTTTTTTATATGTATAAAAAAATCGGTACCAAGTAAAATTTTATTCACCGTCCGTGCTTAGCGGAATACATTTCAAACTTTAACTCACAGTGTATTTATCATAAAATACGACATATTGCGTTTCATTTTGCAAGGTTTTATTTGAAAAACTTATTTCCATCAGTTTCGGAAAACTTATTGAGTATTGGTTCGATGTATGACGTGAATACCATATACAAATACAAAAGAATATATTGTTGTTTGACTAAGCAAAACAAGAAATGCACTAAACTTGAATTTACGTTTAAGGTATACTTTGTTTATACTTACTACCGTTTGAAATGTTACTCTAAGGCTAGTATAGAATTTTATGACTGTTTGTAAACTTGTATGTATTATAAAATAAGAAAATAAATAAAATTATGTATCAGAAAATATAGGAAAAGATAGGGGAAGATGACAAACTTAAGCTTTAGAATCAGACTAGGTAACTTACAATTTTTATGTTCAATTTATTAACAATTTTATAAAATATATGATTATATATTTTCTAAATGCTGAATTTAGATGTCGAATAATGAATCCATTTAAAAACCTATTTAAAACTGTCGTGTTTTTTTCTTTAGCAACTTAAACTTCACATTTTTATATTACGAGTTGTATGAATGTTCTACGAAAAAATCATTCATATAAATCTAAACGCTTAATGGCTTACGTAATAAAGTTCAAAATTTCGTAGAGCAAAGACAGACATCACATTTTTCTCTCTACTGGTTTCAACACAGTTTATAAAGGAATCAAATCACTTGCTGCATAGAACCATGTTATAAGTACGCCAACTCATGAAAGTAACTTTTAAATTTTGTAATATCTTCGATAACTGAGAAGAAAATCTATTTTCCTTATGTTGACGATTGAGCCATTTTACAAAATTCCCCACAAAAATAAGTTCAATGTTTCAAAGTTGCACATATCTATGTTGAACACTACAAAGCATTATTGTATACATTGACAAAGAAAAATCTGTAATTGTTTTACATTAAATTGTCTTGTTGAATCAACATCGTTCTAACTACGCACTAGTACGTTTCAAAATGAATGGAACCAAATGGTGGAAAATGGAAATAATGTGATAAACTAAAACTATCTCTAAAACTATTTTTTCGTCATTTTATTGTGTTCTAATGTTATACTTTAGATCACAATAAAATGACGAAAAAATAGTTTTAGAGACCGATTTAATCGTACCGGAAAACAATCCAAGAAATTAACAAATTGAACGTTACATTGATCTTCGCCACGCAGACTTACTCTGCGTATTGTTTCATTCAGAGTCCCCATTTTCCCTACATTTCTGACTGTTGGACATTTCAACTGATAAAAATTATTAGTTTCGCTTTGAAATAAAGTTTATGTAATTTTTTAAACAATGACTGAAATGTTAAAGCCAGAAAAACATAAGTAAATTAAATTAAATTGTAAATAAGTAATAACACAGTTATTTTACAGTTCATTATAAAGTTATTTACTGTTGTACTAATAAAATACGTTAAAACTATTTTTAGGATATGCTTTTACTGAAAAAATATTGCTTGCAATAACAATTTCTTAAAAAAAATTGTATGATTAAAATCTTGAGAAAAAATTCCAACTTTCTTGAATCCATTTATCATCTTATAGCGTTCTCATTCAGATTTCAAGAAGAATCAATTTTCTTTGCTGCTGAAGTCGTTATAACGACCACAAATATAGATTGTAGCTCACTGGCGACTTGCCAGAATTTGCAGACTCTCTCTCTTTGTTAGAAGATCTACAAGAGGAATGCCGATGCTTTGAAGAAGTTGGGGAAAGTTTCGGAGACACGAAACTGACATTAGTTAAGGATGTATTTTATTTCCATATGCTCTTTGTGTAAACGTGATATAGAAATATAAGAGCAGCGTTTTACTGTTTTATTGAAACGAAGCTTGAAATATTTTATGATGTTGAATGAATGGTTAAAGAATTTAGAATGAATTCACTTATACGAAGTATCAGAATTATTTTATTTCTTAGTAAGAGTACGTTAAAATGATAAAATCCCTTAAATGTAATTTGTGAACGAAGACTGTTATTTGCAATGAAAATAAATTAATTATTTGATATCTCAACAAGATTTAGTTTCTAAAACTTTATGTAAGCAATAAGAACTGTTTTGGGTCAGGAACTTGCCCTAAACTTTAAGAAAATACTACATTTTAAATATTTTTTAACTATACGCAGTGTCTAATATATTTATATACTTGTTGAATACAAATATAGTTAAAAGTTAATAATTTATGAAATTTAACGATTAAACTAATAACACACCAGATAAAAAAAACTGTACGCGTAAGATTTTTCCGGGTTTAAAAGTTTTTTTCGTACACTAATAATCCAAATATATTGTTTAATATATTTAAGTTTTTTTTTTGGTTTTGATAACACTAAACCACTAACAGAGAGCTGTTAGTGATGTTTGGCCGTCATAGAATGTAGTATTTAAAAAATCTCTCATCTAACGAAAAAAGACATATACAAATGTCTGGTAAACATATGGTGTCAATAGATTTTTCGAACGTAATAAAAAAAAATTACGAATGTGTTGAGAAGTAAACAAGTAATTTTTAAATAAACCTCCCATAAAACCATATTCTAATTGCATAAAACCACACTAACTGTTAGTATAAAAAAATCCCACTCGAGGTTCTTCACGTAAAAAAAAACAACTATGTCAAACAAAATAACGAAGGCATTTTATCGAGCATCTTATACGGGATTATTGAGAAGGAAGCAAAATAAGCTCTCCTGTAAAAGGATGAGACGTAGACAGGATCTCTTCTACACAGAGACACAAGAAAAGGAAGGCATCTGGATCTTGTTCTTGCAAAAAGATCTAAGAGGCATTTTTGCGAAAATTAGTTATTAGTATTCTAGTACTTTTTCACAGAATATAGTTTATTTTTTAAACTTAATCAATAGCTTTGGTTACATTTTGTGGAGGAAATTTGAACCTTAGTTAATGTGACGTTTCTCACTGAAAGCTCACTTTTGAAGTAAAATAAATATAAAATTAAATACTCGCCAGACAATTCTACCGAACCAAGAGTTATGTAAAGTATTTCACGTGCTAAATTCTATTAAATTTAGTAAAATCTTTGTCATAACAAATGTAACACCTTTTTATCGATGAAAAGTTGCGATAATTTTTGTAAATAAAATACACTAAAAGTAACACTTTTTAAGGTTGAACAACTTGTGATATTTACTATAAAACTTGTGTTATTTTAAAAAATCCCCGTTGTATATTTAATATTAATTAGTGAGCATTAAAAATCTACGCCTAGAGTGATCATACGTCTGCAGGTTCAAAGTCACTAAATTACTTTATTTCATAGTTTATTTTCAGGTTGCGTTTCTTCAGGGGGAAAAGCAGACTATTTTTCTCAACGAAGTTTTGTCGTTTAGTTCTTTTCGAAGAAATTCGTTCTTTTTTTGCTGAAAGAACATCGAATAAAACATTCCACGTAAGAGGGAAAGTCACAGAGGCTAACGAAGAAATACTGAGTGATCAAGGAATGGAGTCGCAATGGGACTCTCTTCAAGGACATTTCTTCTTGGAGTAAATTTTCGAGAAATCAAATAAAAAAAATCGGGATATTTTTGGACAGTTTTCAAAGATGTCAATAAATTTCTTTTTCTCAAATGAATAAGTTTCTAAATAGTTTTCTCTATTTTTAAATATTAACTGAAACATTGTTTGATTCTTTGATATTGAATATATTTACAGCAAAAATTGAATCTTTAGGTTTAGAATAATTAGCAATTAATTTTGTATTGATATTTTAACGCGGTTTAGTTCTGTACAGAATAAAATATAATGCATAGCGAAATTATTTTAAGACGCGTTAATCATTTGATGATTTGTAAATTGAAAATTGAATAACCACTCAACGGGATTAAACTTTTTAAGGTATCTCCACACGTTGAAAATGCCATTTTCGGAGAAAAAAAATATTTTTATTTGCTTATATGATTACCCAAGTTTTCTTGTTTCTGAAACTGTCTTCATTCTAACTGTGACGCAATTATAATAAAAGTAGTGATTAATTTAGTAAAGGTCAGTAGCACTAGAATAAACCAGATGTTGAAACTTTAAATGCGTTTTTCTCGCATTTCAGTTTTTCATTAAATAACTTCAGTTGGAAAAAGGTAACTCAACAAGTTGTTGAGTAATTTTAAAAATTCTTTTTTCTACTAATTTAAGAAATTGTTGTCTAGGGAATATACCTAAAAAACTTTTAAGAAATGTTTTTTATTTTGTTTTGGCCTATTAATCATTTTGACACACCATAAAAAATGTTGAAAATCAGTCTTTTTTTCGACTGCTAATAAAAATTTTATTTTTAAATAAAATGTTTTGGTTTTAGGTATATTCCCTAGACATAAGTTTAAAGTTTTACTTGGTGGTTTTATTTTCTTAATATGTTGAACAGTTTTTTTCCTAGCTTATTGAAGTTTTTGAAATAAAAACTGCAAAAACATGCATAAAATGACCATATTTAAAAAAATTTGGTATGTATGCCAAATTTTACTTGCTATACATAGTTACTTCTTTCAGATACACACAAAAATACTACCAAAGTTGTTTTCAAGTTCATATTTTTAAAAAAAGTGGTCCGAACGTGTTGGGCCACCTTAATTTCTTTATATTTAATTAAGATAATAATAATATACAATCTCTATCCTTTTATTTTAATAATTTATAAAACTTCAGTTACAGTTGTATAGTATTTTGACATGATAATTTTTCACAATTTATGTCAACATTTTTCTTCGAATTTTAATTCAACCTGGATCTTAAAGAATCAACAACCAAATTCAAATTTATATCATTTCTAACTAACCTTAAAACTACATTTTCTCACAAACACCCAAGTTCTTTATCGTCCCGTTCATTTAGATAAGAACCGCATTTAAACTCGACACGTTTAGCAAACAGATATAAACAGAACTAATGCAAAGTATTTAACAGTTGGAGAAAGACATCATTACCGTAGGACGTTTGTTGCCGGCCCAGTTCAGTTTCTACCCATTCCACGATGGCGTTGTTATGCAAGCGATATTACCTTGGATACGGAATAATTACAGGGGCTCGCATACAAACTTTAGGGTTGTGTAGTGAAAGAGCTATGTTTTCTGTTTGACCTGTTACTTTATTTAATAAGGAACTGACTGTTTTCGAAAACTATTTTTCAAAAATTCGTTTTGCACAATTACTGAAATATTTTAGGATTCGCCTTAATTCAATTAAATACGTTTGTATTATTTCAAATGTTGTTTCACAAAACTCAAAATTAATAATAAATTAGAAGACTTTGCTGATTTTAAAAGTAATACCACTTGTTATAATAATCAAAACTCTGTTTGACATTACAACTAGGGAAACATTAGTTATTGCGGCAGTCTAAAGAGAGGCTTGCATTCCATGGCTTTTTTGCCGTTGTCCAAGAACAAAAACAATATAAAATTACGATGGCATGCGCAAAGGGGAAAAATCCCGTACAGCCGGACAAAAAAATTATAGTTGAAATCGAACAATAACAAAAAAACACCAACAAATAAAATCGAAAATAAAGTGGAATCAACTGGTTTACAAATAGATTAAAATGCTTTTTATTAAAAATCAAAATGCTTTTTTTAAAGGCCTAATACTTGTTTATATTTATTAATTGAATGGCCAATTTATTGTATAATTTAGAAGCAAAAGAATAAATGTTTAGTAAATATACTTTTGAGGAAAACATTATTTTTAACAATTTCATTCGATCTGGTATCAGGGATTTTTTTAACTTCACAAAATGCTTTATAACGAAAAAGGTGCAGGGAAATTCGAAGATAAGCATTGTAGCATACAGTGAGTACATAAAGCAATCTAAAACTAGGAAAATCAAGTGATTGGTAGTTTAAGAGTTTAAAACATTCTTTTTGTGTTGAAATAATTTGATGTGAATTGAATCTATATTCTCCTTTCCAAATGATAATAAGGGAGACTGGGGAGCTTTGGCCATAAGGATGACTTGGCCCACCTTTAAATTTTAGTATTTAAAAATTTTTAGCATTTTCTCAATAGATGGTACTCAAAGCTACTGTTGTCAGCAGATAGCCACCTTAGTTTTATTGAGCTAATTTTTTGCATTGAGGAGAAAATAAAAAAGAAAGTTTCTCACCCAAAAAAGTAAACATTTTAGACATAATTTGTAAGATTGTTTCAGAAAACCCATTCAATTAAGTTTAAGTATATGGTATTTTTAAAATACTGTTATATTAAGGTTTTATTTTAGCTATAAAGTTTGTGCAATGAAGTAGGCTTCAAAGCACCATGTGCCATTCTTTACGAAATGTCTAGGTGGGGAGGGTTGGCCACTCTATGTAAGGGAGGGTTGGCCACTGGACCAAGGCTCCCTAAGTGAACTAGTTATGAAAATCTATACATAATCTTTATCAAATACACGGTTAATAATAACGTATGATTATAACTTTATGAAGGTAATAGATTGATTATTATTATTTGTACTTGTTTAGAATAAAACGAAAACCTCAACTAAATCAAACTTATCATTTATGACCAAATATCAAACTTTTTCTGCAAAAACTATATAATTTATTAATTCAAGTATAATAATAACCCAGATTAATATTAAGATGTTATCAGATTTTTTTCTTTATAGGGGGAGGGGGGCGAACGAGTAGCTTTGAAAGTGCGCTTTGACTTTTACAGTTTGTGCCGTAAAATAAAAAAAATTCAAACTGAGGCTTATATCTTGTGCATTTTAATGTGTGTACAAACTGAATAAAATATATTTAACATAAATATAAAAAATTAGTTGTTATGTACAATATTAGAATTTTTAATTCATACAATACTAGAAAAATGTATTACTCTAAATATTACGGTAAACATGATTTTTAAATGAGTTCCAGAGTGTTGAATTATAATATATATATATATATTTTTACATTTAATGCTTACAAAATTAATTTGAAATATTTAATATTTGCCCTTTAAAATTAGGCATTTTTGCATGGGCCAAGTCTTCCTTAATAACGGAGACTTGGCCAAGTTTCTAAGTTTTAAAAAACAATATATTTAAAAAAGAAAATGCATTATTTATATTATCACTATTATATACTTGTTGCCAATAAAATTTCCTTTAATATGTGCTATTACATGAAACTTTTAGTGCAAAAAAAAAATTATAAAAATAAAATTCTAAAAGCATGGCCAAGGCTCCCCATGTTCCCTTATTATATAAAAAGTAACATTCATAATATAAAGTTTTAAATAAGTTACATGTGTTTTATGTTTGATATGGCGCCGTTTAACAAAATAAAACATAGTTTATTCCCCTAGTGATTGTTATGATTGTTTCATTAAAATATGGAATCAATACAAAAACCTGTTTTATATTGAGATATTTATTATTGTCAACTGACTGAAGTTTATGGCACTGACAAATAAGGCAAGTTCGACATTGAAAGATAAAGTGTGATATTTCAAAATAAGATTTATTTACAATTATCTCAAGCTAAAGTTAATATACATTGTTTTAATTGCAGATTTAGACTTAGATTGTTTGCAAAAAACTAAGTTTTGATTTTAATTAAGTCAGATTCAATTTGGGTAACTAGTTCATTTAAATGTGATCATCTACATGCGTTGATAATTTGCAAATATTTTGAATCTAACATATCATTGAAAAAAATCGAAATTAATGATTTGCCTACCATATAAATCTATGACACTTCTCTAAATGTCGGTCTGTATTCGCTTAAAGTATTGCCTACTTATACAAGGTGATATCTATAATCTAAATAAGATGTGAACCATTAAAAACATTCACATCTAAAACCAGCATTTTCCCATTTATAAATTAAAAAAATGGAATGATTCACGTTATCAAAAGCTTTTTTTTATGTCAAGAAAAAATGAGACTATAATTTTACTGTTTGCAGTATTTTTGTTAATGAATTTAGAAAATTCTAAAAGCACATTTCCGTAGACCGTTCTGTCCCGGAATAAAGTAATTTTGATTACTTTACAAAAAAAAGCATGCAAAAAAAGCATGATTAAAAAAATCAACATATTTATTGCTAAAATTAATTCAATAATTTTGAAAAAGTGGGGTAAAATTGAGTTAGAGTAATAAAGTAGGGATAAAATAAATTTGAATGTTAGTTAATATAAATAAATTTATGTATTTTTACTGTTGGATACTATTCTTCAACCATTTTTTAAACAAATAAGCTTTAATATAAAAATTAGATGATTTTTTAGTTTATTCTTCATAAACATGTTTTGTTTTTTATTCATTCTTAAAAATTCCCTTGACATTATTTTTTTTGGCATCTGCATAATTAATTTAATTCAAAAATTTATCTTGTAGAGTATTTCGAATTCTTAGTGAGTGTTTCATTAAATTTTATAAAATGCTCATAGTCTTAAAAATTGAAATATATTGGTTTTAATTATAAAACGTTTTATTGCATTTGGCAAATTATTGCAAACAATTTAAAAATACCTTTATAAAAGACAAACCTTTACAAAAAAAACAATAGCAAGAACTAGCTGTTTTTTAAAACTCGCATATTTTCTTTAAATTAAACAGGTACTTTATAACAGACTTATAAGCCTGTGCTTTCAGTTATTTCAGAGATTCTGTTTAAACCTCTTGCTCACGTGAGACTGCGTTTGGCAAGTTTTAAATAGAGTTTGAAAAATGTACCAATGAAATCGTGAAGAAGAATGTAACAAAGTGCCAAGTTTAGGTGTAATATTAGGATAAACATTGTTCGTTTATTTGGAGGCCGGTTCAAAGAATAGGTTCATTTGATTGGCAGAAAAGATATGATTTGTTTTCTTTGTCTTAACGCTTCTGACTGTCTGTTTATAGCCTTAGAGAGGAGCTTTAACAGAAACGTGCCTCGTAGTTCAGTGCCTGGTCAAGTGACGAGATCGACAACTGAGTGTACTAGTGCACACTTTCTAAAAACCGGCGTACCATCGTTTCTGGTGTTGTTGGTCCAGTTTCAAAACCATATTTTCATTAAATTATTTTAAATTTTTATCTTATTAAATGTAAAAGATTTCCTAAAACATTTACAAAACAAAGAGTTTTAAGAGTCAACGAGTTGCAAAACCGAGGTTAACTATTTGTTTGATTTAAATATAAGTCATAAATGTTTTAAAAACTAAATTTTTCCAACCATACAATTTGTCGTTATTCCATAGAACTCTGCATTATCATCGATGAATTTTTAAGCAAGGAATACACACTGCAGCTCCACTTTCGCCAAAAGCATTTGTCTGATAGACCCAAATATCAGGCTACTTAGAAGATTGAATTTCGGCCACAATTATCCAGGCAAGCTGTCAATTCTCATTAGCTCCTAACACGCCACAAAAGCATTTACCCATCCCCAAAGCAGATCCTCCTGTGTTGGGATTTGACAGTCGCTTCCTCAGCTATGCACTGCTATGGTTGGACAAAAGTGTTACATAAAATTATGTAAATTGCTAGTAATTTCTAGTAATAGTTTTTACGTATAGCATGAGGAACACTCGGAAAGCCTAAGAGTGCATTAGTAAGTAATAGGAACAAGAATCTCCAGTTATGCAACGTTTTGGTTAAACAAAAATGTTACTACAGTTTACTAGTTTGCAAATTGCTAGTAGTTTGTAGCAATAGCTTTTATGCTCAAGGTGAGAGGCACTCAACAAACCTAACAGTTTATAAGAAAGTAATATATCGTTATGAATGTTTCATCTAAAACTCTTCATTTTGCATGCTAACTATGATAGTTGCTGACCAGCCTACATATGGTTTTGATATTTAGTTGTTTAGGTCTCATTAAGTGTCTTGTAATGAAAAAGTTCTTACGAATTTATAACTTTTAAACAATAAGTCATTTTTTTAAAAAAAATGTAATAAACTGTTATCGTTTAAATACTTTAAAAAGCAAATTAGAAATTAACCTTGTGAAAAAATTACTATTTAACTATCTTTTCGTAACAAATGGTTTTTATACACTACTACATAAACAACTGATAGTGTAGTTAGTAAAGTAATAATATATAATGCAATTTCGAGGTTAGATTCCGACCGAGCTTCAGCATAAGGAAAAAAAGATAAGGAGGATGTCAATGGGAATTTGTATTATTATAATTTAAACAATATTTTTATATTATTTGTTTATCGTTATTACTAATTAGTTATTATACATACGAGTATATACTAGTCATTTTTTTATCAAAATTTTAAACCAGCTGCCGTCACTAATAAAATCAATAAATATTCTTTTGAAAATGAAAAAATGCATTTTCGTTTCAAATTCAGGCATTATTACTGCATAAGAATCAGTTTTTTCCTGCATTTCACAAGAATGCAAAAAAACTGATTTTGAATTGAGGAAAAATGCTTGAACTTGGAATTTAAAAAACTTCATTTTTCATTTATTTTTATACGAGGGCTGTTTTTTTTCAACCTCCAATGGGCCGTAAAGAAAAGACGGGTTAAAAAAGATTTTATTACCAAAGGTATTGTACAAAACAGCTTTTTTTCTCTACATAATCACCTTGATGATTAAGGCATTCGCCATATCTGTAAACAAGCTTTAAAATACCCTCTTCATAAAATGTAGCCGGCAATGATTGGAAGGGAGTTGTGACGGTTTCTTTAAACTTTACATCAATTTGGAAGCTTCACGTCAACTTTTCCTAATCGCTTGGTCAACTCGCTGAACAATGTCGTCGGTAGCGACAGACTTGTTTAATTGACCCCCCTTCATGAACATCAGTTCGACCACCTTCAAATTTTCAATACCATTCACGAACAACGCCATCACTCATAAAGGTGTCTCCATACACTTTACTCATTCTTCGATGAATTTTCGTTGCACTGTTTCCTTCTGCCCGAGAGAAATGAATAATAGCTCGCAATTTTCACTTGACGCCTACATTTTATGAAAAGGGTATTTAAAAGCTTGTTTAAAGAAATGACAAATGCCTTAATCGTCAAGGTGATTATGTAGAGAAATAAGCTGTATTTCACGTTACTTTTGGTAATAAAATCATTTTTGTATATTGGCCCGTCTTTTCTTTACAGCCCATCGGAGGTTGAAAAAAAAAACCTCGTATATAAAAGTATCTAAGTCAAGCTATAAGTATCTCTAGATAAAGTAGAAAAATCTTTGCCTGAAATGGATCCCTATATGGAAAAGAAAAAGTGCACCTCTTTTTATTCCTGCCTGAAGTCATTGGTAAATAAATGTATTCGATCTTAATGTGTCTTGTATGCATGTTTTTTATTGCTCATTTATTTGTATCACACACGACCAACTGTCTCGTTTCAGGTGAAGTAGTTCTTTCCAGCTTTCCTTCCTGCTTTTCCGAGTACAATGCCCCAATTGATGTTATGTTATCACGTTACATTGATTCCCCAATCGAGGCTCGAGAAAGAATTTAATTTACTTTCAAAATTTAAAATTCATAAATAATCTTGAATTCTCCAGTTAGGGCAAAATCCTGACTGAGATCCGTTATTTAGTACAGCCTACCCATATTCAACTCCTCCACTGATTACTATAATTAGTATTTTTCTACAAATTTTTTACTTAAACTCAGTACAGTGTTGGAAACAATTTTTTCAAAACAGCAAGGCGTATTCCTGATCGCTACTCCATTATTATTATACTCAAGATCAATACGACGAAAGAGAAAGATGTCGTCAGTGTCCTAAAGTGATGTAGCCAAATTGGTAAGTGTCATCCCTGTTCAGACACATGTCTTTGGAATGAATTATTTATGCTAAATTGTGAATAGATTCCAGAAATAGACGTTAAAATTGTTGAGAAGTAAGCTTAAATATAACTTTTATGACAATTGTATCAAGTTTCTGAAGATGGACTAAATTATTCAATAATAGAATCTTAGGCTAGTAAGAAGTTATGTTTGGCAATATTAATACTTAAATATCAAAATGTAACTTGAGAAATTAGAACCAATTATTAAGAGATTCTCAAATTCTTTGTTACTATTCTCGGGAATTATAACACGAAGACATTGTTGTATAGGACATATTTTTCCTCCTAAATTGGTAAGACGATATGAGGATTTGGAAATAAGTATTACTTGTAACTAGGAAAGTTATTTGATTTTTTCAGTTCACAACATTTCTGATAAAAAAACAAAAAAAATTACTCTTTTAAATTTAACATCTGCTAAAATTATCTTATTCAATTTATTAATAATTACTGTCTTTTTAAATTATAAATTTATTTATATAATTGGTACTGATTCACGAAAAACTTATTTTACTTAGAAGCTCTGTTAGAAACATTTAACAGTATACTATACAATAAAATCAATGTATATCTGTTTGTACAAAAATCTACACATCGATTAAAGACAAAAAAATACCAGACTAACCAAATCAATATAAGAATATTCGAAAAACTTTAAAAGCGCATGAAGGAAAACAACTTATTACTTGCAGAATGTAATTTGAACAAATATAAATATCTTAATTATTAGTACTGGTAATTTAACAATGCAAGTCTTTAATTTCCAACCTGATATGATATTATGATCTCTTGCGTACAAAACCGACCCAAGATTTTATTTTGTCTAACGAAAACAAGTGAACATTCAAACTTATCTTTTACAAAACTACGATCACTATTATTGAATGTTGCGCTCATTAAATCCCCAAACAATAACCTAAACATTTAACATACAAAAGTGAGTCATATTTTAAGGTTTTGCATATTTTTATGGCTGCAACGACGGCTTTCCATTTTATAAAATACAAGCAACAGAAGAGCTTTTAACCAAAGGCGTGTGTCATCCACGGAACTTTCACTTGGTTTAACAAAAATGTAATTTGCGTTTGATTGAAAATTCAGTGTTAGTACTGGGTTCTCACTTCTGTCATTAATATTCTTTTTTTGTAATATTGGTTCATAATATTTACGAATACAATATTCTCAAATTTAAGAACATGCGTTTTTCGAATCGCATGCATCATGCACATTCACGTTTTTGAGAAAAATTGAGCTATTTGTACAAAAAGTCTTCTGATGAATATGTGAAGTGCCAGTCTGAAATCATGTGAAGGGGACATCAATTTGAGAACAATTGTATTTAGGCGACGAGCAGAACTTTCGATGGGAGGATCCACACTAAACCTAATGCAATCCTACAGTGACCATTAAAGAGTGGGTGTTTAGGCAAATTGAAGTTGTTGTGTAGTTCACAGCAACAAATACAATGAGTTTTACGAAGATGAAGGATCTCAAATTTCCGTTTTCAATAATATATTGTTAATGTTGCTATATTGTTAATTATTAATAATATTGTTGTTGAGAATATTGTTCTCGCAATATGAAAATAATTGGCTCTCGAAAATAAGCTTTCTGCTTAAATTTATCTAAACAAACTATGAGACAAAGGAAGACCATAGCCCTGAATGAAGGACAAATTTAGTTACACGCACAAGGGTTTCCCACCATTGCTGAATCGGAAGGACGCCTGATTCTCATCCAGAAGATTCCCGGTTCTAAACACAGTCATACTATAAACGCGCTTTAAAAAAAAAAAAAATCAAAAAATCACTGTGTCCCTGAATATACTGGGATAAACTTGTTCTTGAAATCTATAGAATCAAAAGTCCTTACTGCGTTAGCGTACAATTGCGCTAGAAGTTCCGTTGGGCGCATGGTCATGTTCAACCTTGTCACTCGACCTTGGTGATAAAAAAATACGAGGCCTATATGGCTGTATGTAGTGTATAACTATCCATGGAGATTAGAAGTATTCAACCGAAAAAGTTCATTTTTTTTCCAAAAATCAGTTAAGTGTGTTGGTTAAAATTTTGTCAGACTTTCCCTACAATATCCGATATCGAAAATCAATAATAAAGGGGGGTTGTTACACCCATGGGCGCAACACAGTTTTATTATGACCGATAAAGTTAAGCAGCTTTAGGTCCAAATGGTTGAAAGAATTTCCGAGGGGACTCTTATAATTGTGTATTTTAAAACCGCAAATTGAGCGAGCGGAAAAGGCCATTGTTTATTTTGTTGTGACTGAGAGAAGTATTATCTGCATCTGTTTAGACTTTGCTGCTATCACTTATGAAAAGAAATGAACATATGCTACTTTTTTTTAGTTACAAGTTAGTTTGGGGTTATCAAGTTCGTATTAATTAGTTCAAATAAGTAGTTCATACGAAACAACGTGTAATTTTTTTAAGCATTTTTATAAGTTAGTTTAGTTACATACTAAAAGAACAGTAGGAAATCACGGCATTTTTCTTGCTTTGATTCGACAGCATATAGTTCAAAATTGAAGATAAACCCTCATTCACATATTTAACCTGAGATCCCATTAAAATTTAATTTAAATTTTAAAATAGCTAGTTTTGGTTTATATTTTAAACAGGAAGTCACGTATATTTCTCCTTCTTTTCTAATGTGAAATAAAAGAAGTATACTATGAAAATTTATTGAAGGAAATAATTGTATCTGTTTGATTATTATTTTTTTTTGATAAATTAAGCTAAATATTGCAGAAAAATGCAGAAAAGTCCTTGGTTTACAGAACCAGAAAACTATATCTTACAGAAAAGTCCTTGGTTATTTCAAGCAATACTTTCAAGGATTGATTATGGATAATAAGTGATTGATTTTAGTTTACATATGCATTTAAAAATAAATTTAACCATTAATTATCTTTGAATTTCAAATTAAATATGACTAAAAAGCGTAATCGTAATATATAATTCCAAAATATATACATCTCAAAAACTAAAACAGTGATAGCATATCACACTAAAATTCTTTATTTTACTCTAACAATAAAATAAAGTGTTAACAAAGATATTTACGGTACATAGTTTTTAATAAATTATTGAATAAGTAAAAATTACATTAAATTGCACTATCGATTTAAAACAACACAAAATAAGATTTTTACATTTATTCAATAAAAAAGTAAGTAAATTATATTTTATCGAAAGCTTTCTCTGTTTTTCGTTAAAAGATAAGTTCCTCCTAATTTTGTAAAAGAATTATATCCTGTATGCTAGAAAAGGAACAAATTGAACTGATGCAATTCCACTCGGTCCAAATAAATTACAGATACTTATTGACTGATAAAACAAATCAAATTTAATTAGTTTTGCTAAATTTGCTGTCTAAGGAAATTAAAGGACATCTCATTCAAATTAAGGAAATAACTGGAGGTAATTCTCAAAATAAAGCGAAAAAAATGAACCATGAAAAGACTTCCTTAATGTCTTTAAAACAGCGACACCCCTCTTTTAGAAAACTTTTAATACTTTGACATTTTTTGTTTCTTTAGTATAACTGAAGGAGGGATCTCCAAACTACAGCTCACAATGGGCATCTACAAACTCACATGGTTGATGAGGAAAAGATAAGAAATTTAATTTCTCTGTTGAATTTCTTTGCTTTAATATGGTGTCTTTTGAATTTCTACTCAATTGTTATGATTAGATCGATTTGAAAATTTTGCATATTTCAACAATTTTAACTCGTTAGATCAGATTTGTCATTTATGCACGTTTCCTAACCGTGTTTGCCCAATTTTAAGGTTTAACTACATCCAAAATCATATTCCATTCTACGTATTGACATTGATTAACGTAACTCTAAATATTTTTTTTAAAATCAGGCCACTCTCAAGTAAATAAGTTTGGAAATTCCTATAGACATTCTTTGAAGGTGTAAGGTTTCTAATATAATTGTTCATATTTAATTAATGCACGCGCTCCTACTTTGTTAAATTCCTTGCTCCGCACGAGAGCGCCTGTTCTTTCTGTAAGCTGTGTGAATTAATATTGTATATGTTTGGAATATCATGATGGGATTTTAATAAAAAGATGGCGGCCTTGTGTTTAAAGTTGCGTTTATCATTCTTGTTATCGTTTTAATCTTCAAATTAAAGGCAGCGACTGACATTGTGCGGGGAAACCGAGTTCTAAGGATAAAAACAAAATGTTTGCTGTTAAAGGAAGCAAGAAAGAAGATCTGAAGCTGGTATTGGAAGAAATGGGTGAATCGCCAAGTGCTACCTCTAAATTAGTAGACTTGCGGAAGCAAATTGAAAGTAACAAGCGCTATATTGAAGATCCAGAATTTTGGCGAGAATTTTTGATTACAACGATTGAAGACCGAAAAGTTGCTGAAAAAGAAAAGGAAAGGGAAAGAATAACTGCTGAAAAAGAAAAAGAACGGGAGAGGGAAACGGCTGAAAAGGAAAGAATAGCGGCTGAAAAAGAAAAGGAAAGGGAAAGAATAGAGGCTGAAAAAGAAAAGGAAATAATTGAAAGAGAAAAACAGAGAGAACATGAACTGCAGTTGGCGCGGTTGAATCAAGGACTGGGAATTGGCGACAAAAGTGGGGTGAGTGATGATTCTATTAAAATAGGCAATGAAGGGGATAAAGTCTCGATTTAAGGTTTTGTTAAAAGTATTCGTATACTCACGATGCCGGTTCCAACAAAATCAGAAAACTGGGTGTTATTTTTTCAATCTTTGGAACGCGCGTTTGAAACTAAAATGGTGCCAGCGGAATATCGCTCAGAAATTTTAATTAACTTATTAGGCGATAAGGCGTTGAGTGTACTTACTTATCTCAAGGGAGATGGTATTAAAGAGTATAATACCGTTAAGGAGATGGTGTTACGAGAATATGAACCATCCCCACAAGCGTGTTTACAGAATTTTACAGAGGCTAGGAGATATGTGAATGAAACTTTCTTGCAATTTGCATCGAGGTTAAATGCTCTGTGGCTGTACTACTGTGAAAGAAGAAAGGCACAAGATTTTCAGACCGTAAACGACTTAATTGTTTCGGATCAACTTTTCAAAACTTTAGACCCAGAAACTGCTATGTTTATAAGAATTCAACAATGAGATAATTGGTTTAAACCTTCTAGATTAGGGAAAGAGTGTGACATCTACTTCGAGTCCAGGGGGAAATCATTGAGGGACGGAGAAAATCAGTATACCGCAAACAGATATCGCAATAAAGCGAATTCAGATACTAACAATGGAAGATACAGCCCACCGCCGCTTCGTCGAGGGTCTTATAGAAGTGGAGATTTTAGGGGATCAAGACCACAAGCATGTTTCATATGCGGACAAACGTCTCATCTGGCCCGCAATTGTTTTCATAGGTCAGGCTACAGTGACAGGGAGCCACAGAATGGGGGTCAAAGAAGCGATACAGGTGGAGACACACAAGCCAATGCAGATGTTATCACTGCAAGAGTCAGTGGGGAAGTATTGGCAATAAAACCAAAGCAAACAAACAACAAAATAAGGATGGCGCAAATGAATATAGTGAAGATTAAGTATGGAAAAAACATATTGAATGCAATTTTGGATTCAGGGACAGAAATTACAGTTTTTAGAGAGGACCTGTTGCAAGAACAAAATGATGTGGTTAAGGGAAGAATTCGGTTGAAACCTGCATTTGGAGAAGCAAAAGAAGCAAATCTAGCAGAAATCAAAATTAGTTTAGCAGAAGAAAATGAAGGACGGATCACTCCTACTATGACAGTCTTGGTGGCGACGTGTAAAGATTTGAATACCGACGTTTTGCTAGATATGGAAACCTATAATGCGTTAACAAATCAGGCAAAAAGTTATACCACAGGATGTCCGGTTTTTATGGCGGAATTGAATAAGGAAGCTACCATGTCGAAGCAGCAAATAATGTAGATCCCCAAGAAGAACAGCCAGGTGTTGAGGGAAAGGATGGACGAAATGGAAATGGGAAAGACATAAAAAGTGAAGCCGAGAACTTTAGAGAAGAGCAACGAGAGTGTGTAACATTGACGAAGGGATGGGAATCAGCAAGACAAGGTAAAGGTGGATTCTTAATAGTGGGTGGCTTATTGTACCATGACGAAAAGATTATGGGGCAGCAAGTACAGCAGCTGGTGTTACCTCTAACTAGACGGAGAGAGGTTTTGGAAATAGCGCATGAATCAGTCTTTGGCGCCCATTTAGGAGCAAAGAAAACAGCAGAAAGAATTAAGTTTTCATTTCATTGGCCAAATATGAGTAAGGAGATAAAGGAACATTGTAGCTCTTGTCATGGTTGCCAGATGCGAAGAGTGTCGCGCTCTACCGATAAAATACCTATAAGTGCAGTAACTCGTCCTGAGTTACCATTTCAAGTGGTAAATGTTGATTTGATTGGGCCGATTGAACCAGCATCATCTAGAGGGCATAAATATGTACTCTGTCTTATAGATCAACATTCGAGGTGGCCAGAGGCAGTGCCATTGACCTCACTGACGGCCAAGACTACTTGTTCAGCTCTTTTAGAGATATTTTGCAGAACTGGTGTGCCTGAAGCAATGGTCCTAGATAACGCCACAAACTTTACTTCAAATTTGACTAAAGAATTCATGGAGAAGATGGGAGCCTGTCCGCGGTTTTGTACCCCAGGACATCCTGAAAGTAACGGGGTAGTTGAGAGGTGGAATCAAACCTTTAAGAACATGCTACATCACGTGATTCGAGAACATAAGCGAGATTGGGATCGTCACATTCCCTTTCTATTATGGGCATACAGAGAGGTTCCTAATTCTACTACTGGAGTACCCCCGTTCCTGCTGATGTACGGTAGGGGACCAAGAGGCCTCTTGCTATTCTTAATTCTTCATGGGCAGGAAACATGGATTTACCTTATAGCCTCAGCAAGTCTAGTACCACATACCTTCAAGAGCTAAAGGCCAGACTTGAAGCAGCAACACAACGAGCAGAACTGATTACGAAGCAGCAGCAAGAGGGCTATGTGAATCATTACAATCTCCGAAAACGGTACAAAGAATTTAAAGAGGGAGATCTTGTGGTGGCTTTGGTTCCGGACTCTACCAACAAGTTATACGCTAGATGGATTGGGCCCTTGGAAATTGTGAAGCGGAAGTATCCGGATTCATACTATGTAAGGATGCCAGAGAACAACTTGAGGCTTCTACATGCAAATAAGCTCAGGGAATACATAGTTAGAGCCCAGACCGTGGGAATCGTGTTTGAAGATGATGAAGACTTTGGAGAGCTATATGAAACACCCATATTTAAGAAAGCTAGCAATAACAGTTTTCTGAAGGAAGTAGAATTGAACCATTTGGCAGAAGAGCAACGAAGTGCTCTGGTTAAACTAATCCTGGAAAATGAGGATCTATTTTCTGGGGAAATTCGAAGAGCTAAAGTAGGGAAGCACACCATTCAAATTAAAGGTTTTAAAGAAGCTATTAAACCCAAGTCTTACCGAGTTCCAGAGGCATTGAAAAAGAAAGTTGATGAGCAAATCGAGGAGTTATTAAAGTTGGATCTCATTGAAGCTACCCAAAGTGAGATTGCACACCCTATAGTATGCGTTAACAAAAAGGATGGTTCTTTGAGATTATGTATTGACTTTCGAAGCTTGAACAGCGTGTCGATTCCAGACGCTTATCCAATGCAGAATATAGAGGAGTTAACGTTTCTGGTGGGCAAGAAAAAGTTCATAACTCTGTTGGATATGTTAAAAGGCTACTGGGCGATACCCATGGATGAGAACAGCAAGGAGCTTACAGCTTTTAGAACGCACAGAGGCCAATACCGTTGGAAGGTAATGCCATTTGGACTCAGAAATGCAGCTGCCACTTACCAGCGGGCGATATCGGCGGCCATACGAGATTACTCCGACTTTTCGTGTGCTTACATAGATGACCTGGCAATATTTTCGGACAGCTGGAAGGACCATATTGGACATCTGAAGCTCATTTTCAACAGGCTAAATGACTTGCACTTTTCAGTTAACTTAAAGAAGTGTAGCTTTGCAAAGGCTCAAGTGAAATATTTAGGGCATTTAGTGGGGTCTGGTAAGCATGGACCGGATCCCGAGAGGATCCAAGGGGTAAGCAGTCTACAAACACCCAATACCAAGAAACAGTTACGGAGTGCGTTAGGGCTTTGCAACTATTACAGGCAATATATACCCAACTTCGCGACCATTGCGTTGCCGTTAACCGAACTTACAAAAAAGAGGGTTCCCAATGAACTACCATGGAACAAGGAAGCGGATACTGCTTTTCAGCAGCTAAAGGAGTTGCTAGGTGCAATATCACAATTGAAGGTGCCGGAAGTGTGCAAGCCGTTCTACTTATACACTGATGCTTCCCAATACGCTGTGGGAAGCTGTGTAAGCCAGTCTGATGTAGAAGGAAACCTCCATCCAATAGCATTTGCGAGTCAGAAACTGAGTGAAAGTCAAAAGAAGTGGTCCACTATCGAACGTGAGGCCTTTGCCATCATATGGGCTCTCAAGCGGTTTGAGACAATATTATTTGGAGCAGAAATAATTTTAATGACAGACCACAACCCACTTGTATTTCTTTCGGACTCTATTCCTCAGAGCCCTAGGCTGCAGCGTTGGGCATTGGCTCTACAACGGTTTAACCTCAAGATAAATTATGTCAAAGGTCAGAAATTGATTAACGCGGATGCCTTATCGAGACTTTGAACTGGAGACAGTACAACCTATGTAATAACTTTTAAGGCGGTCATTTTCTGCTGTTGCAACTTGTGTAGTAGTTTAGTTCTCTCTTTCGTGACTCAACCGTAGCCATATATTTTTATGTTATTGCATTAGGTTTAGTTCTTTTAAATTTGATTTAATATAACTCTAGTGGGGGAGGTGTAAGGTTTCTAATATAATTGTTCATATTTAATTAATGCACGCGCTCCTACTTTGTTAAATTCCTTGCTCTGCACGAGAGCGCCTGTTCTTTCTGTAAGCTGTGTGAATTAATATTGTATATGTTTGGAATATCATGATGGGATTTAATAAAAAGATGGCGGCCTTGTGTTTAAAGTTGCGTTTATCATTCTTGTTATCGTTTTAATCTTCAAATTAAAGGCAGCGACTGACAGAAGGTTTTTATTCTTTTCAAAGTTAATTACGTCCTGCTCCTGATATGTTTGAAGACAGTACAATTTTTCCTTTTTGCGTTGTCATAATAGAACATATTGTTTTAATTCCTTTTAAATAGCAAGAAGAAAATCACTATTTTTTGCTAAGCGTTATAACTTTGATAATAAATTAATTGCGTCAACAGTAAAAAATAAATACCTACAACTTGTAAGCACATTTATAAAAGTACGCATGGTAAAAATGTCGAAAGAAAATACCATATTGTGTGTTTCACTACAAATCATTTTAATAATCAACAGACTTTTAGGAATATATTTTACTAGCTGTTATACCCGACTTTGCACGGTAAAGGTGGGAAAATAATTTAACAGTCAATTTAATATTTTTTCTTTCATTTAAGTTACATAAGATATGAAGATTACCCAGTAATTTTCCAATTAATTACCCATCTTGGATATGTAATGATTAATATTAATTTCAAAAATACCTTTGATAAGAAGCTCAAATTAAAAAATAATACATATTTTAAGTAAAAAATAATCAGTAAGAATTAAAAATGGAAAATTTTAGTTAATAATTTGGAGAGTTTGGCAACGTATTTGGCGAAAAAATAAATACATAAAACACTAATATGCAGCTCTAGTGCGATGGCCTTATTAACCATCACATTCAGTAATAGCTTAACTAACATTTATTGCTTAAATATGCATAATACATGCAGTCAACAGAAAATCAATAAAAAAATCATCAAATAAACCCACAATAAAATCCGGGAATGAAGACTGGCGGAATGACGTCACTTGAAACATGTCAATTATTTTTCAAATAATGAAATTAGTTTCTGAAGGTAATGGCAACAGAATAAAATAAACATTTTCAATTTTAAATGTTTTCGTTAAAAGTTTTAATTTTTTCAGCCGATAGCATCAGGAAAGTAAAAAAAGATCGGATTTGAGCCAAAGTGGTGTAATTTTTTCAGAAAATTCGAATAAAAATGTTCGAAAACTATAGAAGGAATGGTCTGATTCAAAAAATTCTTAGCCTATGTTTGTTCCGGAGATGAGATAAATTTTTGTGCCAAATTTCGTGACGATCCGTTGCGTGGTTCTTTAGATCTCGTGTCTTATACAAACAAACGGAAGTTGCCTTTTATGTATATAGATAAATTTAACGAAATTTTTTATATGAATTAAAAAAAATAATACTTAATATACCGTTTTAACTATTCATAACAAATCATTTTAGTTAAAAGAAACCCACAAGTATTTGTTTATAAATAATAATAAAATATAGAATAACTTTGTTTTAAAATTGTTTAATCATTTTTATAATTATAACTATTAATAAAATGATTTTTTTTATTATGCTCTATGCTCAAAACGCACGCAAAATAGTGCTGTAAGTTTTTCTTGTGTCAGATATACCAGACTCCTTTAACTCTTTAGAGACAATTTGAAAATAATTGGCTCTCGAAAATAAGCTTTCTGCTTAGGTTTATCTAAACAAACTATGAGGCAAAGGAAGACCATAGCCCTGAATGAAGGACAAATTTAGTTACACGCACAAGGGTTTCCCACCATTGCTGAATCGGAAGGACACCTGATTCTCATCCAGAAGATTCCCGGTTCTAAACACAGTCATACTATAAACGCGGTTTAAAAAAAAAGTCAAAAAATCACTGTGTCCCTGAATATACTGGGATAAACTTGTTCTTGAAATCTATAGAATCAAAAGTCCTTACTGCGTTAGCGGTACAATTTCGCTAGAAGTTTCGTTGGGTGCATGGTCATGTTCAACCTTGTCACTCGACCTTGGTGATAAAAAATACGAGTCCTATATGGCTGTATGTAGTGTATAACTATCCATGGAGATTAGAAGTATACAACTGAAAAAGTTCAAACCAAACTTTCCAAAAGGCGCACTTTAATATTATATACATGTTCAAACACCATGACTTTACTGTAAAAAAAGTAAATTATAACTGTATTTACAAATTAATTTTATGTAAATAAACGTTTATATATGCATTGTCATTCGAAAATATATTAGTGTAGTTCTATAAATTCTATATCAAACCTATTCAAGAATTTTGTTTTCTAAATGTTTTCACTTTTCCTTGATATCAAAACAATGTTACAAGCTTAAATAATCCCAATTTAGATATAACTAAAGTTACAATTCCTTTAATCCCATAAATATACAATTTATCCATATCTTCCAAATGTATTTAAATAACTTAATGATGAATTATTAATATATAGAGAAACCATATCCACATTTCAGCAGTATGTGTTAAGTCCCTTAAAACCAGCAGTCTTGTGACATTAATGCTTGAAGACAATATTTGCTCCTGTGCTTTAGACACCGCCTCAGGCCTTGATTTCTCCTCATGGACATATCGAAACTTTTCGGAGTTGTCTGTGCCTACTCAAACATCGTATTTTATAATAATTGTCAGAAATATTTCGACTTTGAATTCGCGGCCAATGAACAATAAAACTCACAAAAAATAAAGATAGAAGTCGGTTTCGGGTTTCCATTTGAACGTTGTTTGATGCACTTTCAGTTGAAATTTCTTGGGTTTTAAAACTTTTGATGATTTGATTCGGAAAATGTATAGAAAGTTTTTTTATTTAGTTTTTGAAGTAAAAGCATTTTAGTTTGGCTAAAGTAATTTTGTCTACATTAAAACTGAAAAAAAATCATTAGAAATGAAAGAGCATTTTTTAAAAAAATCTGTGCGTTTTATTTTCGTGCAAGAGAAATTTTGCGTTGATTTTATCTGTTATTTCCTTATTATTAATATTTTTCTAAAAATGAAATTAAATATTTTAAATAATCCTAACCTCAATTAAAATTTAAATATAAAGTTCAATATACTTTAGAACAATAAAAAGTTAAGTTTATTATTTTTATGAAATTAATTATTAGTGATTTAATAATAACAAACAACATTTTATTCTATATGGGTCAATTTAAATAAGTAAGTAATCACATTGAAAATATGAATTATCATGTTTTACATTAAATCAAATTAGCGAGTGGGGCTAAAGAAATAATGCGTAAGTAAAATTTAGGCGATGTTAGTGATTCGTCGCGAAAAAATTTTATTACTTTCTCATTTTATGTAAAAAAGATCATACTAACCAATTTACCGATTTTCCATAAATCGTTTGAGACAGCAAAGCTCAACGGGTTTCTCTATACCTACAACTTACCTCAGAAGCATATTTCACCTACCGATATGCGAAAAGATAGGCATAGGCAGATGCCGACTATTAAACCGAGCAATGAAATATTAATTGAATATCTGTCGCACTGATAGCAAAGGATCGTGACCAGACATACGAGAAGGGAAACGGTTCGAGTCCAGCACATCTCCTGTTATCTCCCGAGTCGCTTTTATGTCCCCTTTTCCTCCTCGGGACTTCCTCTGAAGCAGGAAGTTAATTTCAGAGCATATCAAATGGCGCGGGGTGGGTGGAGATATTCTGGATGGAAACCTTTCAGATCTTTCAGACACTGGAAGCCAGAATGTAGAAGGGATAATGGAGTTAAATGCTGAAGGAAGCCCTTTTAAACATTTATGTTTAAGACTCCCAACGCTTTTAAACTATACTTACGAAAACCATATTTTTGAAGCAGATTTCAGTTTTAGCTCCTATAACGATTTATGTATAAGACTCTTCTACTCCTTTGACTATATTTCCAAAAACATTATTTTTAAAACATAGTTAAGTCTTAGCTTCCAAGTTACGTTTATAATGTAAAATGCGAAAGTTTTTATAAAGGCTATATCTGCATGTCTGTCTGTCGCCCACTTTCACAAAACTAGCCACAAGTCTCATAAACAAGTGGGATACGCCATATTGATGCCAAAAGTCAGGCATGGCTATATCCCAAATTTTATTAGAAAATTTAGAAGTATATTTAAATTTTAAATTTATGGCAACTCAAAGTTGTTTATTGAGAAGGCAATAAAGAATTTATTTTTGAATAAAAGTCGGATAATGGAAAACGGTTCAAAATTGTATTACGTTAAATAATGTTATGATAAGAATCACTTGCATTGTTATAGTTAAAAAATACATCATTATTCTTCAAACTTTAAAAGGTTTATTAAACAATAAATCCTATTAATTAAATCTGCGGAAGAAAATTGATGAAAATAGTTAATTTGTGGCTTTAAAAGTTTAGAACTAGCTAAAAGTCATGTTAGCCAATATTCTTTTTTAGGTCTATAAATAAGAAGCGGTTATAGATAGGAGAGAGAGAGAGAGAGAGAGAGAGGTAACATTTACATATACAAAAAGCTACTTGCTTCAAAGATATGCTTAGAATGAAAACTCGATATATTTTAAAATCGCACACAAAAGCTATTTAAAATACAAAAGACATATGAATTTCTTTTTTTCATCCTTAAGACTACTATCATTCCTAGAATTTAATTTTATACCATATATAATTCTTTGTTTTTAAAGGAAGCTGTTGCACTATTCAGGATAGATATTTATGAATTATTGAATGTTAAACTTTAAGTCTAAAACAATTGTTTTTCAGTATAATTCATTTTCAGAAAAAACACTGAGTTATTAAATTTTTTAAATCATATTAAAAGCCGGAATGAATCATTCTTACTTAAGCTTATTATTCATTTTTCTTAGTACATGCAAGAAAATAAATAGAAATAGAATAATGAATTTAAGTGTAAAACATTTTAATGCATTTTGAAATTTCTTAATTATTTAAGTAAAAAAATTTTTAACAAATATTCACCACTCCATAACAATTTAGGTTTCGTTCATTTTCAGCTCTTGCAATAAGGATCGTTAATCAACTTATTTAAAGGATTTAACGCATGCACAACCAACTCAACTCAGCCTCCAAAATCTTATCCATTAACCTTAATTAGCGGTAGTGAGAGGGTTAATACCCTCTAATTACTTCATGAATTATTAAGTACAGAGTCGTAAGTATTCTAATATAATATAGATTGGTTGTTATTGGGGCTGTAGAATGATGAAATGGTTTAAATATTGAAAATATAAAGCTTTAGGAAGATTCATAGTGAAATATTTATTTCAGCAAACTTGATTGAAAATAATAGTCATTTGGAAAATTTCTGGTGTGTTAGAAACTTTCCAAAAGAACAGTTTTTTGTACTGAACCAAGCTAACAGAATATCTTTAAAAGTACAATTTTTAGAAGAGTTGCCTAGGTTTTATGTTTCTATCGTATGTTATTATGTATTTGAAATGATGGAGCTACGTACTGTATTCCTATGACTGTTTCAAATAACCACACATATTCTAATCGATTCATCTGATATTTTTTGCACATATAAGTACATGAAAAATAATTTACTTAAAATTCAATATCGCTATTTTAGTAGAAGTTCTATACAAGGTGAGTTAGAAGAAACTTTATTTTGATGTACTATTAACAAGTAAAATAAGTCAATTCACATATCTGTGTTGGATGTATGTAATTTATTTCATTTGTAGGAAATTGAAAACTCCTACTGGAATTTTTCATTTCATATAGATTTTTTAAAAAATATGTAAAAAATATTATTAAATATTGATAAATAAATTAACATTAATGCATACCAGAAATTAATAATAATAATAAAATAATAATTTTTATTGCACAAAAAAAGCAGACATTAATTTGAGGGGAAAACAAATACAAAAGTAATAATACAGTAGACAGAACACCAAGGGTCACAATGACCATATTGGCGAACATAAAAAAGTATATGATGTAAATTTACAAACGCAAAAAAAAGAACATATTAAATCACCAGTAAAAAATATTATTATGGCAACAGAAGTGTCGGGGGTATATTTAGGATGGTTAGCCAATACAAATGAGTAACTGTACAGTTATTTTATTTCAATAATTGTTGTATGCATAATCAAAAATAGTTCTCTATATCGGGAATATCAAACAAAAGATTTTTTAATTGCTTTTTAAAGAAAGTAAGATTATTTAAAGATTGTATTTGAAGCGGAAGACTATTAAAAAAAACTTTGGTGCAAGATAAATAAAATTTTTACAGAAAATATTATTTTTAGGTTTAGGAATGTTGTAAATATTATTAAGTCTTCTTGAGTTCATACATATCCGCTTATTGCACACATCAGGATTATTAAAAATATATAAACAAACTTTAAAGAAATAAATGTAGCGAATTGGTAGAATATTTAACAATTTATAATGTTCAATGTTTAAGCTCACATTAGCCTTTAATAAAAAATGAAAAATATTATTTTGTATGTTTATAATTCTTTTGAATTAATTAATACAAATAAACTTTGTGTTGTTGTTTTTCTATTTAACAGGATGAAGAGACAATTAAATTAACTTAATGCAAAAAAAGTGACGCAACCAACAAAACTATGAGATAAATTTTTAAAACTCGAGAATCGATTCTGAGATGTTTTAAGCATTCTTTGGATTAAAATAATTCACACATTCATCTACTTTTTATCAAAAATATTATATTTAATAACTAGAGTTTTAAGATTCTATTTTTAAAAATAATAACCAATATGTTACTTATTTCCACGTGAGGCATGATATATTAAATAAAGCCGAACTGGACAGTTAATAAAGTTTTTTAAATAACTTTATTCGTTAAACAATTTAACTAAAAGTAGTGTGTTAGTAAATTTGCATTTTTAATATTGATATAGGGTTTAGTAGAATGAATTTTCAGAAAAACAAAAAAAATTCAAATCACTGTTATTTTATTTGTATGTCTCATTATATTTAGCAACATAACCAAGGGACAACGTAAATATTTAAATTCAAAAATCTTCAATTTTTCTTGATTACAATTTACAATCATAAACAATTGCGTTTTTATAGATTACATTGATCAACATCCCATCTCTTTATCACAAAAGAATTAACAGGCAAAAAATATATATATCTTTCGATACAATGTTGATTAAGATGTTTTCAGAAGGAAAAAAAACGCTGTTTGGAATAAGTTACTTCATCACCTGAGGTCGCAGTGCTCGGCGAAATTGCCCCCCACCAAGTAAGTCATAAGTTACTTCACTAAATATTTACTTAATTTTATATTTATTATACGAAAATAAAAAACCAAAGCACATCAAAACACAAATGATTACATTTGCACTCTACACCTTCTTATTTGGAAAGACAAACATACAACATCTGTTACTTGATTATTTATTTTAGATCAACTCTTTAACAAGGACGAACCTCCAAACATAAGAACACTTCAGTTACAATGAGAATCAACTGGGAGGGAGATACTCAAACAAAATTCCCTGGAGATACACACACCGAAGTACAGTAAAACCTTCATCTAGTGATACAGCGAGGAAATTTCTAGTTGTCGGTGGATTTTCGCCAAGCATCCCATTCGTCGTAACATTCATTTGACTCATTACTAACATCACAACCTTTAAATATAGTTGTAATGTAAACAAAAACAGTTATCGGCATCATAACCAAAACTACGTTTTTTTATTGATAACTACGATTTACAATGCAAACATTTAATTTCATTCGCGGCTACTTTACAAAATGAATAAAAATTCTTATAAAGGTAAATTTTACGAAGTATGTAAATAAATAAAATTCAAAACGTTATTAAATAAGAAATTTTTGAATGTTGATTTATAATAATGGCTGTTATTGGTCTGTTTGGAATCACACTTTTGAACTTACTTAAAATAGATTTTGTTGGTTTTTTTTTTCAAAGTATGAACTCATTTACGAATAGTTGATTATTTTAAAATGACATACTTTTGATTTTTGTGTACGAATACTCGTACATTAGAATATTGTACCAAATGTATTTACAAATAATTGAATGTTTTCAAAATGACATGCTTTTGATTTATTTTATACTTTATTCTAAGTATTGAAAGTACTTTCTTTGCTTATTAAATTAAAGAGTACCTGGTATTTTAGCTTTGAGAGAGTAAGTTAGAATAAAATCTAATGATCTTCACATTCTTTTTGGCGGTATGTGTATGTTGGCGACGAATCAAACTTGGCGAAAAAATCCCCGCGATCTAAGAGTTCCTCTTTCAGAGAAAAGAAGTAGGGATAACCAGCTTCCAAATCTAATAAAACAGTTGCAATCGTTAACTGCACGAGTGTGCTCTGGCAGAATACGAGAGATGGACTTAACAAGGTAATGCAGTTGCGAGACTCGCTTGTCAGCAATGCTTCAAGTTAGGAAGAAGGCCAGGGTCCAAGTACATATAATAGATTTGGTGAAATAGCCTGAGATTGCTATAGGGGATGTAGTAGTATATATATTTTAGATTTATATATTTTTGAAACCATAATACACTTGTTTTATTTTTTTGCACTGAAAAAAAGTATTAAAAAATAGCTCCATTTATATGTTTTTCTGTTTTTTTTTCTCAAATGATTTTAGATCTAAGTTCAATTAATTTAAAGCTATTCTAAAGTTAAAGCTTCAAGCACTGTAATTAATAACTGTCTGAATTAATGAGTATTAATTCTTACGCTATAACTTTAACACTTAAACATATAGTTTTATGACTACATAAAACACCTTTGCAGGTACAGCCTTAGTCTTAGCCATCCTATGAATGAATCGTGCAGGAAAAAAATCTATCCAATAAATAGCGCCGTGTTTACGGGTCCGTATTTTGTTAAGGGGACGCATTACCCAAAATTTAGGGCTGCCCAGAAAATAATTAAACATGCTCGAATGTTGTGAGCTAAGGATATTGCAAAAAAAGAAGGATTCTATTATAATGGTGGAGGTTTATTGAAAATGATATAGTGGCTTGATAAAATGGTTTTTGAAATGTTATGTTGATTTTTTAAATTTTAATTTTTTCAGCTTGTGAATGGTTAAAACCCTAAGGCTTTTAGGTAAATTAATGTAGAGCTCCAATTTTTTTTTCCTGTGTTGAAACATGTGCGTTTAATAAAAGTTGGTATGGGATAAGGTCTAGTGTGAATAGATTTTTTTTTAAAAAATGCTGAAGGTGAAAATTTACAAAAAATCTTATTTTTTAGCCATTTTTATACGTAAAGCTACATAACTTTTTTTATTTAACTGATAGCTCAATATCCATACCAACTTTTATTAATAGATGTTGTGGGAACATTTTGAAAAAAAATCCATTACAAAATTCTTTAAATTGTAGGAAGAGTAGCATTTTGAAAAAACGTTAAAATTTTTTTAATTTTTTAAAAAAAACTTGCGTTTTAATATTTATTATTTTTTCGTATATGTTTATTGAATGTTAGTTCTTTGTAAAAATAGTTTAGTTTGAATGCTAGCAAAAAAAGTACTGGATTTAGTTTTTTGGGTACCGCGTCCCCTTAAATCTGCTGTGCCCAAAATGTCATGACGACGCGTAAGATGCCGCTATAAGGTTGCATTAGGTGCCATTTGTGAACTCGGACTCTGCACTTGACATCAGTTTAAAAATACTAGGCCATTAACTAATAGCTCTAGTAAATCGCTTCGTATTTTAATTCAATTAAAACAAATATTAAACTTTCCTGAAATAATAAAAATCCTCTAAATTTATATGTATTTTGGTTTTTTAAAGACTCTAGAAACCTTCTTTTCTAATTATGACATAATTGTAATATCTATTCAGAATTTTCAATTTCAATATAACTCTTTAAAACCACTAGCTGGCTGTTTAATAAAGTTTTACAACTTTTCCCCAATTACAAATCGGTTTTGTTATATTGCAATTTTCGTAAACCCTATTTTCATAACCTAGAATAAATATTTTCCAAAAGATTTAGCCTTTCATAATCTTCAAACTTTCTGTACTTGAATAACTATGCAAAATAGCTATTAAAACTTACGATAAATTCTGCACACAAATTCAAACATGCATAAAAGTTTCGTATAAAAGATTTTAATCAAAATTAATGTCGGAAATCAAAATAAGCTAAAATATTTTTCTTATTTAATTTTTTCTTTATTAAAAAGCAATTATGCTTTAAAAATAGAGAAATGAAGCGAATCGTTATTAAAAAGAATAAGTTTTTTATTCAATGCTGATATAGATTTTTTAAAAATTTAACTAGATGTTACATTAACTATGCACATTTTTCGTATTTCAATTTCATTAACACATGCTTCCCCTTTCAGTTATTATCCCCTCATTTACGTATCTTGTATATTTGATAATATATTGCATTACTATGAAATATTCAAAGCCATAACATTCGGTAAAATGTTATAAAATGAATATTATTACGTGTTTTAAGACGTTTACAATGATTTTCAGATTTCTTGGATGTCTTTCAGCTTTATTATCAAACGTATTTTACTGAAATTTTCATATATAGTAATTAAAATGACTTTACGTTTTCAGAAACATAATGACATTTCTGCTAAATAATAAAAACAATATTTAAAGGAATGAAGGTTTGATTTTACTTGAAATAAACATGCTACACGAAGGCTATTGTTGATGAGCTTTGGGATTTAGACAGAAAATAATGGGAAATATTTTGTTACAAACATAATCAAACCTTTTCTCTCATTTTAAAATTTAAAAAAAAAACTAAAACTCCTTGGCGCAACAGCCCATTACTGGGCCAAGTCCTGTCGTGCCCATTTTAGCTTTCGTGACCTAGGGTGCTAGGTATATGTCCCGGTAAGGTGGTCAGCCTCACGCGGAAAATCCAGTGTTTCATTCCCAAGCACGCTTGGTACCCATTTTATCGACCCCCTCAAGGGATGAAAGGATGGGTCAACCTCGCCCAATCCGGGATTCGATCCCCGAACCTAGGGCGTGGCAATGCGAAGCACTACCACTAAGCCACTGGGCCTCCATTTTAACATTACATATATAAAATAATATTAGAAGCGTTAAAATGAATTTCTTTAAAACATGATTATTTGTAATTCGTTATGTTCAAGGACAGTGTAATTTAACAAGGGTTGTATTTGTAAAACTGAGTGCGTGTGATAGAAAGTTTTATGATTTTGTTGATATTTGTTTTTATGGCTAATAAAATAAGCAAAGATTATTGTTAAAAATGCAATTTATAGTTTTTATAATTTCTACTATAAATAAAATTCGAAAAGCCGCTTTTATTTATCGTAGAAATTTATCGTTTTTTATAGTATTTATTAGGTAAAACAAATTACTTTACCTAATAAAAAGGCTATATTTCATATTAAGAACTAACACAAATAGGAATTTGGGAGTACTTACTTGTATATAATATGCAGGTTTTTTTATTCAGCACGCATCATATTCTTTGTAGTAATAGAATACCTACAATTCCCTCTAGACAAGACACTTTGCCTGTAAGAAAAGTTTTGAAAAATTAGGATTCACTAATATAAGTTTCTATAAATTAAATAAAGTATACTATTATGTACGAAAAGAATTCGGCTTTGTTGAAAATAATGTCACATTAAAACTACACAATGGTTATTATCCAAAATAGAATAATACATTTTCTAAAATTAAATAAAAAGTTTTTAATACTTTGATAATAAAATGTAAACTCTTTTATATTTTATACGCCACATGTTTCTAAACTTTATATAATCCTTATATTTATTCTAATTTTCTATTGAGTCTTTGTTTAGATCTATAAATTACGCATAGTTTTTCACAAACTTATCTAAAACATAGAATTTGCTCCTCATAATTCTTTCGGAAAAAATATCGAACTTAATGAGTAAGATACTGATTTCAGAACTATTTTACAAATAAGAACTCCTAGGGGTTAGTATTTACTCCGTTTGTATAGGTAAATTAAAATGATTTTGTTCTTTTTAAGTAAAATGGGGATTAATATTGGTTTTAGTTTGATTAAAATTACGCAAAGCTAGAGTTCACCCTTTAGACAAATTAGGGAGTTAAGAGAGTTAGAAAAGGTTCTAATATCCTACTATAGATCCCGATTCCTACTGTATAAGTAGTTTTCCTGATTTTCGGCCTTCGTCTCCCAACTCTACCGCGGTAACGTATCTTCTTTTACCTATCCATCTTTCATCTAAATAAGTATCAATCTCCAGTGAAAGTTTTTTAAGTTAGTTAATTTGGTGCAATACATTGCAGTAACAGTGGTTACAGTTTCATTGACAAAAATCAAATTCAAAAAACGGTTTATCAAAATAAATTTGTAGACAAATTGGGGTTCATTTATGAAAATATTAAAGCTATTAATTATATGAAAACTGTTAATGATTTTGTGACTAACACAAAAATTATTATTGTTTTTACAACAACTGCATTAAAAATAATTTTACTTCCCTCCTATATTGAAGTAGAAAAATTGCGAAGTTGCAAACATGAAAAGCACATATTTTTTTTTGGTTTCACCCAAATATATTATGAAATATAAAATTCAAATACAACAAAATCTTTAAAATTATGCGAACTGTGAGGGTTATTTAAATATGATTTTTTCTGGCAATAATAACGTCATACCTTTCCTTTTAAGCTACAAACATAAACACGTAATTAAGTGTCCATTTACAGTACACTTTATCCGACATTTTAAGAAAATAAAATAGAAAGGGCTTTTTACCCTTCCAACTGCATTTTAAACTAAAACATTAACAATAGTCACTATAAAGGCTTTTAGACATTTCAGTAGGCAGCCATTAAAACAAAAGGGATAGCTAAACAAGAAATAGTGGGCATTTAGTTTCGGCGGAACATATTTTGTGCTATTAAACTGCGACTCAAGTGAAGTTAGGCTTTAAAAGCCGATAGTTTATATTTACGTGTTTCCTGTGTAGCGCTGTTTAAGAGAAGGTATCTTAAGAAACAGGAGGTATTGTCATAACGTTGAAATCATGGGCAGTTTTGGACACACGGAGGTTTCTTTATTGCACACTGGCGTGCCATAACTCGTTTACTTGAATCGCGTGTCAGCTGTCGACAGTATAAAATCATAGGTACCTGAAGGTACGATAGTGGTGCAAACAAAGAAACTAAATTTGAAGAGTTACACAATGAGTTTTAATTAAAACGACTTAATTTATGACTAAGTAAGTTCACTCAGTTTTTAGTGCTATTTATTTTTTGATGTTAATTACATTTTTGTAGAAAACTAAAATATTATTTTATTTTGTTTGAAATAGATTACTTTCATTTTAAAACTAGGTATGAAAATAAAATATTTGTATGCATAAAAAGTAATTAATCAAATAAGTTAAGGTAATTAGTATTGAGGGAATTAATTTTTTATTGTACATAATATTTTGATGGAAAATTAGAATTAGAATTAAAACTCAAGTTTCCCCATAAAACGCAAAGTAAATATAACATTAAATGGTTTAAATTGCTAAATTAATCTACATTAAAAACACCCTTTATTAAGAAAGATGAGCATTTACATAAAATAAGACAACAAAAAATAAATCAAATTATTCGTAATTACCAAAACAAATCTCATCAAGAACAGTTTTTTATGAAATTGAAATGAAGAGTTCATTAGTAGGTGTATTCCTAATCGCTCTTTTATTATGCAATTAACACGAGAATAATTGTTTCAGGCTGCGAAATAAGGGAACTAAAACCAACGCCAAAGGAGTCCAATTTTGAATAAAGACTGTGAAAAAAGCATTATGGTGCAAATGGGGCGATTAATGTTATTTTTACCGAGTTGATTGTTATGAGATACCGGAAGGCATGATCATTAGGGAAGCCAAATGTTTGTAAGGCAGGTTTTGTAAAGGGTTAATTCATCAGATTAAATAGTTTCATGTGTTTAAAATTTTATTTTTTAAACGCTGAAGCTACAACACGAGTGCAGTTATTCGATTAATTTATAAAAAAAAGTCGAATTCATTATGTTCTGATAGTTTTTTTTCTTTTATGTACTCACCGCATTTTAAATATACTGTGCAAGTACAACGTTACTTATTTGAGCACGTTGTAAAACATTTGATGCATTATAAAACTGGTAGACTACCTACATTTTGTGCTGTAACTTTTCACCCCCCAAGAAGTGAGATTTTACACCAAAAAAATATAAAAAACGAGAGACCGCAATGTTGCCTCCAATTTGTAGTGAAATTTAACTGATCCCTTACTGGAGTGCACTAGTGCAACTAGTGCAATGCACTAGTGCAACTTCTGTAATTTGTGGAAGGATCTTCACATAATTTGAGTTTTATAAGCTCACATTGGAGTGTTTGTATTGTTAATCCCAATAACATGATAACTGTACACATGTTTACAGTATTAAAGAGAGCAGAGTTATAGAGTCATCTAGTCATTAGGTCATCTTTCCAATTATGGTCTTTTTTATGGTGATATTATGTATCAGTTATGACTAATTAGAAGTTTGAAAAAGGACACCTTGATGTATTTCCACACATTTCAAGATATTGTGTAGATTTATTAATTTATTACTATACAACTATTTATAAGATGTTAAACTTCATAAAAATAATATTTTAATGTTATTAGGCAGATTCAAATTCTATGTAATTTATTAATGCATTGATGCTGAGTTCTATAATTTTCATCCTTTGCATAATCGACACCTGCAACAACATTTATATAGATCCTCACCAGAGAATTTCGTAAACTCAGCTGCTTGTCGAATCGTAATTCATCTAGAAATCCCAATCATCAGTGTCCCGCAGTTGCAAGCAGATATTCGTCTCTGTTACACTTCGTCATCGCTCTACTCTGCAATTATATACACCAGAGGAAACTGGACGTGGATGGCTATAAAGGGCTTCAAATGGTCATTAATCTAGACGTATGGTTCAACCATTTGTTCTAAATTAAGGAAGCATGTTAGGGGAACAGTTTCTGGTGCTATAAGAGGAGTCTTGCGAGGCTATTACTGAATTTATGAGTATTATATATGTCATCTTACAAAATGCTATAGACTAACAAAAATAAATGATGTCAAAATTTTCAATAAAAAAACTGATATAAAATCACCACATGTTGTTATAACTTAAAAATTCAAATTTATAATATGAGTCAAGGAAAAAGTTAATGAAAAGAAATTGAATTATGTAACAAAAAATTCCCAGTAATTTCAGCATAAGGCATTAAATATTAGGTGTTGGCTTGGATATTACACTTTTTTGCTCATTTTTAGCATGAAGGAAAGTTTAAAATAAAACAAAAAACAAATGAAATGTACAAGGAAAACGGTTGTACTTTTTATCGAAAATTAAAACATATTTCGACAGTTCTCATTAAAGAAAGTATATGGCTAGCTCTACTTTATTTAAAAACTTTCTTGGATTATTTGAGTACTTTAATATAAAGCAGAATATGTTAAAAGAGTACGAATTTTAATCTAGTTTTATATTTTTCTATAAAAAATAGTCAATTTTATTTTAATTAATAGCCGAGAACATATATGTATAGTCATGGAGAGACGCATTCATGGATAAAAATGTTAATGCTACAAAGCACAAAAAATATTAATTTACAAATTTAAAAACAAAATAGAATGAGTGGGTTTGTAACAGAAACGGACAGCTATAACCGTTATGAAAGCTTCCCATTTTTACGTTTTTTAACATAGTGTAAAAGCTAAAATTCATGTTTAATATGCTCAAAAAACATAGCAAACATAACAGCAATTAATTTTTATTTGAACGAATCTATTTTCAGCAATGATATAAACGAATTACTTTGTAGAAATTAATAAGAATTACGAGATTGCTTTGTCCTTAAGGAGAATAAATATTGGGCTTAGTGCTTAATTGAATTCTTTCTCTTCATTGCGCGAAAGGAATGTAAGAGATGTCTTTAAAAAATAACAAATTAAGTACTGACAACGTGGAATTTATCTTTGTAACAAGCGTACTGTGAAAATGTGGATAATTACATTGAAGTACTTGTAACTGATAAAATTAGGCAAATTAGTTAATATTGAAATACAGTAATTAAATATATTCATATAAAATAGAATGTGTAAAAAGTAAGATCTATATTTTATATAACATCCAATCAGCTTTCGTAACGTCTTACATTCCATCTGTCTCATGTTATCAATTGGTTAACTTGGAAATATACAAGTATAGTGACCTTAGACATTGAAGTATACTTTCATGTCTACTTTTTGAAGAAATTGTTCTGGGGAAGAAGATCAAGTGGCTATGCAGAGAAGATCAAGTGGCTATGCAGTAGGTTTTTTTAACAGATTTTTAATCTAACTAAAAACTTTAACATCTCAGAATATACATTAACTATACTAATTTGCATCGAAATTTTGGAACTTCTTTTAAAAAATGAAAACATAAAAAATAATAATATTTTCAAACCATTATGCTCGCATAGCGTAAAACTACAATGATCTCGTATTCAAACAAATTTTGAAATAAATGGAATTGCCTACTTTCCTGTTACTTTATTATTCACTGAAGTTCTTACATTACGTATGACAGACGGAAACAGGTATAAAATATACTTATCTGGTGTCATAATTTAAAAAATAATAACATTTTAAAATCGGATTTTTAGAAATAAAGTTAAATCAGACTATAATATGAAAGATGGACAGAAAAGCATACAATCAGATACACTCTTAAAACAAACGAGCGGTTTTAACTCAGTCTGAGTTAATTTCCACTCCTTTCCGTGCCGAAAATGCACTTCTCCTATGAGAGTGAATTTCACTCTTTTGTTTTAAGAGTGTAGACAAAAAGTATAATAGGTAGGTCTCTGATGTCATACTTCTTAAACATTTTTTTAATCAGACGGATAGAACGAAATAGTCAGGGGGTGGGGAAGGAACAGCCGGATGGAAATCTCCGTGATTTAAATACCTACTTTCCTTTTTTTATATAAAAAATTCTATGTAATAAAATTAAAATAAGCTAAAAATTGGAAATTTATTTTCAAAACAAATTCAATAAGAGTGAAATTGTGTTAAATTATTTACTGCATGTGTATCGCCTTAAGAAAATTCTTCGACAACTAAAATATCATAGTTTAAAGAAAATATGTTATTGCCCAATTTTAATAATAAACACTTTGCGTTTGCAAATTTTTTGTGGTACATTTTTTTATTCATTTTTCAAATTATTGTCAGCGACATTGTCTATTAATCAGAATTGTATGGGGAAAAAATTGATATTATAAGATTAAATTAAAATAATGAACAATAGCCGACGACAAATAAGACGTTTCATTAACTCAAAATCATACATGTTATATAAATTTATAGATTAAAATATGGAGAAAAGTTTTATTTTGTTTATGAAATTTCCCCAAAAAACTAACATTTAGGTTAAATGCTATATAAAATACACTATTTAATTTTGAAAATGTGTATTAGATAATATGTTAAACAAATACTAATACAAACCCGTTATATCAATAAAAAAAAACTTGCGTCTCAGGCATAAAACAGTAGTTTTTCACATTCACCGATGCTGTATTTTATTTATTTTCACGGAAACACTTGTAACGTGTTAAACAATGCATATACTACTCAATCTAAATGTTTATTAAATTTAAATTCTTTGATGCTGTGTTTACAAAATAATTTAAAGAAAATGAAACGAAACTAATTGAATTATTGAAAAAAAACACAAACATTCAAAAATCCGTCATTTCTTAGTTTTACAATTTTTTATGCACAGAATTTCAATAAAGAAATGAAAATACGAAGTACCATAAAAAATAAACTAGTTGAGAAAAATAATAATCGGATAAAGAATTTTTGCTAATGGAGGATTCGAGTTAGCCCAAGTATTTTTAAGTAGCTCTTTGAAGGAATTTTTTCTTACTCTTATTTTTGAAAAGCATTTTGAAAAGAAAAATAACGGGTCTGTGAAATTAAATATCGTAGAAAATACTTAAAAGATTTACATTTAAAACTTCGATGCTGCTAGAAAAACTACGTACGTATAAAAAATAAAGTTTTTATATTTGATATTTTGAAATAATCTGTTGAAAACTAAATATTATTGATTTAATGAAATTTGAAATACATAAATTAAAAGAAATAAAGACACGTAATTTATTTATTATTGAATTGAATGTCGAAAAAATAGTTACACATATATAACAATCTTAATATTGCATTTACTAACCAAAATATAACAAAAACAATCTTCTTGATTTAAAATTATTAATTAAAATTATTTTCTACAAATTTGTCTATGAAATCGAAATGAAATGTGCAATAAATTGTTTTTTAGCAATTTAATACCTATTAAAAGCATTGACTCCTTATTTTATAAACATGGGATATTTAGAGTTTTGTACTAGATGTGTGACACATATTAGTCTAAAGGTATAAATTTAATTCAAGTTTTTGCGTTTGATATTATCTTTTATCCTTTTTTAAGTAATGTATTTTACTCTTAAATGTAGTGCGGCAAGTAATCAGACACAGTTTCCCACAAAAACATTGGCAAAAGTACAGATATTTCACAACTCGTTTGTTAAAACGAAAATTGCTGTTTCGTCTCCCAAACTATTTCATATGATGGCACATCTCATGAATTTCACAATATTTGTTGCCAAATATTGCCCCGCTTTTCCAATATCCCTGTTCGGGGACACAGAGGCGGTCCCTTGCGGAATAACAAAGTGAATCTTCAATGAGATTCCAAAAAATATTATACAGCAATACTACAGAAATGATTCTTTAAGTGTCTGGAAAGGGGCTTCGAAGGAAATATACAGTTCGCCCACATACTAGGAAAGGAGTTGAAACTTCAATCTTGTATCCATTTCCCAAGACAGTCTGAAATAGTTTAACTGTTGGATACGAATAATGAAATTGGGTTTATTAAATATTGACAGAGCATCTAAAACAATAGAAAAAAGATATTTATTGATTGATTGAATAATATTTATTTTTTATTCAAATTTCTAACTTTTAAACTCATTGTTTTAATTTACAAACCTAACTTTTTTTTAACAAATGTTGCTGGAAAGCGTACAATATTGGAATTGCACATAACAAGTAAAAATATAAATTCAAAATTATTCAATTTACATTTATACAAATATGTGTGTTTTTACATCTATACTATTGTTTATTACACTTGTGTATGTTTGCTTGTATGAAATATATCTAGGTCTGTACCCCCAAAACCTAGAGATATGAGAAATATGAGTCAAAATACGCAGAATGAAACGGAAAGTTATTCCATTACATTAAAACTTTCTGCGTTTGTTAGTTTTGTAGTTATGAATTTTTTAGTCGACTTTTTAGACTTAACCATTGTGAACGGTTAAGTCTCCAAAGACTAAACAGAAAGACTTAACCGTTTTAGAGCCGCTGTGAACTATCTGTTCTTGTGAAATAACAAATTAAAATTAATTATAAGAACGCAAGTTTAATTGGTGATATTTTTAATTTGAATATTATTAGTATTTTTTATATATTTACTTTAAATCTTTATTTAATTTTAATGCTTCATCAGAATTACTCAACGCAATTTTATTTTGTTAGATGTTTATAAATGATATTTCTCAATTTTTTACTTTTAATTGCCTAATATGAAATCTAAGATAATGCAAGTATTATGATGGGGTCGAAAATCCGACATGGAGATTTTGTGTTTTTTACACGTTTTGGAGAATGCTGATTCTGAAAAAGGGTTTTTTTAAACATTGGTCCGTCTGTCTGTCTAAAATCACTCCACAGATCGAACTAAAAGAGCAACGGACTTCAAATTTGATACAGGAGTTCCTAGTACGTAACGAACATCATAATAAGGTTTTCAATAAAATTGCGTATGCTCAAGGGATATCTGCTACAGAACTTTTTAGGTTTTATGGTTATTAAAATTACGACATAAAGTATATAATTACCTTTAAATGTGTGCATTGATTTTAAGTGGTAACTGAAAATCGTTCAGTGGCACATACTATTAGTTTATAATTTAAAATCAAGTTAACTGTCATTCATTAAAAATTAAGTTTAAGTCCATAAACTAGTTATATCTATTCTGTATAAATTATGCAATAAATACACAAATCGCATATAAATGAAAACTTTTTTTAAAAATATTAGTTTCTTACAATTGTTATTTATTTTAAACTTTCCAGCAATATTCGTTAAATAAAATAACAAAAACAATGTTTGTAAAAAAAAATAATAAAGTCAAATAATGAGTTTAAAAAGTTAGGTATTTTACTATAAAAGGAATATCTTTTCTATCTAACGGATGTCTTTTTTTCATTGTTTTCGAAGCTTAGTGTCAACACGTAATATACACGGGAAATGATTGTTTATATCTTAACACTTAAAAAGTCTACCAATTTTGATTGTATATTTCACCATAATCATATTTTTTGAAAAACAAGTTGCAAATATTTTTGTCTGAGCAATATTTCATTTCCAAAGAAGCTGTAACTGGAAACTTACTTTCTAGTAATAGGTTCATATTATAAAGATTATTAATACCAATTCTAACGCTTTTCATTTTCTGCTAGGCAATTTTCTTAACGTTTAGCATCAGTACTTCCAAACCACACCCAATACGGATGAATATTTTATAGGCTCTCAGAAAAGCTTTTACTTGAGAGATCTTTATTAAACCTATGTGAAGTATATTTTAGAAGGATATTTTTCCGTGGAATATTCGAAAAAGATACTTCTGAACGGTGGATTTTTTTTTTATCTGGCATGCCAACAGTATGCTCTCAAAAATAAAATAAAGTAAACTAAAAATGCAAAGATTTTCAAAGAGAATTTGGCTGATCCCTTTTTACCGTCGGTATTTTGATATATCATCTGCATTTTTACAGCAATTTATTTTTGGTCAGGCACATACATCGTGTACTTTGATAAATGTTCACATCAAATGGTTGTGAATCTCACTTTTCTCTCGAGATAGGAAAATATACGGAGCGAAATTTATTTTTGTATTTGAGAAAAAAATATTGTCGGTTAACATAATAATGTGACATATTTGTTTGATCGCATACAGTCGAAAGAGAAATTGAATTTTAAAATAATCCAACATGCATCAAATGTTATATATTTAATTTTATTTTTGAAACTATGTTTACTCACACATATTTTTATCGGCTGAAATGTTTAGAAGTGCAAAACTAATGTGTTAATGCAGAATAGCTAAAATAAATTCATTAGTATGCGTATGCAGTTTTTGGGGAAAAGTCAGACAAAGTAAACGTATAAGTATGTTTCACAACACATTAGCACTTAAAAATATAAAGGTGTCTTTGGGAAAAATAATTACTCAAAATGTATAATTCCTTAAAAGCATCCCGGTCAAGCAATTAAAACTATTTTTTTATTTAAAATAATATATATTACATATAACGTAATTTTTTATGTATTACATCGAACAAGTATTATAATCTAACATTTTTATGACGGATATTCCGTTTAATTATTCTTTATTCATATTTTTCAAAGATTTATTATTTGTTTTCGCTTTTGTTGAATTCTTTTGTATTTTAAACGATTGTTTGAGCATGTTAAAACATTTTGTTTTTATATAATGTTACAATAATTTTTTATTGAATATTTTTAACTTTTACATATTTTGAAGAAAACAAGATGCCAATACCTTCTTCACATGTTTATCTACAAACTAGCATTATTTTGCTAAAAAAATAAATAAACATAGTTTTTGGCAGTAAGTGGTTAAATAATGCACATTGAGCTGGAAATTGTGCTCCTTATACGGATGGCAATTTCCCAGGCAGTCGAAATTTGATGCTTGCCATTGGACAAATGGCAATACTTAAAAGGATTTAAAAGCTAACAGAATGTCTTTTCAGAGTGTTATGTAATTTATTTGCAAACTAAAATATCCGAAAAGAGTACACCCGGAATATATGTATTTTTAAAGTCAGTTTATTAAATATAGTTAATCTTCATTCGGATAGTTTTGAATTCAAGAAAATTGTCTAACTTCCTGTTTAGTGTAACTATACTTTTGCAATCTTTTATAGAGGTATAGTAAATTATTGCTAAATATTGCACACACAAAAATGTGGCGTTATCACTAACAATGAAGTTTAGTGAGATTTCGTTCCCGTTTTTTAACCAGTCAATTGCCTCCAAACTTTGGGTACAACAAGACGCATTACTTATAATGCTTAAGTGAAATATTTAAGTTCTTGGATGCTTTTCTGCTACTGCAAGTCTGTCAAAGAGTTGTATCAACTTTATTTTTATTGATACGTAGACAATTCTTAACATGAAACAAAAAAATGTATTTTGTAATAAATCTACGGTTATATATTACTTGGTAATAGATTAAATATACTTATATTTTTGGAATAGTAAGTTTAGTTTGCCCCGCGTGAAATTTTGTAAATTCTGCTTCGTCGCCATATTTTGCTTTAATATTACATTAACGAAAGGTTTAAATTATTCTGAAAAGAAACACATAGTTAGGTGTAGGCAAAAACCAACTTTAAGTATATTCAACGATAAAACTGTAAGTTTATTTCAAGTATGTTTAATTTGGATTCGAATACAACACCAACTGAACAAAGATTCTCGTGGGAGACATAAGATGGGTTGTTTCATAAACCAAGCAAACAGTTGGATTCCTTTAACGGCTCATGCCCAATATAAGGCATGTTGAAAAATTACCCCATTGGAAATCTAGCCCCAGTCTCCCCTGTAATATTGTATTCATATCACCATTGATTTAAAGCACAAGTGTTTCAAACAAATGAATATTACACAAACTCATACATCATAATACATTAAATTAAGTTTAACAAATCTAAATTAGTTTACGTATAAGTAATTAAACAACTTTAAAGAAAAGTTAAATTTGTTGTAAAATTTTTTGAAAATCTTTTATATTTAAATAATACATTGAAAACAAAAGGAATCATAACATAAAAAATTTTCAATTAAAAATAGGTAATTAAAAACATATTTCGGCTCGACATTAAAATAACCTAAAATTTATTATAAACATTCGATTCCGATTTTCTTTTCTAGACAAATTTGTTTTTTAATGCAAAAAAGGGCTTATTTATTAGTTTCAACTAAGAATTAAAAACTTTTTGGGCAAAAGTGTCGGATACAAATGGTTGATATTAACGTAGCTCTACGACGACGAAATTAAATACTCCGATTATCCTAATTCTAATCACTGCAGTGTTGAGCCAAGAGGCGGTTGCAATTTAGCCAGTGGAAGGAGCGGTTTAAACCAGTTGGGGTGTAGCTCGAGCAGAGCCGTTGCGTTGCCGTATATTAAAGTGGAAATTGCAAAAGGTTTAATATTCCGTCCTCATTATGTACATCAAACATATCATTACAGTATCCATATGTTACCATTACGAGAGAGTAGTAATTTGTTTCACGAAAGCTCTCGACTTGATAATATAATATGCCTGAAACTGAAAGCTCCATATGAAATGAGACCATTTACCAAAACTTTTTTTATTATTCTGTGTTATTTATTTTTACTATTAATTTTCTTTAAGGCTTAACGTATTGTCAGAAACTTTTTGCTTTGTGGTCTTATTTAATATTTCAATAATTTAAGAGCTTCTAATGAGCGTAAGTAAGCCAATTTTTTAAAACTTTATATAGAAATTTAAATAAAAAATATATTTTAAATGAATAATAGGTACTGCTAAAATGTCATTAAAATATTCCTTTGAAAATCAATCTAATATTGCTATTCAAACATAACTCTATTTATTAGTTATAGTAAAAACAAATATTAAAAAAAGTTGATAGAAATATGTGTGCATCAGAATTTTTTTTAAAAAATATTTTTTGTTTAATGTGCAAATAAAAGTATCGAATCTTAAGGCCCATTAAAGGTCCTTTTATCAACCAGCGTTACGGTAAAATGAATACCCTGAGACATTTTTTATGCTTGAAAAAAAACGAAAAACTATGAAATTTATAAAAAAAGAGAATTAAATCTTATTCTATCAACATTGTCTTACCCCTAATGATTGAGTTAATGCATTGGCCCAGCGGCCTATTTGGCATTTATTTCACACTAATTGTTCCAGGAGAAATGAAAATGATAAAAAAAATAGAAAGAAAAAAGAGCGACATGAATCTACTGGTAATTTTTTTCTTCTTGATGATTATTTCTTTATCTAACGTATTTGAACAAAGGTATTGAATACACTTTTTTTATATTTGTGTTTCAGAAGTGTTTTTTTTTAAATCAAACGAATCTTTGTTAGATATAAATCTAATTTTTATTTTTTGACTTTATAATAACTTTTTTTTTCAATTTTTATAGAAAATGTACTCTCTCTTTGAATTACAAATATTAGTAGATCTTATTTAGAAAAAATATTAACACGAACGCGGTGCAATTTTTTCTATCAAACTATTATTTACTTATAATTGCTCGTTTTTTAAAAGCTCGCTTTTTAGCTTTTACTCGCTTTTTAAAAGCTTTTTAAAAACAACAACTTTTATTAAAATCATTTCAAATTATTATTAAATTTTATGTTTTTCAACCTTTTATTCGTTTGAATAAATATATCTTTATTTCAGCGTTCTTTTTCGTTCAATGATTTATTAAATTTATTATAAATGTTTATAAATTTATTCAATCTCGTCGCACTAAGAAAATATCTGAATGTTTTTATTGTTAAATAGTCTGTTAGAAACCAAGCCATTGTAGCTAGTTTAGAAACTAGTAAGTAGTTAGTAAAATTATTAATTAGTTATTAATGGTAGGATATAAAATTACGCCATGATTTTTACGAAACTTTTCCCATTATAAGTAAAAAAATGAAATCTCGCGCGAATTTCTTTACTAAAACTTCCATAAAAGTTACCACGATAAAAATTATAATTGTAGCTAGAAATACCTCGCAAAAACTTACCAACATTTTACTCCGATCCCCAACCAGGGAGAAGATTTTGTTTTAACCCGATTTTTTACTGACTTGGTTGCTATGGCTACAGATAACAATAATCTAAAAGAACCGATAAACGAATTTCATTTTTACCCCCCGAGAAAGGAATATATATCAGCCGATTTTTCCTTTCTGATCTTTACTCAAATATATGAATCGTCTGAAGAAATAGAGTAACTTATACTATAAAATATTTTAAAGTTTTCAAGTTTTTCAGTCATATGTTATGGAATAACCATATATTTGCTTCAACAATATGCATTAAAAGTGTAGTATTCTTAGTAAAAAATGTTTTGCATGTTCTAGTACGTAAGAAACACACTAAAAATTAAAATAAATATCATAAGCATTATTTGAACATTAAGAAAAGAAAATTGATGCTAAATGCTTTCAAGTTATAAAATTGTAAAATCCTTAAAAGCCAATAGTAAAAAAATGCAGAACCCTCTTAAAATGCAGTTTTATGGGAGAATAATATTAAAACATTTTCCTGCCTTTTTTCCGAAATGGTGCACAGAGCCCATGTGTAAGAAAGTTAAAGATAACAAACAAAGATATTATTTATAAGAACCATCAAAAACAGCAAAATATTTACTCAAATGTAGTTTTAGATTGTATTGCTTTGAGTAAAAAAATGCAGAACCCTCTTAAAATGCAGTTTTATGGGAGAATAATATTAAAACATGTTCCTGCCTTTTTTCCGAAATGGTGCACAGAGCCCATGTGTAAGAAAGTTAAAGATAACTAACAAAGATATTATTTATAAGAACCATCAAAAACAGCAAAATATTTACTCAAATGTAGTTTTAGATTGTATTGCTTTGAGTAAAAGAATGCAGAACCCTCTTTAAATGCAGTTTTATGGGAGAATAATATTAAAACATGTTCCTGCCTTTTTTCCGAAATGGTGCACAGAGCCCATGTGTAAGAAAGTTAAAGATAACAAACAAAGATATTATTTATAAGAACCATCAAAAACAGCAAAATATTTACTCAAATGTAGTTTTAGATTGTATTGCTTTGAGTAAAAAAATGCAGAACCCTCTTTAAATGCAGTTTTATGGGGGAATAAGAGCTTACGAGTTATGGAAACAGACAGTGGTAAAATTAAAGGAAAACCTTGTGCAGGGCATTTTGTCGTTTTAACAGAAAAAATATAATAAATGAAGCAACACGTATTTATACTAAAAAAATATTTGTTTATCCTAAATTAGGACCTATCGAACTATAATAAAAGTAACTTTAATTATATACCTTCTATGATACCGAAAGTTTTATGACAGAATGCTCTTAACTTCTGGTTTTTAGTGACATGGTCGGTATTTTTCTTGTTGGGGTTCTCTGTTTCACATTAATCTTTCGTCATAGCTCCATTTGAAAGAACTATTTACCAAAATGTAATGTAGCCGTTCTTTCTTCTTCACAGAACGCAACATTTCAAGACAACCAACAATTTTCTCTACAACTTGATTCCTTCACGCTCTGAGTGAAAAAGTGACCCTTCTCCCACTGAGTTAACAAGTCAGAACTGTCCTTTTCCACGTACAGGGCGTCATGGCTCAATGTAAGCCTACCCAAAAATGCCAAAAATTGATTTAATGAAACAATTGCACAATTACACAACTGTATGCTTTTCAATGATATTTCTTTTCATACATTACTTTCAGTAAATTACAAATTTTGGTGGAAATGTAAATTGTTAGTAATGAAACTTTTAGTAAAACAAAGATATTGAGAAGCATTTTTCAGTGAAATGTAATTTAAAACACAAAATCCTTTAATAATTGCTTAAATAACATATTTTTTAAATAAATACTATATTTTCTTGCAAATTATAACATACGAATTTAATAGTGTAATATAATTTTTGAATTTAAGATTTTATTTCAAAGAGAAAAAGAGAAGAAGCACTCTAAAAGTTATAATTATATATTAGAAGGATGCCAAACAATCAATAAAGCTTTAATTTAATAAGTTTTATATAATAAGTTTAAGCTTTATTTAATAAGCTTTATTTATTAAGCTTATTTATTAATTTATTAGCTTTATTTATTAAGCTTAAATTTATAAGCTTTATTTAATAAGTTTAAGAAGTTTAGGAAAGAGGGAGAATACACCTCATCACAGTGATAGCTAGGATTCTAGCACATTGTTTAACGGAATGTTAATTGGTGTCTGATTTAGTCTCTATGTCAACCTATTTATCGCAGTAATCAATCCATTGATGTAGAAAATGTGAAAAAAAACCAAAAACAACTGTAACTTAATTAACACTTTTGTACACAGTATTTTATCTTGCAAAATGATTACTTCCAAACAATAGCTTTTCATTTATCCGCAAGTTCCAAAAATTTAAAAAAGTACTATTTTTGGCCAACTTTCCTATTTTTTAATTCGAAGAAATAAATAAAATTAGTTCTAAAAGATGTCAAATATCCTACTTAAATGCTCACTAAAATTTGTATAGAAAAACAAGTGTATTTGTAATAATAACTGTCTCCTATAACATCTTTCACACACCTTGAAACCTCCAAAAAATTGCCAAACACAATTGCAACTAAATGCGATGTTTGGCGATTATTTTCTAAGATGTATAAATCTTGGGTGAAAGCAACTTCTAGGTGACAGTAACTGTTACAAACCTACTGGTGTTTCTGAAAGAATTTCAGAGAGTATTAAAGTAACAGGAAAGAAGGCTACTTCAGTTCTTTTAGAACTTGTTAAAATTCAAGAACAAAAAATATTTTTTTGTAAGTTTTTAATGTGCGTTTTACTTGAAATTAATAAATAGAAAAAAACAGTTTTGATTAAAAAACAAGCCATTTTAATGAATCTCATATTTGATCTGTAAATGTGCAAGATTAAATTTAATTAAACATAATTTTTAGTTTTACCTACACTTGCATCAAAGTTAAACCGAAACTATTATAAAAAGAAAAATAGTATATTGACTTATAAATACGGGGTTAAGTTTCAATTCTATTGTAAACACTAACACTGTGAACCCTTCAACGATAATCGAATTTCCACACAGACACACCACTAATCATTACCGTAATCTTCAACACATCGGTGTTACAGTTAGCTTCCGTTGAATAACGATCCCTTCCTCCCTGCACCCCAAGATTACCAAAATTAATATTCCTTCGGCGTTCGATCTTGTGTTAATTAAAGTTAATTTCCGTACATGAATTTCGAATTAGGAAACACATTAGGCCAGTGGATGCTTTTGATTAAATGCTATAGCGAGTTTGCAGAAGTCTGTGCTGAGTATGTAATTCTAGGCTAATATAACATTTATAATATTGTATTACGGAGACAATGATATTGATTGTAAATGTTAATGGTATTAAACAAACAATGATTTTGAATGTTATTTCGAATACAATAATATTGTATTGCAAGCAAATATGTCCCGAGTTATTAAAATGGGGTTGTTTCACGGAGGATCTGGCAATAGCTCCGCGGTCTTGTTTTCCTGTCTCTCGAATTACTTTTGTTTTGGTTGGTTGGTAGAGATAATCAGGCTTGTGTGCTGACCAAGCACACTAACCTGAATATAGGTCTACCAACCAACCAACTTAACCAAAACAAAACACTTCGAGAGACAGGAAAACAAGACCGCGGAGCTATTGCCAGATCCTCCGTGAAACAACCCCATACCCCCCAATATATTTCCCGTGCAACAAAATTCATAAAATATACCAATTTGAACCACTGACAGTTATCTTTTTCTTTTGTAGTTTTTTTATTAAAATATTCCATTTAAAAAATACCTCATTAAAAATAGGTTATTTTATTTAAGCACATTATAAATACAACATAAATAAATGTTATTACAAAACTGTCAATTTTTAGTTGCATCTTGTGTAAAATCTTACTAAATGAAGCCTTCATGGACACTATGTATCTCATCCAAAAAGCCAAAGGCAACTTTTTTTTTACCAAAAAAAAATAAACAAGAGCTCCAGTCATCGTTCCCGTGAGTTTCATCAATGCAATTTCGTTCTTCGATTTTTCATTTTCAACACTTCATTAATTATTGGCCATCGTTAAGCGAACCATCAACAGACGTTCAAAAGCAGTCTAGTTTATGGCGCTAACACGGATCGTTATGTCAATTTTCTGATTTGAAAAGAGTGTAACTGACACAACTGATTTCCATTCAAGTGAGTACTAAAATACTAATTAAAATACGAGCCTATGGTGATATAAGTTGTAATCCAGAAAAGCTCACGTATTTTCGTAAAAAAAACATTACCTAAGTTTTGTCACCCCTGTTGTAATTTCAGTTGAACAAAAACATCAATAATGAAGCCGTACTATACATCTCAGCTTTACTTTACTGTTAAAAAATTTTAGTGCTAGATTGCACCGGAATCCTGAAACTTTCTAGCTTCCACTACTATTTGGACCATGGATTTATCAATTTTTTTAGTTAAACCATAACTTTGATGCACCTCAAAAGTGGCATATCAACGCTCCAAATAGTAGTGGCAGCTAGAAAGTTCCAGGATTCTGGTGCAATCTTCAAGCAATATTTTTAACATTGTTTGGAGAATGTGAGTTTTAGAACTACACCTTTCAAATTTTACTAACTAAAATTTGTAACGGAATTGAATTAATTTTTTCAGAAACCCCACAAGTTCACGAAACATATTTTTGGAGAAATTGAAAAAATAGTTTTGACAGCAATGGGTTCCTCCCAGAAATGCTATATTCGATTGCTTCCCATGGCTGTGCAAAACACTGGATTAACAGAATTTCTTCACAGAATGTGTGTTTACACAGGGTGAATTGATTAGCATCAAAACTTCAATTTTCATAAAGTTGGGACTTATGGGGCTTCTGAAAAAATTGATTCAATTAACACCGAAAAATGAAAAATATCTCAAGCTAACAGTATTATGAATTTCCCAAAATCTTGCACCTAAAATACATAGTTAAAGTCGATCTGATAAAACTTTAGTACGGCGTTGTTTAAAAACCATTCGGAATTTTTCAAACTTCAAATTATTGGTCCGGTATATATATATCCCACCATGAGCTAAAACTTTGACGGAATTTCTTAAAAAATACAAATTTAGATAAAATATTGATTATGTATGTTTTATGGTACTTACATGAAATTGATATCCATCACAAGCATGTTTGTCTAGCTTCATTCGGAATGATTCTCTGATAATTTGAAAATTTCCAAAACTTTAAATACATCTTCTTCGTAATTTTTGTACCTCATAGCAACAAGGGTATAATGTTACTTCAACTAACATAAAATATACCTTTCAGGCTCTGCGAAACAAATTTGTGTAACTATTTTCGTGACATTTATTAAATGCAGGCGTTTTGCTTTTATATTAAGTACCTTATTCTTATATCATATAAATAGCTTATATATTTTTATATTTATTAATATAACACAATTGTTTTAAATACTTGAAACATATTTAACGAATCCTAATTCAGGCTGACAAATAAACTTCCCTTTACAATTCTGTCAAACCATTCTTGCGACTCGTAAGGGAAAGACGCTGTAAAAAAAATAACTATACTTTGCTAAAAGGGGTAGAAAAAAATCCCCAAAGCACTTAGAGGCAAGTTCTTGTTCGTCAGCATGAATTATGATTCCGAGTTGGGAATTTTGAAAAGCATCTCTTTATTAGTTTAATGTGGAAAATATTTTGTGGCAGAACCTATGAATACTCATAAAAATGCTTTTAAAGAAGTGCGCGACGATTTATTGGATTTTAAACACATTCTGTTAAGGAAATTGTATTATGTTTCCGTTGCACTTAAGAAAGTCTTGCGTATAAATGGCAATGATGTATAGGTAAATGAGATGAAAGAGTAGATATTAAATGTTCTCATGCAAATTTAGTCTTTCTTAATGTTATTTATTTATCTATTAAAATAGGAGCATATTACTTATGATTTACTTTGTCATTTATGAAATGTGTTTTAATTTAGAAATATTTTTAATGAACAGTGCTCTTTAATTATTAAGCGCAGTAGTTAGGATTTTTAATACACAGAAAACTTTACCATTTATCATTTTTTTGAAAATAAAATGTCCGTTAAAATTTGACAGGTGCCCGGCGGACACGGGCAAGTGGAAACTTTTCTATCTGCCAATGCCCTCCGCTATTATTTTATTTCGAATTTTTAATTTTATTTTTGTATCCGTGAGAGTCAGTTAACATAAAAGATTTCTGGTTGTCTTACGGGTTACCAAATAAAATTTAATTAGAAAATTAGCCAAATTCTGCTTAAAAATAGCCAAAAAATTACCGAAGTTAACTTTTTGTTAGTCTGTACTGATATGTAACACTTTTTTTTTTTGAAAAATTGTTTGAAATACAATCGTGAAATAAAACAAACTTTAAATCATTGGATAATTTTTCTTTAAATGTACTCGTAGTGTAGCCTGAACAGTTATTTATATTGTTTTATGTTTTATCATTGCTTCGAAATATTGAAGTGAAATAGGTCGTAACGAAAGCCAATATATAAGAGAAGAAATAGAGTTTTCTCGTAAGCAATCGGTTTTTAATTCAACAAAAAAAATGTTTTACCAATATAAATAAAATAAACGCCATAGAAAACCGTTTCAAAACTTCATTTATCTCTAATACTTTCTCTAAAGTTTCACAACAGTGTTGCAACAAATAAAAATTTTGAAGCAAAAAAAATATGATCAAACACACGTGCAACTTATTCTTAATAAATAAAAACTAATATATTTAAATTAAATCCTACGATACCAGCTTTAAAAAATCTGAATATTCAAACGAAAGAACGCAAAAACTTTTGAAATACGAAAACAACTTTCCCGTTGCATCTGCGTGTTACTAACCCTTTCCATGTATCTACATGTGTGTGAATACTCTGAAAACGAACCGTTTGACAAAAAAAATCTCTAAAACAAAATATTGATAAAAGTTTTTGAAACTTTGGATTTGAGTTGAAACCTGGCCAGTGGAACCACTTCTTTCCGGAAAGACGAAGACACCAATTAAAAAATTTTCGTCGTGAACAGACAAACACGCTGACAAGGAAACGGACAAGTGGAATAAAACCTTGAATATATGACTTTATTGGTTAATTCCATGTAACTGTAGTCTAAGTAACAATTTGAAAAAGCTTTTTAAAATTGAAAAGTAAATCAAATTAAATAAAACACGTAACATTATTTAGTTGCAATACATGTAGATCAGCTATTCCGCTCATTTAAAGTTAAAAGTTTTTCTGATAATCAGTTTTTACATACATGACTTACACTACAGAAAGGGAAATTTGGCATGGAATTAGACAAAAATTAAATCTAACCAATTAAGTTTTAAAGATCAAAAGAACGCTTAAAAATTAAATATTTTAATTATGCAAATAATCGGGAACGCTCATGCATACGAGACGTACACCATATTTTAATTTTAATCTCTTTCTGTGATGCAAAAGGTGTTATACGAATGCGATTCCTCTTATCTTAGTTACTTTTTTAAAGATTTGCATCCTTAAAAAGTGTCCAGCTTCTAATGAATGCATATTATACCTAACTCAATATGTATAATACTTTCTACGTATATTTCCTAATCATTGAAATACACATTTAATAAATATTAAAAGGTTAAATCATTCTTGTTTCTTCAGATCAAATGTTTAAATACTCCCCCAAATGTTTAATCAACCCCCAGGATACAAGCGGAAAACAAAACTAGTGAAATGTTCTAAGAACACAAAACATACTTACATACTTACAAACTAAAAGCACAAATATATTTATCAAAAAGATAAAACTCCTTAAAATATTTATTCGTCAACATTCTTTAATACCACCCCAAAATCACCTCTTATTCTGTCATTTGCTGTAAATATCGAAACAAAAACTTTTTTGGGACTCCCCAGGGCAAGATTAAGTCCCCTCCCGATGTCAACAGCAAAAACAGAACACAAAAACAAAGAAAGCCATAAAATCCCATGACCACCATCTTTCATGATTGAGGGTCACTAAGAAACGAAAGGTATGATTTTTCAACAAAAACGTCTGTAAGAATAGTAAAATAAAGATAAGAATGTCGATATAGTCTTTAACAAAATACTTTTAATATTCTTCTTACTGAGGGAAGTTAGTAGCGCTGCATTACTGTTTATGTTTTAGAGAAGTCTGCGGCTGTGAACTTTCAATGAAATTTCTAGCAACTGTGATTCATAAACAGATTACGGTTAAGCAATTTAAAATACTATGCTTGTGAGTGGATGTAGGGGTAGGGGGTAGGGGTAGGTACATATATATTCCGGCTTGTGTGCTTGATCAGAGACCCACTTATATAAGCCTTCGTCAAGTAAGACAGACACAGACAAAGTGTTTACAGTCACAGAGAAAGGAAAGTACACCCAGGGCGAAGGCGGGAATCGAACCCGCACCCGTTACAGCGCGCAGACTTCTAGCATAATGGTCCAAACCACTCGGCCATCCGGGCCCCATATTTAAAGGTATTGATAGAATTTTCAACTCAAACACTTAAATTTATGTAATCAGGTAATGTTTTTTCTGCATACTAAATCAATATACTTATGGCAGTTTTATCCCAAACTGCAACAACTCACCAAATAATAATCCTTTGAATCCGGGCCTCCGAGTGGATGTATACAACCTACTTTTGGTTGTTAACCTATTTTGAAGGTGTGATAATATTGTCGCGCAGAAATTAAGAAGCCCTGTGTTTGTTGCTAACTTATTTTATTAGAATTGAAGTACACGTAAGATGTAAATAACAGAACTGACCCCGAACTATGGGGTCATGGGTTTTTATATACAAGCACCGGAAGTACTTACTTCCGGAAAGGCATAAACTAGAAAGTTCTAGAATGTTCTAATTAATGTACAAATAATAATTTGAAATACACTATGCTGGTATTAGAACCCACAACGGCTTCGACTCTCGGTTCCGTGGGCCGATGCCTTACCGCTGCTCCACAGAATAGCGTCAATACGCATATTTGTTATTTTAGACATATTTATAATGTGAATTGCTAATAATATTTTTAACCAATGAAACAGTTTACGTAAAGATTACTTTATCTCATGTAAATTAGTTTTTAAAAATTTCACAACTAAAGTTTTGTACTTGGCTCTTAATTTAGGGAAAACTCTCAAACTATCTTCAAAATTTATTATGAATAAACAAGTGTTCAAAGTACCAAATATCTGCAAGGAATGCATTTTCTGTGATTTTTTTTCTGGTAGTTAGTGCAGCGAATATTTCCTTACAGTATTAAACCTAACTAAAATACATATTTTCATCATTATAACTCAGAAATCGACTGCTGAAGCAAATCTTGAAAAATTACTTTGTAATTTTGCGCAACTTTCTTGAAAAATATCTTACGACATTAAATTCTCTTAAGGGAAATTTAATTATTTGGAGATTGAGTTATTTCCTCATTTACTTTCACTTAACGATCTAGAGTAAAATACAAAGATAAAATGTTGACGCGTATCCATGTTTAGTTTGACAAAGAATTTTCTTAAGATAATTTTGCATGTACTACGATAAGAATAGGTAACCTTTTTACTTAGTAAAAATATATTTGAGCAAAATTCAATATAAAAATTTCGGTGTTAGAACAGTGCCTTCAAAATTCTCAAATCTCTTTATTAATGTATTGCAAATGAAATAAAAGGAAGCAATAGTATTTGATGACGAATTTTAAATAATAGTATGCGAAAGATAATACACGCACTGAATATAAATATATTTTAAAAATTTCAATAATGGATACGACAAGGGTTTTTCTTACGGAAGATAACCTACAGAAGAGATTCATTTAGAAATCTGAAGTCAAGCATCATTATATCAGTTTTTACTCGTGCCTGTTAACAAGTGGAACCACGTTGCTACTACAAAATTATTTGAATCCCACGTTTGTCTTTTGCTCAATATGAAAAATAGAATACAGACTCAAAAATATAATTTAATTGTAAACCATATTTTTGTATTTAAAAAAACGAAAGATGAAGCACACATGTACTTAAAAGTATATTGAAAAACTATACTACAAATGTATTTATTTTAAGTCATTCTTTTTCTGTTATTAACAGAATTTTTATTGTGTAAAAAAAATTTTAAGCATCTATTTTAGTTTTTATTAAATATTCTAAAATCTTTTTTATTGTCATCTTTCCAGTTTTTCGAAATAATTTAAAAATAAAAAAGACCAATGCCAAACTAAATGTCTACCTCTTTGAAACAGAAAAGCAAGTTTAAAACTAATAACCCAACCAGCATCCCTCATTTCCAACATTTAATAAATGGTTTCGACTCAACAGCGATAAATTCCCGAAATTCATTTTCCGTGACATTTCATTTCTGGTCGAATGCACACGAAAAAGAACCAACACAAGCCTTTATATCCCATCAATAGAAAATAACTCTCTTTGATAGACACTGGAAACATGGGAGGCATGAAAAAGACCCCTTGTGCGACGATGTTTGCTTCGTGTTCTTCAGACGACAGACAAAAAATGACAGAGTTCCGCATTTCGTATTGCGATCCCTATTTTGTGTTGTCCATCAAACGGAACTACAGGGCGAAAGAGTGTCCAATAAATAGGATTCAAAGGATTGTTATTTGGTGAGTTGTTGCAGTTTGGGATAAAACTGACATAAGTATATTGATTTAGTATGCAAAAAAAACATGACCAGATTACATAAATTTAATAAATTAAATTAAAAATAAATTATATCAATACCTTTAAAAATGGGGCCCGGAAGGTCGAGTGGTTTGGACCATTACGCTAGCAGTCTGCACGCTGTAACGGGTGCGGGTTCGATTCCCGCCTTCGCCATGGGTTTAATTTCCTTTCTCTGCGATAGTAAAAATTCTTTCTGTGCCTGTCTTACTTGACGAAGGCTTATAAGCGGGTCTCTGATCAAGCACACAAGCCGAAATATATATGTACCTACCTTTAAATATCATAGTTAAAGTAAGGATTTTATTCGTAAAACTAAGTATTTACAACAGATCTTTTAATTAAAGCCCTGCATATATTATAAGATTTAAAAAAAATTAACAAGGATTAAAGAATTTTTTAAAAAATTAACTAAAGTGGATACGTATTTTTTTTAAAAGTTAAGTAAAACAAATTTTGGTCTAACACACCAAAATATTCGGAACACTGAAATATGTGGTAGCCTTTTTAATATGTTTTGTATTTTCTTAACAAAAGAAAAGAAAACAATATCTTTGTTCTTATTATTGGTTTTAATTCTGTAATAAATCATTATATTATAGATGTCACAAATTATGTGGTATAAAAGTTATAATATTTTATATATGTTCTAAAAAAACTACATACATATTTTAGTATTATTATATTATGAGATATATATATTTATTATATATTATATTTGATATTATATATATATATATATATATATATATATTATATATATATATAATATATATATAATAATATACTATATATATATATATTATATATATAATAATATTATATATATTATATATATATATATATAATATATATATATATATATATATATATATATATATATATATATATATAATATATATATATATATATATATATATATATATATATATATATATATATATATATATATATATTATATATATATATATATATATATATATATATATATATAAATTCACAAGATCCTATATTTCGGGAAAAAGAGAATATGTAAACGCAAAAAACTACAAGATTTGTGCAAGATTTTGAATTTCAAAGAATTTAATAACGTTATCCCTAAACCATTTGGATGAACGGAATTCTTTTGATTTTTTTAATTCATGAAATTCATACTTTATATGAATTTAAATTTTTTATGCTACTGCTACTGATGGTTATATTATATATTAACTTTTAAAGCTGTGGAAATTTTCCGTGACGATGCAAAGAGCAGCAAATAGTATAATTAATTGTTTAATTAAAAAGTCAAGATTCTAATAAATTATTTGAAACATAATACACTTTGTATGTAACAATTTCAAATACTCTATAATTTTCTCTAGGTTAAAATATTTTTTGTATTTCTATGTATATTCAATTTGTAACTTAATTTAACAATCTATTATCAAATATAATCAGTGATTTTTCTCTTGGATAAAATAACTTTCAAATTCCAATGTATATTCAATCAGTAACTTAATTTAACAATCAATTATCAAATAACAACTGTGATAGAAGCAAATTCTCTTTTAATGAAATCCCTTTGAAGTCTCAGTTTCTATGGAAACAAAATGGGAAATCCATGTGTAAGTGAATATTCATGTCAAATGTATGTCGTTATACAAGCTAAAGACAAAAGCAGAGACTGATTCACTAAGATGAGATAACTTTTAGGATTACAATATAAGTCATTTGTGTGCATTTCAAAATTTTCAATGCCTTAAATTTATTTATAATTGGCACAGACTTGTAATTATCAAATAGATAAACAATGTCTGATTTAGTCTAATCGATAAATATTATTTTGTATAAAGTTTTTTTAATAATTGCATTTTATTGTTTTGCTTGCTGCGTTGCAGTATTCAATAGGCGATGTATAAATTGTAATATATATTTTTAAAAAATTAACTAAACATTTATTTTACTTTGAAAGTTTATTTAGTATTCGAATATAAACCTTTGATAAGTTAATGCCTGAGAGAGAATCTAGATTAAAATCACACGATCTTTTTTTAAATTCCATACAATTTGTTAACAGTAAAATAAGTGTTGTGTTTACTTCTTACCTATTTTTCAAATATATTTTATAAATATCATTGATCTTCTATTATTGGTCAATTAACTAAGTTTTGATTTTATAATATTAACAAACAACACATTTAAACATTTGTATTGGCAATTAAATGCAATTCGTAAAGTCATATATTAGTTTTTTTAATATTGTAAAGCTTCTAAAAGATTCAAATCTAAAGCCTCAATGGGAAATCCCTTACAGTGCTATTGTTTTTACCTACAACAATAGATTATGTCCTTTATTATGTAATGCGAAATATAAGGTAATGAAAGTAATCCGATGAGGTCGGAAACCCTAATTGGAAATTTTGTGTTTTGTACACGTTTTTGAGGGTGCTGATTCTAAAAAAATGTTTTTTAACGTTGGTCCGTCTGTCTGAAAGCACTCAACAGCTAGAACTAAAACAGATACGGACTTCAAATTTGATACCCAAGTTCCTAGTACCTGACCGCCCATCATGAAAGTTCATCATATGGTTTTTGAGGAAATCACGCTTGCCCAAATAATATCTGCTATATAACTTTTTGGTTTTAAAGGTATTGCTGATAAAAGATTTTTAAAAAATTACAGACTTCATATTTAGTACACGAGTTCTTGTACTTGTTGGACGTCATAATAAGTTTTCGAGAACATCACGCTTATGAAATGAGTTTCTGCCAAAAACTTTCTATGGTTTTAAAGACATTACTAAAAACAGAAAAGGATACAGTCTTCAAATTTAGTACCCGAGGTCTCCAGTACCGGTCGGATGTCTTATAAGGTTTTTGAGAAAATCGCGCATGCATAAATAGTATCTGAAATGGCCCATTTGAGGTTTTAAAATTAATAATACTACCTCAATTTATTGAATGGCAATTGAAAGTCGTGTAGTGTTACACAACCCTAGTTTTAAAACAAAACTCCTTTAAGCGCGATAAAAGATATTCGAACTTTGACATTTATCCCGTAAATATGTACACTTCCCCTTAAGTAATGGCGGGTGAAATTCTCTCAGTAATGGTAGTGCCATTGGCAATATAGTTCATATGTCAAGACGAGAGCTTTTAGCGATATATCCCGAGGAGAGAAACACCATTGTCCGCGTGCTGGAACTTCTCAAATGCCGTGTTTTACAATAATTGCCCGTTGCAAAGCAGACACCACAGTATTTCCCATAACCGTAAATTTCTTCTTGTTGTGTCAGTGCCCCTTAATAATAAGCTGAAGACGGATGAATTGGAAATTGAATTATTCTTTTAAAATTGAGTAAAAATATCAGCGTTGTGTTTACTGATAAAAACATCGCAAGAATAGATAAGATAAAGGAGATTTGTTGGGGAGATTAATTTTACGAAAGAAGAAATTGGTGATTGAATTTGAGTGATGTTTTGCTCAGGGATAAAACAAAGGCTTTTACTTGATTGATGGTAAATTTGTTTGAGGGAGTTCTTATACAAAAACCAATAAACATATCCTTTTAGTCTTTATCGATGAAAACATCGATTAATCGTAATATTGGACATGGCACAAGAAATTGGTTAAAGATATTAATTTCATATAAAACAGGAGTCGAATTGAATAAGGTTGTTTTGGAGTATAGACAAAAAGCTTTTAGTTGATTGATTGTAAATAGTAAGTTTTATAAAAAAAAATTGTGTTTTTAAAAAATTGAATTGATTTCATATTTAACTGTAAATCGATACTTCTTTTTAATAAAAACTATAAAGAGCGTTTTACCAAAAAAAAATTAAAATTTTATGTACAAACCTTAAATATTGGTATTTATTAAAATTCACCATTTCACGCTAATTGCTTTTATTTTTATGACTTTGTTAAATTATGAATGGAGAAGTTTTAAAATATCAAAAAGTTTAAATAAAGTGAACATTTTCACACTTATTTCTATGAAATGTGTAGTGGAAAAAATATATGTACCTTCCTTATTTTAAGGGCAAATAGCAATCCTCAATCAGTCGGTTTTTTTAATTTTAAATTTGAAAACTGACATATATTTCAAGCAATTAAGATTAAAACAATTTTAATAATTTATTGTGACGAATACTTGTAAATATCTGCTAAGCGTACCACAATTCCGGTTTTCCCTTGCAACAAAGACATTAGGCAAAGTATGTCAAAGAATAATTATTACTTCTTTGGCTAGGAATTTAGTTGCTATAGATTTTATCATATGATCCACTTTTAAAATTCATTATTTTTTCGAAAGATACGACAAAAATTATAAGAATATTATTTATACAATCTCAAAAATGTCTCTTTAATCAAAAGAAATATTACTGGCAACACGCTGCACGGACATCTTCCCTATCTGATGAATACCTGTTTATTTTATCTGTTCAGAAAGAGAAATTTCTGTCAAAAAACTTTCATCAACTATTTTTTCACAACTTTAAGATAGAGGCAGAAGAAAAATGGAAAATACAAATGCCCAAAAAAATTCGGAATGGCTCTGATCCAAACCATCGAATTTCCATTTGATAAGTTTTAAAAGTGAACCACTTGTAATAATGACAGATATAGAATTTCGGAATAACAAATGTGACTTGATTACAGAGGAGAACATTATTATTCTTCATTTTTCAACATTTCGATAAGAACTCACATAAAAATGATTTCAATAGGTATAATGAAAATATGCGATGAAAAATGGAGATTAATAAATGCATAACTAATTATTAATATTGTTCCTCTGGCGATTAATATGTTAACGTAATTCAAAAAAACAACCCCTTAAGAATTTTTTGCATAATTGTTTACAAACTTAATTGATAAATTAGTAGTAAGTTTTCGTTCTAATCAAATTGTAGTGAGACTTAACAACATAGTTTGTCCAATACTAATTAATGACTTCCTAATTTAATATTAGAATAAAACCAGATTTATCAAAGATAGTTCTTTTATCAATATGGTAGAATATTATCATATGGGAGACAATCTGTAATCAATATTCCAAACAACAATTCCCATTAATAAAGAGGGTAAAATAGTGTTAATGACAGGAAGGCTAACTTTTATCTGCTTTGACTAGGCACGAAAAATAATTACCAAATTGTTGAAGTTGCTTTCAAAAGTTTGTATGGCCACTTCTTTTTTGTTTGAAAATGTCAGCTCCTATTGTTTAGCCTCTTGAGATAGTACTTCAATCTAGCAATAAGGTATTGACTACAATTAATACATAATAAAAGAGACGCACAAAAACTTGATTAGAATTTTTGGATGAATTAGCGGAAATCTGATGAAAGACTTGGGGCGAAATCGGATAAAACGTTGAGTGCCTGTTTATAATATGTATTAACTGATAAGTCACTACACTATAAAAAAAACCTGCAAAATAGCTGTGGAAAATTAACTGGACTTGCTGTAAACGGAGATTACAACGCTTTATACTTTGATTGAAAGGTAACAGGCAAAGAGAAGTGTCACTTGCTAGAATCAATCAAAAAAGATGAACACGTATCGTAGTTGAGATTTTTGTGCGACGTAAGATATTCGACCGGCTTCTCATCGTGAAGGTACGCTGTTCTGAACACCAGCCATAGTAAATTCTTTTTCGTGTTAAAAATGAATAATGTGTCACTTTAAAACCACTGCAGTCCCCGAGTACTGGGACAGACATGCTCGTTAAATCTGCAAAGGTTTTCTTACACTGCTCTGAAATTAACTGCAAACTAAAATTGAATTTCCGACTCTGCTGGTTACATTACAAACAAATTGAAGTAAATAAATCGAAAAAAAAGTAAAAGCAGAAAAAAAGTGTAAGAATTTAAATTGTAAAAACAGCAACTACAAAAATGCTAGCACTCATGTTGACAGCATATTTTGCTGTAAAGTAACATTAGTTTTTCTTACAGTGCCGAGCTTCAATTCACGACACTATTAAAATTTTATCGCTTCATTGGGTAACATAATTCTAAGCCAACCTGAATAAAATTAAATGTATGAAACAAAAAAAATAATAGGGAACAATAATTCAGAAGTTAACAGTATATGGTACTAAAAAAGGTTATCATTTTATAATTTAAGAGTAATTCGTCAATCACAAAAAAAGCTTTGCTGTGACCCCCAGTAACCTTATGTGCATTAATTTGATTTTCACTTCAAACAAGATTGGAAATCCAAAATCCATACATCATTTGCATGTTTGCTTTTCTTTAATATTGAAGCTGAAGGAAAATAACAATGGAGGAAATTGATTTTTTCTGTCGTAGTATGAAAGAATTTAAAAAAAAAACATTTTTAGTGTTAAATCATCGCCATAACTAACAATTGGATATGTAGAATGTTTAATTTCGAATAATTTATTGATTATGTTTTATTAATTAAGCAAAAAAAATTAATTTGTTTATAAAAATTATTTTGTTTTATTTATTATATAAGACATTTATATATATTTTTAAAGAAATAACATACATACTGGAAAGAAATGTTAATAGCCTTACTTTCTTAAGTCTAGTTTTCTTTAATATGTTTTAGTAATATTTGTTTAAATGTGGATTTTTTTTCTTAAAAAACTGTTTGAATTTAATTAGATATATTGAAATTTAGTTTGTACGATATGGGTAAACTAATTTAATTTTTAATGAAGTTGCACAAATTGATTTTTTACTACATGTGTCTGACCCAAGAAAATTTTAAATGTTTTCTATATAACCTTTGACATTTTAGTATGAATGCGAGTAATTACGTAATTATAATACGAAAAAGTACTGCATTTATATGAAATATATTCTAAATACAACAAATTATAGATAAATTAAGTACCAAATTCCATTATCGACTAATACAAATACCTTTCTTAAACTCAATTAATTACTATACCTTGTCGAATTTTTTGTACTTAATTTTAATTATTAGAAAAATCTAAAACAACAGTAATTTTTTGCAGGTAGGTGAAATTCCGAAAAAAATAAACTAGCATTGTATCATTCTGGCTGCCTAGGTAGGAATGATTTGTTATAATTTTTTTACAAAAATAACACGTAACTGTAAAGCATTTTCATCTAATTCTCAATTAATTATTTGTGTTAAAATTAAATGCACTGTATGGTTGGTTCACTTAAAGATTAATAAAAAGATATAACATATTTTATTTATTGGAGGAGCAAATGCCATAAATAACACAGCAAAAAAAAACTTTCATGAAATGCGATTCTTCCCAAACCATTTGGGACAAATGAACGTTTCCTTTCAAGCACTAAAACAACAACTTTAAACCGCATTACCTTTATTTACAGATAATATTACATTGAAGATCCTCATGGGAGGCATTTTTCCGTTCTTTCCCTTCACTTTAATATTTATTTTACACACTTTGCCACTCTCAGGCCGCAAAAAAAAACAATGCCTTGAGCAATTGTGATAAAACATTTAAGGAAAAAGATCGCATCTAAACCAAAACGATATTTTATCTAGTCAACTATGCTCGACCGCAATATTAGACGACGGCTGGCAGGCGGCCATCTTGGATCGTCGCCAATAACCACATTTCACGCATCGGCGAGGAATTTGGCGAGAAATTTTACATGCAATCCGAAATAAAAAGTAATTTTAACAGCTTAAATGGGGAATTGGAAGTGATAGAAGGATGGGGGGAATATTTATTTGTGAGTCGTTGTTCACTTTTTTTTATTTGTTTGTTTTAATATTTTATTTTTGTTGATTCCATTTCGGCTTTTTTATTTGATTTTTAGGATTAGAGTTTTGAATGAGGGAGGATTATTATATTTTTAAAATGGGTTTATTTCAAAGGATTACGACATTATTGCTTTTGATAAGAAATCAAAAATCCGCATATTATACATTTGTATGTGTTGTTATTTTAAATATCAAAAGGATTTCCTTTAAAAGAAAGTCAAGCATTTTGTTGTTGTTTATTTGGATATGCGTTAAAATATACCGCCATTTAAATATATTAACAAAATTGGTAGAGTGGGACAAAGGCAATAAATAATAAGAAGTTCTGAAAGATATAGAATAACATACGTTCTTACTCACTGAAGTTGTATTGCCTCCCTCTACTAAAAGATAGGTATATGTTGTCATACCTTTCTAAAAAAAAGAATTTTTTTAATCACTTAAAGATTGGGAGTATACAGAGATTCGGTCCGTGGGACTTACCATTCTTTGCCTCTATGATTTGCGCTTACGTGTCACGTGGTTACGGGGCTTCAACCAATGAGGAGAAAAAAGTATCTGAGACCAAGTCTCTCTATGTATACCTTGCTGTAGAACTGGAGTTAAAATATACAGTTACAAGGCAGATGGACAAATCAACGGAAAAGCGTACAGACAGACAAAATTATGAAATACAGTTCACTGATGCCATGCCTTTCTAACCAAAAAAAAAAAGTTATGTCACTTGAAACAAAATTTGAAAGGGGTACAGGTAGACGGACAGAAATATCCACATTGTCAATACCAACCTTTCATTTTTTTTTAATTCTTTCGTATTAAAAAAAAAGTAGGCTACATAAAACCTCAAGTTAATTAGGGAACACTCTAGTAAAATGCTAAAAATAAAAGTCCGTTCTAATCAAATAACAAAAGGTAAGTATAATGTAATAGTCAAAATGATTTTACATTCTACTTTTGGACCATATTATTCCTCTAAAGTTTATTTTAAAAAAAAATTACAAAACTAAGCATATTTTAATTCGCAAGTTAGATAACTAATGACTTACATAATAACGAATTCAGGCAACCTTTATCTGGCCTATGTTTCATACATGTCACATTTAACAGGCATAAAATTCTCATTAAACAGTGGAGCTGATTTTTCAATTAGAAGTCTGCCCAACATAAAATGTGCACGCGGAACCCATCAATCCAGAGGCGCGATATTGCCTTCATTTATCTATCTCCAGGACCACCCTCTAAAACTTCGGAGAGAACACACACTAACTTCCATTAATAACAGCGTTGTCGCTCTATTCTTTAACGACCACATTATTTCCCGATTTCTTCGTGTTACAAATGGGGGCTAAAAATGTTGGAAAGAACTCGCCAAATAAAAAAATATATAGCCAAATTTTCTTAACCCTTTGCCGATCGGATAATTTTCAAGAAAATGGACATAAAAGTGCCGACTTTTTTTTTATCTTTGGTGTTTGCGTTTAAATTGGTGGACATTTAAGTTAGTTTTAATCATATTGACGGGTTAATAGTGAACACTACAGCTATTTTGCGTTCTAATTGGTGGATTTAAGTTAGCTTTAATGTTATTGACGCGTTACTACTGTACACTCCAGCCATTGGCGTTGCAATTGGTGATTTAAGTTAGTATTTAATCTTATTGACGCGTTACTAATCGACACTCCAACCGGCAAATATCACATGAGCGAGAAATGGTATGCGATACCTCACCCCCGTCATTTTCACGGGAGAGCGAAAAGAGGGGTTAAATGTTTTAAGTGTGTGTACTTGAAATGAAAAAAAAAATAACAAACCTGATATAGATTGATAGTACGTTTGTTTGAATTTTTATACTTTTTAATTGCACCTATATCCAACCTCAAAGAGATTAGAAAATCAGAAAAAATCTAGAAAGAATGTTTATAGTTGGATGGACACAATGTCGCGTGAAATTCTGATGTGTGCTTGCTCAGTGTCAATCTTGTCACATGACGACAGTTCCAAACTGCGAAGCGCCCATGGCTGTATTAAAACTTGGATGTTGCTAAAAATAGATAGTAGGAAACATTTAAAACAAAACCCAGTTGCTCTAATTTGATGGATTTTTTGAATGATGCAAAATATTATCGACTTGTCCTATATTTTTTTATTCATAGACAGACATGCGATCGAAATAACTGAGAATCTAAAATACTAAACACATTCCATCTTGCAGCTAGCTGTTACATAATACCAAGCCACACAACAGTTAGGACTTGCAAAATACCAACATGATTAAAAGTAGAAGGAATTAAGAAAATATAAAATCCCCTCAATTTAAAGACTTTTAATTATCGCCAAACCCACACTCCATCGCCAAAACTCTGTGATCGCATTAAAACCCAAACTTTTACGGCAGACAATCGTTTATTTCTGCAAAAGGGCTGGTCAAGGATGACTAATTACACAAGTTCAAAAGGGAGCCCCGGCAAAGCCCCGGTGCGCTAAGGGCGGCGAAAGGTAGGGCACTTAATTATAGGCTTCTGAAGGTACGTATCAGATTTTCGATCATCATTTAAAGTGGATATCTTGACGTTGCAGGCGTGAGGATAACTCGTTATTATCACTTCTCTGAGGGCGGGTTAAGTCCATGGAAATATCCGGTGTCTTACGGGCATTGTTAATGCTCTTCAAAAGCATTTCTTTCATTTTATAAAGCGTTGCTGTGTGTTTGCCGAGAAGTTTGTTTTCGCAAGTAATAATTTGGGTTTCGCTAATAATCGTTTTAATTAGAGGTGGGGTTTGCTTTTTGTGGGTTTGTTGAGGGATGGCTTAGAATAGAAATTCGTTTGGGCGGCTCTGTGTTGGTTTAGTGTGTGTGAATAAAGATTAAGTTAATAAGATAAATAAATAAATATAAATCTACAAAATTAATAAATATAAATATGCAAAGTTAATATCTATAAATATACAAAATTAATATATATAAATACATTTCAAAAATTTTAGGTTTTTAACACAACTTGTTTCTAACATAACATCTTAATCTAATTAATTTTTGGAAAATAGGTTTTAAACATTATATCCTTAGCACAAAAAAAAATTTAACGCATTTAATATTAACAAAGCAAAATCATTTCAATTTGCGACAAACTAGCACACCAAACGTGTTCTGATTAGCCAATGAAATTATTCTTTCTCTCCACGCAATTGTTACAATATTCAAAAGGACAGACGAATGGAAACTGAGAAACATCCTGGAAACTGCAAAAGGGAAAAGATTAAACGTCCACAGTCTCTAGTTGAGGCATCATCTGGCGAACAAAGACTTGTAATCCCTCAGGGAAAAGGGAAAAAAGCAAGGGAAATGCGAGTCTTGTCTCAAAGGAAACAAGATCCATCAGTCATTGGGAATGTTGCCGATTCAAGAGATAGAAAATAGGGAGAGAGTTATATAGGGCATTCTGATACACTAACAGCGCATAAAAGACTTTAACTCAAATTCCAATTTAATTTGGAGGTAAATAAAACTTTTTATTTAGTTTTGGTTTTAACAACTTAATTTTCTCTGATGCCATTCAAGCGAAGTTATGAAACTTCAAAGTGTAAAATTATTTTTAAATTTCTATTATAAAATGCCATGCAAGGACGGTGTAATACAATTTGAATTCTAAAATAGTTAAATTGTGTTTTTTTTCTTTTGGTCTGATTATTCATTGTTAAGAAGAACGCATGAATCTGAGAGAAGAAAGTTTCAAACTTATTGACACAAGTATTTACCTGGTAAACAAGGAAGGCAAATTGTAGCCATCTAGTACGAGAGGTAGCAATAAAGAAGCACGATTTTAATAGCGGAATTGTGTCACTCAATTGCCCATACTTTGAAATTTAAATATATGTATGTATGTATGTATGTATGTATGTATGTATGTATGTATGTATGTATGTATGTATGTATGTATGTATGTATGTATGTATGTATGTATGTGTATGTAGTATGTATGATGTATAGTATGTATGTATGTATGTATGTATGATAGTATGTATGTATGTATGTATGTATGTATGTATGTATGTATGTATGTAATGTATGTATGTATGATATGTATGTATGTATGTATGTATGTATGTATAGTATGTATGTATGTATGTATGTATGTATGTATGTATATGTATGTATGTATGTATGTATGTATATATGATATATATATATATATATATATATATATATATATATATATATATATATATATATATATATATATATATATATATATATATATATATATTATATATATATATATATATATATATATATATATATATATATATATATATATATATATATATATATATAATATATATATATATTATTTGTTGTCATGAATTTAAGAGATTTTGTTTGTAGGTAATAAGTTTGAAAATAACAGAAGGATACTGAAACACACTTTATAAGATTGAATAATAAAGCGAATCACCATTAAATCTCAAAGTGAAGTTTAAAAGTACTGAAAAAATATCGCTTCAAGTATTTTAAAATGTAAAAATGACTTTAAAAAATATTATCGAAAATATATATCTACGTTAAACCTAATGCAGTCAAAAACTATTAGAAGAAAAAAGGGATAATTATCTAGTCATTCATTGCACTTTCTTTTCCATTTATTTGTTTAAGTGAATTATGTTTATAACTCAAATAAAAAACACTAAACATAAATCCTAATCTCTCTGAGAGCCCCGATAATTTTTCTTTTACAAACTTTCTTTTCTAGTAGGCACGTGGCCCTACACAGACAACTAGGTGCTAAGCTGTGTCAAAAAACGAAAAAGTACCTACTCGACAGAAGCAAGAAGGGGGAAAAAACCTTTCCACGAACATCAGCAAAATGCTTTCTCTTCAAGTCTACCCCATCTAGGGCTACTTTTTTTTTCCCACGCAGAAGCCATAAGTCTTATTTCTGAAGAAGAAAAAACTTTCATTGGTAAAGTGGGGATTCTTTTTACTATGATTCGGGATGGATTTCCACATACCTTCTTGACCCTGGTTCTATATTCAATAAGAGAGATAAATAATGCTCAATACTTACGATTGTAGTATATATAATATTGCGGGAAATTTATTAACTTCAATAATATATTTCTGAAACTAATGACTTGCTACACTTCCTTGCTTGATAACTTATTTCATGCAAAAAACAAGCTTCGTTGTTTTATTCTATTAGTTATAATAGGATGCCCAGAAAGTTTCAAAACCTTTCCCATCATAAAATCATTTATAGTTTATTGTCATTTTTATATGGACAATATGTTTACGCGTACAATGGAAGTTTTTACGAGTTAGGAGTATGTAAACTCTTAGGTACGATAGTTTTAATTTGATTGACATTAAAATTACCATGTTTAAATCATAAGGTTGACACAATTTATTTGACTCTCTTTTAAAATAAAATGTAACTACAAATCCTAATGATATTAGTACATTGGGTATTCCGGCAGTAAATAAATCAATGGATTATTTTACATTAAATGGCTTTGTATTTTAGTCTCTTGTAGGTAAACAATATATTTCTCTTGAATCAAATTTTATGTATAGAAACAATTACTATTAAAACTATTAAAATCATTCCGATATCTGTTAAATACAAATTTGATTTATAAAAACTACTTTTAACGCGTACTTAATGAACCACGACTAGTTAAAACCTGAAAAACATATTATTAAACATAGTTAATTGTTGTTTTCTAAAACAATAAACATAGAAAAAGCAGATATAAATTTTGATTTTTATGATAAAACCAATATCTAATAACAAACATATTGCATCCGATTTATAAAACTTATTATTCATAAGCAACTGTGTTTTCCTTAGTTCCATTTTCTTGATAAAGCATTTCCCAAACAACTTATGGGCACTTAAATAATGAAGATTGCAATAAAAGGGCCTTTGTACTCATGTGGAAAGAGTAATAAGAACGTCATAAGTCACGCGTCATACAAAAAAAAATGATACAAAACTAATGGTCAGAAGAATAACAGGCAAACGGATGTATACATTAGTTGCATTACCTTCTTATGTATGACGCGTAATTTTTTATCATTATGTTCATTGTATTTGGGCAATATTACATAATAGAGACTTCGATATACATAGATCTCGATAAGAATGTCGATCATTCAGATTGTTTGATATTTGTTCATTTATAAACAAGTACCGAATGTTAGTTCGTTAGTATAAAAAGTCCACCTAAAGATTTACTTTGCGTTAATGTATGAGAATAAGTCCCATTTATGAACTTTTTCCTACTATTGCTTAAGCCATTTTTCTGTTATCTATCTTTGTAACTCATTTGTTAACATAGATTCCAATAATATAGTCGATCATTCAAATTGTTTATCTATTTTTAATCATTATAAAAAACGAATATTAGTTGTTAGTGTTTAAATGTCGACCTAAAGATTTTCTTTTGGTAAATGTATGAAAATAAATCGTATTTACGAACATTTTCCTGTTATTGCTTAAGCACTTTTCTGTTGTTTGCCCTGGTGAACTCATTGGTTAACAATGGTTACTGAGGGTTTAAATTTAGATTATGGATGTTTTATATAAATATATCAATTTAACTCACAAATATATATTTCAGAGGCTGTAATATGAATAATTTTAACTTTTCTAATAAAGTTAAATATTAAATTTAAGTTCTTTACCAAAAATTATTCAAATATATAAAAATGTCTATTCACTAGTAAATTAGTTACTCTATAGAAAAACTGAAAATTAGTTCAGTAAAGTTGTAACCAAATTTGAAATACTTCCTCAAATAATAATTGATTTATTTACTGTATTGCGATTTTTATCTTCTAGTCTGTTACTGGGCTTTATGATAATCCTACTTGGTTTGGTTTAAACACTAGACAAAAAGTGTTTTTGTGATATTGAGGTGACTGTAATAATGAGCAAGTGGTAACCTACATCAGAAAAAATTATACATACATTTAAGCACAAAATTACTTATAATGTATATTAGACTGTTCGAAAAATTAGGATTCATTTTTATTTAATGCTTTCGATCTCAAAAAATTTATTTAGTAGCTATTCATCTTAATTTTTGATATTTTTACTTACACTTCTTTATAGGTTGAGAACTATTACTAAAAACAGTGAGCAGCAGCGTAAAAACGCTCTTGAGTCTACTAATTTCCGTTAGAGCTTCTGATCACTAAGTAACCACTTGGTACTTCTCAGCATGTAGTTTCGGGTTTAGGTTCACTTCCCATTACTTCCGGGAAGGTATTTATGATGTCGTAAAAAGTCGATTATACTCTTTTATTCGAGACTTCCCTTTGCTATATAAAGAAAGAAATCTTGAATGAAGTGTAGTAGAAAATCGGGAGTTTGTATGAATCCAAAACATTGCCCTTTAATTGTAATTTCATTAATGCCTGGTCTAATAAAAATATTTTATGAATATTGGTTCGATAATAAATTGCAAAACTACATCAAGAGTTTACAATAACACTTGTTTGCATTCGTTCGAATTCTTTGAAGATGAAGATTGAAATTATACACTCAAATAATCATTTGCTAGTATGTTAACTGTCTGACAGATAAAGGGTTAAGGCTACATTCTAATTCTCTACTTTTCTATGTACATACATATGTTGGTACTGAAGTAAAAAGCTGGTGAAAATTAAAGACTGGGGCTTTTATAGTTGAGACTCTCGTGTTTTAAATAATGAATTTTTTGTAAGATATCACTTGCTTTTTTATATTTATTCAGTTTCCCAATGCAAATAAACTTTAACAAGTATTACTTCTACTATAAATTGAACCCTGGTAGTCTAATATTTAAAACACTTCAATATTTCTATTCATTTGAAGAAACCATTCAATTTAACACGGTAGAATTTTTAAAAAACTTCGAAGCTTTATTAAAAGTATTCCTTAATATGTAATGAAATTATTCATAGTCATATATTTTAAAGTGACTTTCCCTTAGGATATACTTGGCGTCGTATTCTGTCGTGGCATTTGATCCATATTATGTTTATCCGTAGTCATGGTAACAGCAGCTAACAATTTGCATACATAACATCTTCTGACACCTGATGAGATAATTGCCGCAAGGGATGACGGTAAAACTGGGTTTCAGATTGCCATTCACATATCAGAAACTTTCGAAAGATTTGATGTTTGCAAAGTCAATTTTAAGTTATGAATTGATTAAATTTTTATTTGGATAATTAATGAAAATCCTTAAGGATGTTAATGTCGGAAAGTATTATCATAAGTATATACTGGTTAATTAATGAAGGTTAAAAAATGAGATATTTATTCATGTTACTCCTGGCGTTTTCTGCACAAGTTTATTATTTAAGAGGCAGCATCATCCAACAATTTTTCGATAAATTTCTAAAACAAAAAAGTTTTTAGAAGCCTTAAAGTTGCGTCATTCATGCGTTTGGAAGTTTGTTTTCAATTTTATTATTGTTTATTGTATAGATTATGTATAAAACCTCGTAATAAAGGAAGCAAATTTATACAGCTGTAACACATTAGCGCCGTTCACAAGGTCTTGACCCCATATGTTCCCTAAAGTCATGTCCCTCATTTAAGTTCCCTGGGTGCAAAATCCAATATTGAAATAACCACAATCAAATTATATCATGTAGGACAAGATAAGTAATTTTTAATTTTTTACAGTTTAAACCATGTATTGTGCAAAATTACTTAACAATACCTTATTATTTTTAATATTATAAAATTAGTGTAGAAGAATGTTTTATTATGGTCATGTCAACATGAAATAAAGATATTGTTTCAACAATTTCCTTTGATGGAGTAGTTTTTTTTTTCTTCTAAAACAATAACAGACTATTATTTGTATTTTATCTGGATATATAGTTTGACACACAGAGGAATTAAATTTTATTTTCAAGTAAAATGCTTTTAGCATAAAGTCAATTTTGTTTCAAATGTTTGTTTAAAAAATAGATTTTCATGAAAGTTTACATTTAAAAAGTTTACCTGTGTTTCACGTTTTTTTAATGCATGAAAAACATATTTTTTACACCTAGAATGTCGTAATTATTGGAGTTACAAGTACTCGTGATCAGATGCTGACCTCTTATTCCTCAATACCAAACTACAAATACCCAGCATCGCAATTAGAAGCGCACTCCCTCAGTCGAGTCAAGTACATCTATCGAAATGGCTCCCGCGAGACGTAATTAAGAAAGCGTCCGGATACCGAATCAATGGCAGATGATTTAGATCCAGCACCATCTGTGGCAGAAACACAACATTTTTCACGTGTCACTACGACCCCATGTTGTTGCTCTTGCTCTTATGAAGCGCATCCTTCACGGGTAGACGGTTACTCTTCAAAAGGCTTCCGTGATCAATTCGATGGGCCAAGAGCGATATATAAAACGAAAGGCCGTAAATTACTTGAAATATTCCTCTTGCGGTATCGTATATTGATTTCCATCCAACACTTTTGAGGGCGGAAATATAGGATTGGGGTGACAGCATAATCAATCGGGGGGATTTCGAAGTGTTGGTGGTGGATGGAAATGTCTTATTTCTAAAAATTGATCATTCGTTTAAGGTACAGTGTTTTTTTGGTTTTTCTTAACCTTAGACTTGAATTGTTTATTGATTCGAATTCAGTTCAAAATCTACAGTTTAGAATTCCGTTCAAAATTTACAGTTTCATGTCTATATAACGCTGTTAAAATACTAGATTGTTTTCGGATATCAATTTACATTTGATACGGAAATCTGCATTATTAGTCTGCCCTACATTAAACCTTAAAGCCATAATTACAAGTACAAGTCTATGAAGAATCATAAAAATATAATCAGTTCAATTAAATACAAATATTTAATTTAAATTGTCCAATTTTATATGCAAATATAAAAAAATTATAAGACATGCGTTTTCAAAAACTCATAAATTTTAAATTAATGAACAAATCAACTTTATTGAATTTTTTTAAACATTTGGTTATATTTCTTGATAAAAAGGCAATAAAAAATATTTCAACACTTTTGAAGAATTACGAGAGAGAAGCAAGCCATGCGGAGGAAAAGTTATTAAATGCCAAACAATAACTTCCTTAAAATTAAAAAAATATCGAAACAAAAGCTAACCCAAAACTTAATTTCCATTACACTAAACATTTCTAAACATATTAATAAAAATTAATTCTCAAGATAAATACAACAACAAACCAAGCACAAGAACCAATTTTCAAAGTTATAAACGCATCAGTAAGAAGAGAGAAACGCCGTTCCCTAGAGGCACCTAATGAAGGCAAAATCGAATAAGCGAACAAAAGTCCCCTGAGAAAAGTACAGGAGAGCCCGTGGGCCTTGATAGCGCAGCAAGATCTCAATCTTTAAGATAGTCTTGAGGTGGATGTGGTGGTTTTACAAGATTGCTTCTAGTGGGTTTTTTTCTCAAGTGAATTGTTAAAAGGGCTAACAAACATTTCTGTGAATGCATTTAAAGAAAATTCGCTAATTTACCGTCACAGTGTGATGGTAAAAGTGCTGCCATCACTCTGTGCTGTGCTCAACCCTGTTATGCAAAAAACACCCTTCAAAATGTGCTGTAATATTACAGAAATTTTTTACATGGCGCTTCTTATTTGACTTAAATGTTAAAAGAAAGAAGCGTAGTGGGAAACTCTCCTTCACTCTTAAAAACAACATTTCCAAAACTAAGTTAAAAATACACAAATATGAGAATTTTTCCACAGTTAGTAAATATTTCTCAACTCCAAATATTACTCCACAGTTAGCAAACACTCATTTCTGAAACTCTGCTGTTACTCATAAATGAAACACCTAGTATTCATTTTTAAGCGTGTCCATACTTCAAAAATGAATTAAAATTTACCTTATAAGCACATTTTCTTAGTATATCCTTGTTTTAAAATTAAGTATAGTCTTGTTTCAAAAATTGAGTAAGTAATTTTATGTCCTTTAATTTATGTCCTTGTTTAAGAATTGAATATCAGGATTACATGTGGACTTTTACTACTATTTTCCAGTACATATGCGATTTATATCAGATCTGGGAGTATTTGGGAAACAACCCACCGCCCTCCAGAGAAGATTCTTGGCAATATAATAATCATTCTGTTTACTACCCTGTTCAAACTTACTACATTTAACGAACGACAATTAATTGTATTTAAAACAAAATGTTTCATTTCATTTACTCACATTTAAAATTTTCATTTTTGTCAGTGTGGATCATTTTTTACCCTTTAGCGATTCAAATATTAAACTTATTAGGATTATTTTGAGTAATATGTATAAATATCAACCCTAAATTTAAAACAACTGGTATGGTAATTTCATCCTTGAAATTGTTATATGACTTTCAGAAAGTATTGCTACCACTTGAAAAAAGAATACATTTGAATGGCATTGATTAAAGTATATCATGTTGATTGATTGATTTATGAAATACGATGTATGGTTCGTTTTAAATTAAATTTTCTGTAAATTTGGGTAGAAATTTAAAAGGTTAATTTTTTTTATTAATTGTTGTTTTATATTGTATTTATACTTATTAGTATATATACCCGTTTAGTGTTTTGCATTGTTATTTTAAGCAATAAACTTAATAACCCATATATTTACAGAATATAATTATATATAATCTCTGTGAGACTCTTTTAAAGTTTTCGTATTCAAATATTAGGCAGTAATTGTTAAGTCTAGAAAATATATAATGTTAGTACTAAGTAAAACAAAAACCATTCTCAAATGCTTTTTCACATTGATATAAAACAATAAATGTCGAAAAAATAACCATATAATTTCATTGCAAACATTTTTTATGTATTCCTGATTTATTGCTTTATTACGGAATATTGAATAATCGAAAAGTATTTTTCAATGTTTCTGTTTATGTTATTAAACAACAACGAGGGAAAAAATTAATGATTTTATGAAACTATGAAATAACATAAAAATTTGACGTCGTAGTTAATGTCTTGTTGAACTCTTCGATATAATTTGTCTTTAAAATTTTATTAAGTAATAAAAATATAAAGTAAATTTTAATTAAATTGATTTGAATTAACACAGTAAATTTTTGCTATATTGATAACATTGATATCATTTATTAAAATCATTTCAAACTTTTTTTTACATAAACTTATTCATTAACATTTAAATAAATGTTTATGTCAAATTTTGATGATTTTTCAGAAATACAATCAATTTTTTTAACAAAAAATTATTTTTTACTGCAAAAGCAATTAAAATTGAGCTTTTGCTTAATTCTTAAATATTCAAAGCTGTTCTTCTGTATAGATAACGTCAGAGAATAGAACGAGAGTTGAATCTTTTACTGAAGTGACACTTTAATTAAAAAATTAAGCTCCTCAGATGATTAAAAAACAACTGCTTGGAGATTTTGAAATTCTTTTGTAAAAGAAAACATTTATTTTTAATAGCTTGTTGCTGCCAAATTTAAAGAGAAGACAAACGGTTACAGTTCTGTTTTGTTCTCAAAAAAAGTGATTTAATTAAATTTTGCCGCGGAATTATAAAAGCTTTAATTTCCGCAGAAACGTTTGTTTTATTTTTACATAGCCGGGGATATGGGTATAGGGAAGATTGCATTTAGTAAATTCCTTATAAAAATCCTTTTTTATGTGACGTATTGTCCTTTTTTACAGTAAGCCTCTAAATTCTTCCAAAATTAGAAAAAAAATTTAATTGAATTGTTTTATGTAAATAAAACACTCTTAAAATGTAACAATAATAATGTTTAAATAGATGTATATAATCACTAAAACAATATTTTTATAAATGTCTCATAAATTAATATTTTGTTGATTTAGTAGTATTTATAGATTTCACCGATTTCAATACCAAACATTTCATGTTACTTGATTATTCGAATATTTTATTAAAAATATAATTCGGTTAAAATTATCTATTTTAACTGTAAATTCCTCAAAAACTTTTTTTATAATTCGTAAACTATTTTTAAAATGCAAAAAATAACTTATAAAAATATGAAGAAAAAAATATTTTAAACTATTATTATTTAAACAATTTATTAATTTCATATTGACAAAACCAGGTTAATATTATTTCCAAATTTTACTCACACGAATTTAATATCATTACAATTGTATGTTTACATATTTAAGAATTTTTAACAATATTTCAAGCATTGGATGATATGTTTTTTATATTTTTAATATAATTTAAATATAATTAACTAAAAATAACCTATATAATAAATTAACACAAAACAATAAAGCACATCCAACAGCAAATTATACATGATTTTCATCATACCTCTAAAATATAAATGCAATAGTAAAATCTTAAAAATTCACACATTCCATTAAAATACCCAGTTCATTTATCCTTCATAGGTTTAAAAGCATTGCTATTTTAAAAAAGAAATCGTTGTGAAAAAGGTGTAAAGCTAAGACGAGGAAATGAACAATAGAAGGGCTCAAAACTTGGAAGAAAAACTGCCCTAAAGAACGTGATTACAGGCTTTAACTTTTCTGAACGTGGTCCTCTTACTGATTATCGTATAAGCTTATTTTTTCTTTTTGTATGTGCATCCAATATCACGCAACGAAGCACTACAGATAATTGATTTAGAGATTTCTTTAATTACTGAACAGAACCCCGCTGGCTCTGTTTCGCCTACTCTATTGTAACTTTTTTCACCTCTAATTTCTTAGCGATTTAATTTGATGATACTTTTATTGGATTTTATAGTTTCTGTAAGACGAATTTAAAACTATAATTAATCTATTGTAATTGTTAGTAAGCCGCTATGTGCTTTTAGAGTTGGAATAACTTAGATCTGTTTAATTTTTGTTTCTTAAATAAGTTGTTAATAACTATTTTTGCACATTTTTTTAAGTAATTATATTCAAATACAAGACAATTCTTTTATATTGTTTTGAATAGCATTGGGACAAATGTTTATGAGAAATGATACTATAAGGGAACAAAAATAAACTTTCACATAATTATCATTTGTTAAACGTTATTCATTAGTTCTTTAGAAATACAGCAAAACCTGGATAATTTATAAATAGCTTGTTATTGAAAATTTAAAACTATTATTTGCATGTCATGTGATTTAATGTTATTCAACGCAATGTGAAGAATATGAAAAAATCTTGAAACCCAAAGCCATTTTAAAGGCAACAAACTGTCCTTAACCTGAGAATTATTTTACTTAAAAACTTGAAAGTTATAAATTTGCATTAATACATAACGCAGCATATATATCATGTTTATTTATCCCATTACAGTTGTTAATTTTTTTAAAAAATCAGCTTGAACTCTTTATCACTTGGGGTTTTAAAGCCATTAAATGTTAAAATATTAAGTATTCAAAAAGAAATTTTCCTCAAGAGCATTTGTTGTTTTAGTTTCAAGAAAAACAAATTTTCCTTAAAAGGATAGTATGAACAAAAGGGTTTGTTTGTATGTTTATAAAAATAACATTTTTTATAGTGTACAATGTTTAAAGCTGATATAATTTATTCATATTTCGTATTTTATCACTGTTTTTTTTACAATCGTTTAATAATACATATTTTCTTCCTCCAAAAAAATACTAGACCGTAACGCTTGTTGAATTAACTATGTGAATAACTGAAATAGTGACTCAGCAAAACATAACAGCTTAAAAATGCTGAACAAATTCAGCACCAAATTGTACTGCGGTGTTTTTTTTTTTACCACCAATCGGTTAGTTGTTTTTTTATGTTATACATGTTCCTGATAAACTCACGGATATTAAGAAAAATTCTAATAATTAATGAATTAGCATAATAAGTTATATAACTTCATCACACATTAAAACTTTTCTTGAATACTGATCATTTTATACATTATCATTCAAATACTCTGTCCGAAAAAGTTATCTTCTTATACTAAATTATCCCTCGATTTCCACGTATAATTTTTGTTTTAATATTAGCAACTATTTTTCCTTAAATTTACGAATTCTTCGCGATTTTCAAGGTACTCTTTCACTGCTTGTGCTCAATCGTCAATTTAAAAATAATTTATTCGATTGCTTTTCGGTGTTCCGTTATTGCTGAGTCGGTACAACATTCGCCCATCGTCGACGATGTCCGGGTTTAAACAATGGCCATCCCATAAAATATTTCTGATGGTAATTATAAATCTACCCTCCGCCATTCCCTAGGGAGAATATCTTTTCTCCTAAGTGGATAAAAATTAAACAGGAATGGTGTCAATTAAGGAACATTTTCCCTTAAGAAAGAAATAAAAAAATAATAAAATGGTGCCAATTTGTGGAAACATTCTGGCAGCAAATCTGGCAATAATATTTCCGTTCATTGAAGGAATCATTGACCGCGTACTGATCTCATTCTACATCTTATCATTCAAATACGTACATCTTATTATTCAAATACAGAACATTCTACATCTTATCACCCAACAATAAATCATTCTGCACATGCATCCGCAATTTATCGCTAGCCCCTTTAATATCGCATATGCCAGATCCAGAGATCAGACTGGAGCGAAAAGCTTGTCAAATAATTGTGCGACAATGTAAATAAGCGGCAGAGCTACTCGCGGCACAGTCGGCAAACGACACGCCAGAGCCCTCTAAATCTCGATCGACGAAAGACAAACACGCATTTGAGAAGATATTTTCCCCAAGTGGGGACTGTTTGCCTTTGAAGAAACCCCGCCTGCTAAATCGCTCAAGGAATTGTCTAATTTGAATTCACTTTGAGTGAGATTGCCTTTGGTTTTGCTGATTTTTCCGAAACTTTGCATTTCCATCAAAGCGCCTGATTTGGATAGTGGTATATGGTTTCTCAATTTTTCAGTGAGAGATGAATGATCTTAAAAGAATTTTTATTAATTTGATCCCTGGAATTTTGAAAAGTTCTTAGACAATACCAACAATAATCTAAAAGAACGTGTTATTTAAAGCAACAAAATTAATTATTTGTCGAAGCACAAATATAATTAACCATTATTTTTAATGATCTGAACCTGTTAACAGCATAAATAAATGTCCTTAATTTTACAAAATGAGTTTCGTAATATTTATATGCTTTTTTATCTAGATCTGGTCTATTTGATATTTTATTGTTAACAATTTGAAATGAATGAATTTTTGGTTTTTAATGTTAACAATTCTGAAAAATTATTAAGTGCTGAAAGGGACACCGATAGACCAACGGGCAAACATATAAAGAGCAGTTATACTATATTAAAATAAGGTTATCATTTAGTTGGATATAGTGGCTTATATAAAGATTTGGAAGGGTTGGTATTTGTAGAAAGTTTTTTATTTCAATTAATGCTTTTCTGTGAGGTACAGAGCATTAAAAAACATACTTTTACGAATTTGTCTATTCATTTGTAATTAAATTCTAATCTTATTAACACACACACAGATCCTCACATTTCTTATCATTCCTCGTATTTATTCAATAGAATTCTTATCCTATTAAAAGTAATCATGATCAAAGGCATTTTTACACTTATTTAACACAACTCCTTTTATTGCATTCTTTGATTATTAATCGAGATAATAAGTTTTCGTTTAGATAATTACAAAATTAATTAAGTAAATTTCAATGTTTTTATAGAATTTCATACAAAAAATTCATTATTCAGTCTTTAAATAGCATGCAGTTGAAATTAAGAAAAATAATGACTAATATTTCCGAAAGTTATATTATTTTTGGATAATTCCGTGCCATAATCAAAATCACTTACATGAAATATTTATTTTGAGATAATAGTAACACCACAGATTTTAATTTTTCAATAGCATTTTTAACCGTTGAAGGACAAACATTTGCATTTTGAAATTTTTCCTACTAAATTTGTGAAACTAAGGGTGTGGAACACTGCACTACTTTCAATTACCACTCAATAAATCAATACATATAAAGGTAGTTATATACCCTTATTATTTTCAATACCTACAAAAAATCAAAAGTTTAACCAATTACGCATGCGCGACCAATTGCGCATGCGCGATTTCCTCAAAAACTTTTTTTTTCTGGCGTCCAACAGGTAAGTATTAACTCGTGTTCCAAATTTTAGTCTGTATCTCTTTACGTTTGCCAGCAATGGTTTTAAAACAAAGAAGGCCTACTGCAGCTACCCTTTACGCATGCGCGAATTTCTCAAAAATCTCATAACAACATCCGACAAGTACGTACTCGTAAACCTAATTTGAAGCAAGTAGCTTTTTTAGTTCAGACTGTAGAGTGGTTTCAGACGGACGAACCAATGTTCAAAAACCACTTTTTTTAAACCAACACCATCCAAAACGTGCAGAAACCACAAAATCTTCTAGTATTTTCGACCTCATCGCAATACTTTCATTGCCTTACATTTCATATTAGTTTATTGAAAGCAATACGCATTAAAAAAACAAAACATCATGATCAATACAAAGGTTTTCAAATTAATTGTGGAATAATTAAGGGTCATGGTAACAGATCTCTACACAATTTTAATGGGGAAACTTTTGACCCTGTTTTTAAATAAATTATACGACACGTACTCACGAAAACTTACCAAAAAAGGACAAAAGAAAGTTATTTTTCCATTAAAATAATTAACAAGTATAATTTTAAAGATATTAATTAGTTATAAGTAAAACAAATTTTTTTGTTTAGATATTTTTATGCAGTTAGTGCTGCCTTCTGTAGTTTGGGAATAATTACTAAAATTTTGTTTTAATTATAACTAATTAATATCTTTACAATTATACTTATTAATTATTTTAATGACAAAATAACTTTCTTCTGTATTTTTGGTAAATTTTCGTGAGTACATGTCGTATACTTTATTTAATAACAGGGTCAAAAGTTTCCCTATTGGAATTGTATAGAGATCTGTTACCATACAAGACCCTTAACTCAAAAACTTCAAACACCAAACGAATTATTTGACCAAACAAATTATTACAATGTGGCTTCAGAAAGAATGTAGCAAGTTCTTAAGAGTAATTAATCTACCACTACATTTGAAGGGTCTAGTTTCAGAACTCACATTTTCAAAGTATAACTAAGATATAGGGTCCGATTCGTTCATTGGTGACTTTTGGCGATTGCATATTTAATTGGACAAAGTCGCCAATGAAGGGGCCGGACCCTATACTTTAGTTATACTTTGGAGAATGTAAGTTTTGCATCCAGTTCCTTCATTTTTCAAAACTACACAATCCTAAACTACTTCTATCTCGAAGGTAAAGCGTTAAAAGCGGACGCATATCGATCATTAATTGACGTTTCGGGGCCTCTCAGGGCACGGAAAATGAGTCCTAATGATCTTAAGAGAGGTAGAAACAGAGAAAAGAAAAACACAAGCAATCACGGAGAGCAGAGAGTTTGCTAAATGCGAACATTAACCGCCTAATGGTAAAAACGTAGTGTGGCCTTTTTAATCACCTGAAGATGCCTTTTAAAATTTTACGCTCACTTAATTAGTGATAATTACGCTATAAAAACAAGTTTGGAGACAGAAATTGCGATTTATGTCTCTTTTAGTTTAAAGAAGGGCGCTTTATTGCAGAGGCGTTATTTGGGAAAACAACATTTGAATTGGAGGGGACTGTATAGAAATCTACACAAATGTTAAGTATATTTTTAAATATAAATGAAACTAGTTTGAGAATGTGGAGACTCATGGTTTGTTTTTGGGAGGAGGGATTTGCATTTCTTTTTATTCTACTCATTTATACAAAGTGTTTTAATGAATTCTGTGCAGTTTTCTATGAATTAATTTACTTAAAATAATCTTTGCATCTTTCATTTTAATTTAATTTGTGTTAGTTAAATTTATTGCAGTTATGTAACTTACCAGCTATGTAAGCTTAATTATATCTTAGATTATGTTCCGTATTTTGAAATTAGTATGAAATGCTTCAAATATCCTTAATTTATAATGTATAACTACCTTTTGGAATGAATCAAAAAATTATTTTTAAAAAAATTAATATAATATTTGCAAAATATATGTATATTATACGGGTTAGGACTAGTTACAAAGATTTTCGATATAAAGTGTCTACTTACTAAGTATTTCGAACTATTTCATTTTTTACATTTACTCTCTTAATATGTTTGATCAAGTTAAATCCTACTAATTATGTTCATAACTCCTTGAAACCCGACTAAAGCAGGATTTCACCGTCTAAGTTTGGCTTTCTCATATAAAAAAAACTATACAAATTATATTGTAATGATCCAAGAGTTTGAATTACTATCTTAAATATTTGGTAATGGCCTAAGACCCCAGCAAAATGTGACTGATATATTCTTTATTTAAAATGCATATGTTTGAACAAATAGACTTTGAAAGCCATGTTTTGTGAGGAATTAAAAGAAAATTGCAATACTTATTTTTGAGGGGGGAGAGTGGGAATAGCTGCATTTTACTGGATTTTGGGGACATAAATGCATTACGAATTCAGACTTTAAAACATGGGAAGTTGGTTGAAAATTGCATTATTTTTTACTTTTGTGTGGTATAATGAAAGCAGTTTACTCGGTACGAAGTTTTTTAATGTTGTTTACAGTTTTAACAATTAAGACTTATAAGCAAAAAATTATTTAAACGTATATTTCTTTAAAAAAAGAGATTAAATACCTATAATGTTGCCAGCTACACGTCATTTACTTAGCTATACAAGAAATGCAATTATTATAAAAAAAAACTCTAATAGTGAAAACTATTAATAAATATAAGGAGGAAAATTACTTTAATGAAATACATCTTAAATAGTAACTGATCCTAGAGCTAAGTTAATTTACAACCAAATTCACAACAGCTACAGGCAATCAATGACTGAAAAGTGATACTCAGTTTCTCTAAAATAAAACTATTTTAAAAATTTTAACTTTAAAACAAATTATGTAGTAAAATAAAAAAAAACATTCATTTAAATGGATTTTAGGGCCCAGAAGGAAATTTTAAAAATGTTTAAAAATGATCAGGAAGAAATATTTTTTCTTTTTAGGTTTTTAAAATTAACTATCCATGGATAATCAGCTTTCAGTTATTAAAAAATCAGTTGAATTATTAAAAATGTATACGTTTATTTTTTTAGTTCTCGATAATTTAAGTAAAAGGTGAATACCAATCTCAGAGAGGATACAGGTGCTACCGAGCACTCTTGTGGTGCCTCTTTTCAACAATAGTTTTAAAATATTTTATAATATAACTTTAGCCTTTACAGAGAAAATATACTTTTTAAATACAAACTTTCCACTCCTTTCTTGAAATATTTTTAACCAAAACTAATGAAGGGTCATTTCCGACGAGTTCAAAAAGTTAACGAACTTCCACCTCCCACTCTCGCAAAAGCATAGGCCATATTTCTCCCAAATACCCTTTCTAGAATCCAAGCTGTCTGACCCCATTCCCGGACCGATTCCTATTTGGTTTCTTAGGTTGGATATAGCTGTTACGCAGATTTTTTTAGTGAGTTAGTCAAAGTAGTCGGAAGTAAAATTGTAATATACATTTATATTTTCGAAAAGGTAAATTATTATTTATAGCTCAGTTTTTAAAGAAACTTAGCTACTAGCATTAATAATTTGACTTATTTTGTTTCGGTTTTAGGTAGAGGTGCATTTTTTTCAATTCATTGATGACTGAGTTAAATGTATCCTATACTGAGTGCATTCGAATACGGAGAAGGATTTGAAACATAGCTTCCCCACCATAAAAAAAAGTTTTGAACATTTAAAACATCTCATTACTAAAGGAACAAATAATACAGAGACTTAAAGCTCTAATTCAAATTGGAATGGTTCTGAACAAGCATGTCAGAAGTCCTCATAACAAAAGACTTAAATACCTATAAAGATTTTAACACATAGCCATCTTCTAATTGTACATTTTAAAAAGATGTTCATTGGTGTATGTACAAAAGTAAAACTGATTTTTAACAAAAAATGCACGTTACAGCTTTGCCATTCCTACACATCGATTTGGCTAACGCGAATATTTCTCGCCCCCAACTCCTTAGATGGATTGCGATCCATATCGGAAAATCGGAAAATATCCTTTAGTTTCTTCAGGGGGGTCAGAATTATCGCAGTCTTTTTGCAACTTTAGCCTCGGAAAAAAATCATAAGAAATCGCATTACCGGCTCGGTATTATTTTATCTCGAGAGTAGATTTGATGAAATGTGCTTCTGCAGTTATATCCCGAAGCCATTGAGAGACAACATCGGATATCCTTCCTATGGGGTAAGTATCGGAAATCGGGAGGTTTTTCAATTAAGTTTTATGTTCTTTTGAATCTATTGTGATAGAAAACGGATGTATCTCCCCTTTCGATCGTTGTTGGATTGTTTAGAAGAGAAATGATTTTAAAGGCATAAACCAGACTTCAGGACTTTTGTTTATTTTTACGGGTTTGAGTTTTATTCAATTCGTAGAATGGGTAGAGATAACTGATTTGGGATACTTTCGAAAACTGTGGCTTTGACGTCGTTATCTTGTGACTCCTTGACCACCAATAGGAAGATAGCTCTGTAAAAAAATATGTGTAACGTTATCTTTATTTTTGAGTGTAACGTTACATTAATTCTAATGCAGACTTGCTAAACTTAAATTATATGAGCAACCTTCCGCTGAACGCTATGTAACCCGTTGTAATATTTGGGTCTTCGTTGCGACTCCATGAACGAAGTCGTAAATGAGTGAAATAGGTAAGGTAAGGTAATCGTTTCCGGCTGCCTATTTCTAGCCTCCTTCAGGAGCTTTAACACAGCCAATTGAGTGAAATAACAAGTAGGTTTTTAACAGAATCTGTCACTCAACCCGCTTCCACACAATATTTGTGTTCAACAGGAAAAAGTCGCCAAACACAATATTAGTTCTATTATAAACATTTACACTCTAAATTTGGCTAGTTTCATTTATTTTATTTCGAAAATTCAATAATTATTTTTTAAATAATTATTCAATAATTATTATCGTTTGCAAAAATTTATATTTCAAAGAATAAATAGGTAATATTCCTCTCTTTTAAATAGAACCAAAACATTTCATATCAAAAAAACAAAGAATCTCTTAGTGAAATATATTTGACGTCATATCAAACTGATTGATATCTCAAAAATAAATTTCTTTTAATTTATTATTTAAAAGAATTAAAGTTTCTCGTGTGATTGTTGTGAGAAGCAATGGTGATTTAATTCTAATAAAAATGACTTCTTATGCTTTTTAAATGAGCATTATATTTTGCAGTTTTTTAAATAATTAAAGTACTTTGAATTCGAAATTTTTATTGATATGTTTTCAATGTCTTCTAATTTCGATGCGCTGAATTCTTGGACGCATCACGCTTGCCTGTAGCATTTGTAGTTTGGACTATGAAAGTGGGTGACAGACGGACTGAACGATTATAATACCTTCCACTTTTTACGTTATAACCGTAGTGTGGAAGCTAAAAAGAGCTATGAAACAAATCGTAGGTTTTGTCTACCAGCATTAAGTAGTTGGTAAAGCGAAGTTTTTGTAATCGAAGGATTGCAAGCTCGAGTCTTGTCTTAAAACTTACTTTGACTATTATGTAAATCTACAAAACATAAATGTCGCTAAAAAATTGAACATTGGTATATAACGTTGTACTATGGTAGAAGCGATTAAATTCCACTTGAAATTTGGAGGCAGCTTTGAGTTCCACTGCTTTGTATTTCTTTTTGAGGAGTACCTTTGCTAAGCGTTTATGGTCTAAAATTCCCTTCTGGTATAACTTTTCCCCGGTTTCATGAAAAAATATAACACCTAACGTTTTACAGAGTGACCATGCTCAAACAGGGTGTTCCAAAATTTACTGGTCATTTTAAATGGGAAATCCTATTCAATGAATACATCTGTATTTACTTTTTATGTTTATAACCCCAATTTATCATCGTCTAATATACTTTGACCTATCAATCTTTAGTGTTACCAATATTTTTATTTAGATATTCACCACCATTGCACGATGAATGTCAAATATCGACATGCACCAGAGAAAGTCCGAAAAATGTTATTTAGTAAATAGTTCAGACATTCAACGTAGCATGTACTTACATTGGATTTTTTAACATAGTTCACATTTTTTAATACTTTTATATATTATAGTCATTTACAACAAAAGTGATTAGAAACTAGTTAGTATCGTATGCATTAATTTTTTCAAAATAAAGGTAAACAGAAAATTTAAATCTATATTAATTTTGCAATAATAGTTTAGTTTCTAATGACATAAATTCATTGAATCTTACAATCTAATACCATAACACCTGTTATGCTTTTATAAACAAAATATGTCCTTCCACAAAACTTAAATCCCCTATTAAATGCAAATAGTTTCAATCTTATGCAAATTTTGATAGCAACAGCTTGTTTGAGGTTTAAATCTCGAATAAAAGCATACCGTAAAAAATCCTTTCTTTGCACAACACCATTAAAATGTTGCCATTTCTATAAGGAAGAAGAAGAAAAATTCTCTACAAGAACAGCATCCATTTTTTTTTAATTCCTAAACATGCATTGAAAAGGCTCTAAAATGTTTCACAAAATTCTTAAACAGGAAAAAAAGACAAAATCAAACAAGGAATCTTAAAAGTAAACAACGTCTAGCTCGCTATGGCGCTTTTATTTACCTCTTATGCTGGAACGGAACAAGAGAAACAAGTCTCCATGGGTTTTGGATTTACTTTCCCTATGCATGGCTGCGTTCTTAGAGTCAGAGTGACGTTTTTAAATTTTAAAACAATGGAAATGTCGAGTTTTTTTATGCTTTCAACCGAGAATATTTGTTTACTTCCGTAAAAGAAAAAGGTTATCCAAGTGAAATTCGCGGAAATTGGACATTTTATAATAATTGGGGATTTCGACAGGTATGATCGAGTTACGGCGAAATGCGTAATAATCGGTTTGTTTCTAGATCGTCGAATGATTTCGAATATACCAATTTAAAGGGACTGCAGTATAAAGCTTTTTAAAATAATCTTCTATATTTTGCTTTGAAGAACATTTAATGCAATGAAGTTTTTTTTAATTCGTTGAAAAAGAGAAGTAAGATACTTTTTGATGCATATATTTTAATGAACTATAAGAAGTTTTTAACAAGTTATCTATACTTTATATGTTACACAAGTAACATATGTTTTAAGATGTTCTTAAACATTTCTGATAAAATACTTTAACTTATATTCTATCAAATGAAAAATCCGTACAAAATATTTGTTTTAATACATAAAGTAAATATTTAGTTTAATATATAAATGTTGAACTCTTTTACTAAACACTTTAATATGCCTGGGAAGATAAAGTTTTAACCAAAGACGATTAGAAAACTACCAGAGTTAATTCTCAAACAAGTATTAGTATGTATATTTATGCCTTTAAAAATATGTGGTACGTTATTTAGTAGACAGCATTGAGTGTTTGCTTGAAAGAATCAATATTTTGTTTTTATTATATAGATGTTGGTAAATTGGGTTTCACGAAATGTACTGATGCCTTAATCCTAAAATGCATAAGTAAACACAACTTTAGCCTAAATACTGTCTTTATAACGTAAAAAGTAGAGGCTTTTATTAAATTCGATTATGTATGTTTTAAATGTTATAGATAGTTTCAATGTTGCATGTCGATATGAAATGTTTTACTTCTTTTTAGGTATGAGCAATATTACATATTTATTCTTCGAAGTACAAAGATAGTACAATTTCGAGAACGATAATTATTTATTTGCATATATTTATTAAAAAATAGTTTGTTTAGTTTAAGCGTGTGAGTTTACATATTCAATGTGCAAAAATACTTTTAATGTGTTCGTATAGGTTCATTTTCGTTTAAATTAGCATACAAAATCATTATATAACTTATAAAACAATAAAAAGAAGACAATAAATGAATCACTCAATTGCATGAGATTGAATTCATTAGAATGGTATTAGTGAAAGTAATCATAACTTTTTCCACAATAATATCGCAAAAAAGTGCTCGTGCAACCGCACTCAACCGTCGTTCAACCGCACTCAAATTATGCTAATGTAACGACTTTAAACAAATTAAAGGGAATGCAACCGAAAAGCTTTTTAATTGTGATGATAGAAGTACAAACTCTAATCAGGATAATGATTCAAGGCTTGAAAAGAAACAGATTATTAACCTCATTAAAAGTTAAGTCCCCAATGTTTAAAGGATGTAATTTAAAGCTCAATTAGATTTTTAAAAGATTAATGCAAAAAAAGCATTTTGTTCAATTGATTTGTGTTTAAATACATTTGCCGTTTAATAAGATATAACATTCCAATTAAATATAAATATGCTTTTTAAGTTTTACTTTTATATTTAAGACAATTTATATTTTTGAATGTAATTTTACATGAACTACAGTTTCAGTATTTGTGGATTTGTTGAAAAAGTATTATTATGATTTTGGAGTTTTTATTTTGAGGGTTGTTCAGATCACACACATTGAGAACAAATAGAAATACATACAAGCTCTGTAACACAATTCCGTCCGGGACTAAGATAAAATCACGTGATGTTGTTAGAAACGTGATAGAAATAACAAAAAACGTAAAACAGGACACTAACTTATCTCAAAATTGAAGTTTTTTTGTGTCGAGGTTTTGCTTAACAAGAAAGCTGAAAATGTATTCAAGGTATTCTATCAAGTTTAAATAAGATATATTTTACTTTATTTTTTCGTTAATCAATGGAAATTAGAAATGATAAAATTCAGCATTAGAATTTTTTCCAATTGCCTTGAGAAATATTTTTTTTTGTTCTCTTCCATACGATTACTATTTTTTTAAAGTACATCATAATAATTGGATTTTATATAATAATAGTGTGCAAAATTTTAAGAACAATTACTTTTATTATTAGTTTTTTATTTATAGAAGGTGCCGAGTTGCCAAATCTGATACCTTTTTGTTATTTATCCCGTGATTTATGTTAGGATTTCTTCTTCTTTGGTAGTGAATGGGGTTTCTGCTACTACTCTTACCTCAGTTCTTTTATTTTGATCATCACAAAATACTACTTTTTTTTAATGAAACTCCGTCAAGAATATCTTATACTTTAGTATCGCCTATTTTTCTCTTAAATACATTATGAAACGATGAATATCATTCTGTGCAATCTGTAACTCTACAACATTAAGATACCACAATTTTTACATGTGTACCAATTAAAAAAGGAAAAGAATATGTTTAGCCACTATTAATGATTATGAGCTAGAAATAAACGTTTTAGTACAAAGTACTGTTCTGGAAAAACAGAAAACTTTATTACTTTTAAATTATACTGATGCTTTGTTTTATTATGCTCTCATTTTTCGATGTGATTCTCGAATAATTACGTAACGCGCAAAATTATTAACATCTCCAAATTTTATTCAATGATAAAAGAAATAAACACTTTCAAACTTCGTTAAATTTCAAATAGGTGCAAAATAATATAGAACTTTACAACAACTTTTTTTTTAATTCATAAAATCATTTTTAAAAACTGCGCCTGTTAGTAAATAATCATTTATTTTCGTTTACAAAACTTCTAACAGTTTCAAAAAGCTTTGAAGTATGCTTGCTACGATTCTGTTTACCCGAAAAAGACCTCCCCTATATAAATCGACAAATATCAAACTCTTTGAAACCAAAATAAATTAATTTTTCATCTTCATATTTTATATAACAGATCCACAGGTAAAGCAAACACAGTTTCGTGCTGGGACAGAAAATGCATTAAAAAGCATTTCAATGTATGAAGACATCTTTACCAAAAAATTCGTAGGATTTAAGATTTATTTAACCATCGATATGAAGTGAGATTAAAACATACACGAGCAGTGGTCCGTATTTCCCAGATACACTAGCATAAAATGTATATATTTAAAATAATTGCAATGAAATTTTTCTACACTAGTTAAATGCTGTGATGTATATAATTAATAATAAAACTATGGATGTGAAACATCACACTATTTTCAATTTTCACTCAATAATAAATATCTTATATGCTAAAGTTCGTGGTTTTTTTCGTTTTTCAGAAATAGCGTTAAAATCAAAAAAAGATTTATGGCATATCGTTGCGCATTTTAAATTTTCTTGAAAACCTCTTTGGGATGCCAAATAGGTAATAGAAACTCGAGTACCAAATTTTAAGTCGATAGTTGATTTAGTTTGAGCAGTAGAGTGGTTTTATATCTAAAGAATGACAAGCAGACAGATAGACAGTCTGCCAGACATACCAATGTTCAAAACCTCTTTTCAGAATCTGCACCCTCCGAAATATGTAGGAAACACAAATTCTAAATTTCGAATTTTCCAATCGCAATAGTTGCATTAACTTATATTTATATTCATAACTTATATTTAGGTTATATTTCATACAAGTTAATTGAACTAACTTTATCAAAGCATTTAAAAAACGAAAAAAAGGAAATCATTTTCCGCCCCTAATATGGATTTAAATTAATTTTTTCTGCATATGCAATATCAAAATCAACCATTTTATATCTATTCAATAAGTGCTTTGGCGATATAACTTTTTCAAAATGGTCGTACATATTAAATTCGGTTATTTTAGTTTGAACTATCGCCGACCTAGAGCAACACTAGGACTATTGGCAGCGGGCGTCATAATTCAGAACCACAGTCAAGTAACGAGCCAACACCTGTTATATTAAATTCGGAACAATAACTAATTTAAAATTCACCTTTCCAGTAGATTCGTTCACACGTTAACATCTTTGGTAATAAGCAAGCAGATCTCTTGGTCAAAATGGATTGTAGTGCCTCTCCACTCATCTCCTCAACTGTTCTTTTATCATCGCAGTAAGGACTCTTGCACGAAATGTCAAAAATTGCGGGCCTCTCCAGATAACTTTTTTGAACTGCTTTTGGGACTTTCGAAGAAGAATCTTTACCCTTCTCTCCTTCTAGTAATAGATTTTTAAAAGGTGAATAGTCTAATGCGTCATGTCTTACTCCGTCAGACTAACCAAGGATAAGTCAACAAAAACAAAATACACAATTTTACTTATGACACTGTCATTTTTAAACCATTGTAAGAATAAGTTTTCAAAGAATACAAAAGAGTTGGTACTAAAAACACTGGACAAAAAAGTGTAAATTTATCTGGATTATTGCACGAATTCAGGGGATGAATTAGCCGTAATAGACAACTGGAATATCCACACCTGCAGAAACTTCACAATTTCATCAACCTTTGTCTTAAAACATACAAAGTGCACGGCATCTATTTTATCTAAACTAGAACGGTCGTGCTTACGGTGACGCCACAGTTACGTCAAATATTGTCTTCTTTCCCACAAAAAAATTACGCTCCGCCGCGTTCAAATCGTCCATTATGTGAGGAACCCTAAACCTTTAAAGACCGATACAGCTGACAACGGTAAACACAAAATGCACTCGCACAGTTATTTGAATATAACTAGATCTACGAAGCACTAGGTTTATAATGGGTCGTAGTGACGTTCCAGAACTATTTTCAAGAAAAACTGTTGTTATAAAATCGTTCAAGAGAGTCAGGACTCCTCGTAATTTCTTGTGCATTATGGACAAAAATGGTTATTGAAGCAAGGTATAACAAAAACACCATCTGAGCTGGTTGTTTTTGGGTTGTTGTTGTTGTCGTGTCGCTGGATATCCCACGAAAGATGGTTACCAGAGTCTCCGAAGAGGTTGGACTTCTTGTTTTTGGGTTGGTGGTGTTAATTAATGTTCAACTACAGAATGAGCTTTGGACAGTAGACAATGTTCGGAGTACTTTTGCCAACAAAACAGAAAAACATACATTTAAACAACTATATAACAAGGGCTTTTTCGTAATAAATGCTTTTTATTATTTTAGTAAAATTTACGAGAATGACATTAAAAATAGGTAGGTACATTTATTTTCCGGTTTGTGTGCTTGATCAAAGACCCGCTTATAAACCTTCGTCAAGTACGACAGACAAAGACAGAATTTTTACTGATACAGACCCATTGCGCACACCCATGGCGAAGGCAGGAATCGAACTCGCACCCGGAAGAGTGCGCAGACTGTTAGCGTAATGGGCTTGGAACAAACCCACTTGGCCAACCAGGCCCCCCATTTCAAGGTAACCATTAACTATATTATCGATTTTTTGCTTGCTACTAATTTATCATTTTGACTTTAAACATTTACAACTGCTGCACAGTAAAACTAACTCATGGTACAGAACATCCCCATACAACACTATTTTAATTCCTTTTTTTTGTTTTAATAATACTACTAAACACTTTGTACGCTACATTTTTTTTGTCTTCATACTACAATTTACATAAATCATAATCATCCTTGAATTTATAGCATCATTCCATATGATTCAGTAACAGAGACTTAAAAGTTAGTACCGTTTCGTGAAAAAAAATGGAGAGTGATGTAAAATAAGCAATTTTTATTTCTGAAAATTTTTATTTCTTGACATTTATTACATGAACTTTCTGAGCAAAGAAAATAGCTGTCGAAATGTTACCTACCTTTCAGAATACGAAGCCACAACTTCTAACATCAAACTTCTTTATAAAAAAGTTCAAGAACTAACAAAAAAAAGTTCAATAATATTTTACTCGCCACAACACAACCTCCGCCAACAAATCAAACTTCTTCCAAACCCTAGAAATCAATTGCCAGTCCGCTGATACTAATCCATGCCACAGATACGACAAAGACTCTAAGCAAGCATCGCTGCGTGCCGAGCATCGGAAAACTCATAAGCAAGAATTTCATAAGGACATCTCTTCCGAGAGACTCTGGGGTTTCTTTCGGAGCTTTGAGTTGAGTTTGAGGAGTCACATGAGGAGGTTTCTACAGCAGAGCCATCTAGAGGGAAGGAGAAAGTTCGTTTACAGGGATGGATGGATCGGGATCGATCCCTGACACACCATCCGGTATTGGAACAACGGGGAATGTGGAATTCGATAGGGGGGACATTTGGAAGAGTGTGGTTAAAGGAATTGTTGTCAGGGGAATGTCTTTTTCGGAAGTTTCTACTGTATTAAGGAATAGGATGCTGAGAGGGAATTTTTTTCTGGTAAAGTGATTGAAGCAATGCGAAAGAAGAATTAAAGGGATTAGAAGAAATCTTCGTTTAATAGATAATTTGAAATTGCATAAAAACTTAAACAATTACATATTCGTTGTAAACGTACTTTCAAACGTTCCAATATTGAAACTTAAAAGAAATTTTATTCGAATGAACACATTTAGAAAAGTGTTAATTAAATAATTGTAGTCAAGGGAATATCTGTGTCGGAAGTTTCTACTTCATTAAAGAAACGAACAACTTGGGTAGTTAATCTCAAAATAAAATTTTAATTTAAAAGTTAAAAACTAATTCAAATTTAACATCGACAATCAATCTTTTACAAGCCATCTGGTATTGAAACAACAAAAACTGTTCAACTCAGAAGAAAACACTTTAAATAATGTTATTAAAATTATGTTTGTCAAGAAAAATGAAATTTCAATGAAATGTCAATGAAACATGAACTTTAAATGAGAATTTGGATATCCGAACCAATAGCTAGGCTAGTTTTGATCAACAAGAAAACATGCTAATGTGCTATATAACTAAAATTAATGTTTTAATAAATTCATCTTTTAAGGTCAGGCACAACTAAGTATAGCTATATATTTCTAACCTTATAAATTTGTTTATATTTAACATTCCAGCATTATTGAAACTATAGAAAATATATTTATAAATAATTAATAAATTCCTTAAGAATTCATAACCCAAGTATCGCATGGTTGAAAAATTGAAATTTTTAGATAACGTTTAAACTTAATAAATATTCAAAGAAACTTGAAAATGGTTAACTTCCGATTTTAAAAATATTTTTAAAGCGTTTCTAAAAAGTATAATTTCAAAATGTTCTTTTCGATCAATTTATGAAGCGTCTAAAATATGAGGTGGAAATTATTGAAATTATACATTTTATTTCTAGAACTGATAATTAGATATTTTATTTACTATGTAACGGGTTGTTACAACTACAACACAGCATTCAATATCACAAAATTACACTATTTCTAAAACATTATTCTTCATTTTAATTTCTAAAATCGCATTTTCCTTCAGACGTAATAAATTGCGCAGAATCATTTTCGAAGCAATTAAAACTATTTACTAGTCTTAACAGTTCCTCAATTGTCAAAAAGAAGTACTTAAATAACAAAATCCACCTCATTTGGAAAACAAAGTTTAATAAGTATTTTTTGGGGAAAAACAGTTTTCTTTCACTAAGACAAACTGCTTTTACCTTTTTTTTTATCTTAAGCTCCGCACTTTTTGTGTACTAAGGAAACAGCCTTAATTATCGCTTACTATTTTTCTCATTTGTAATTACTTAACAATTTTTACATGCTTCTGTAACTTTCTTAATTTCCTTTCTGGTACATGGAGTGGCTTAATTGAACACAAGAAATATAAGGTTGTGTGTTTACTTTAATGAAACACGTTCACAGACTCCCACTAAACTATAATGTTCTTTCCTTCACTAACGACAGTTCAAGGAGTAGGTATGAAAAAGTTTTAAGCTCAATATACTTAAATTTTTAATCTGTATAGAAAGTATCTGTATATAATTTTCTAAGAGTGGCTTTAATATAATACTTAATATTTAATGTAAATATTTTCCTCTTTCCAAAAAAAATGCGATTTTCTAAAGTAAAGTTTATTATTAAGTTTAGGGAAAATATAATTTTTCCTTGTTCTAACAATGTTTGCAACTTCTTTACTCATAAAAATAAACGTTGTTGGACATGTGCATTGTGCAATCATATTTTGAATCAAAAAGTCGATTTTTAAAAACTATGACTTAATGTGATATAACGTTTTTTGTTGGTTTTGTTTTCATTATTTTTTTAACTTCAGTTTTATGAATGGCATGGCCGAAACTAAAACTTATAGAAAGTGGGACTTTGTGTATTGTAATTGTATGGAGAATTTTTCTAATGCGAACCCGAAAGCAGACGCCCAAAAATAACCATACCTGATCATTTCAACGGTGCTTTTTTAGACTTGAATGATAGAGGAGAGTGGGAGCTAATGGGACGCAGGGCTAATGGGACAAGGGGCAAAAAGTGGTGAAAAATCTATTTTTTTACAAATATTTCTACACCACACCATAGCAACAGTTAAACTTCATATTTTAACAACCAAAGATCAGCCATTGAAGACATGTAGTGAAGATGAGAGAAGATTTGTTGTTTTTGGAAATCCAAAGTAAGTTTTAAAAAATACTTTAATTGAATTTTTAAAGCGTTAAATAAACACTTTTAATGAATTGAAATACAGTTTTAGGTAGAAAACGTATCATAAATTAAGATTAGGTATGTCAAATACTGTGGCAAAATACATGTGGTTCTGTGTTGGATCGTATATAAATAATAACACTGTGGGGTCTAATGGGAAGACAAATAAGCCTGGTTTTGCTTGCTTTTCTTGAAGAAACTATATAAATATCCTATATCTTATTCAGCCAAGATGTAAAAAAAATTAGACCTAACTTTTACTTTGTTAAGTACACTTAATACTATGTATTTAAATTATCAAACTTGAAATTAAGAGTAAAATAAAATAATTAAATTAAAAGTTCATTATAGTTTTTCTAATCTGTTAATTCTTGTTTCAGTTGGAAGTTTCCCATAAATGCACTAAACTTTTTAAACTTTTCTTTTGCAGATGCCTAGAAACAAGCTTTTGATAATAAATCGGGCTCAGCTGATGGGGTGAACAGGCTGAATTTTTGATCAAAGGTACACCATGGAATCACGGCAATTGAAACAAGGAAATCAGCATAAGAGTTTGCCAAAAGTTTTGTACAAATGGGAATAAGGGAACAAATAAGGAAAATATTGGCTTTGTGAATTTATGAAGAGTCATAGCTTTCTCTCCATACGAGCTATTGGAGCAACCAGTTTGGCTGTTGATACAAGCTACAACAAGGCAAGTAGTAATATTCTTTTGGATGTTATAGAATATTTAACCGTGATGAAACCGGCTGCATGATTATTCAAGTTCCTCCTCGAGTAATTGCTCGGAAAGATAGCAAACAGGGACATGCATGCTTGCTTGATAAAATAGAGGACAAGTTTTTGATAAATTTAGAAGACTTAGTTACTAAACTACCCTGTAAGATTGACCACAATGCATACCATTTGGCAATGTTTGCCTCTTGGGCCCTCTGCCTTAGTTAACTTAACTATTTACTGTAATGAATGATTTATTGTCACCAATAAATAACTATGTCTTTCCACACTGGATGCCTTTTATTAGACTACGAACCTAACTACCACAATACGTACTATTTGGCAGGTCAACAAATTTATTTTTTTCGCATTTTTTATCACGTTCTACAAAAAAATATGGTCTTCATTGGACGAATCTATATCAACTTCAATATCCATTCCACCGTCTGATGATGAAAGGTGATTACTGCTGTATTATAAATCTTCATCAAAATCTTCTTCATCATCAAATAATCTATCTTCATCAGACAAAATTGTATCAATTAAAGTTCTCAATTGCTGCATTTCTTCATCTTTAGTCAGTTTCCGAGTCATTTTTAAGAGACATCCGAAGACCAAAAGAAGCAAAAATCAGAGTGCCAGAAGGAGACGCGTAGGGTATGATATACCAAAACTCATTTTTTTTTATTATCTATTATTAAAAATGGCTTGCGAATCATCCCTGCATTATGTCATGACCTTACATTCAGTTATATGATTAATCGTTCCCTTTAAAATGAGGGGTCAGGAAATATGCAGAACAAAAGTCCTTACTTTTGTTCTGGGAAGATGGAAGGGTAGTTCATACCCTGCGCGCCTACCCCCGGGTTAAAACACCCTTAAGTTTTATACTTTTCAGGAGTATCAAAACTTAATTGTATAAATTTAAGAAACGAAACACAGAACGATATTTTCAAAAAGGCACGAAGTTCTTTTTTATGCCCTACCAAAAATTATATTTTTCAAAGTAAAGGACTTAACATGAGTTTGTGTGCATACAGCCATTTGCAATCTTTTGATTCGTTAACGGTGGAAAATCCATGTTAAATATGTAATTCAAATATGACAATACTACTATATATTTTATCTCTAACCACACAACCGACAACTCTCTTATTTGACATCTGGGTGGATGGATCTGGATTGATAAACTTACCGTTTGAAAGCTGAAATAATATCTGTTTTTAAGAATTTAAGATAAATTATTTATATCTTTAGATAGGGTAAGTGCACCAGTAGTCAGCCAGTTAAGAGATTCATTAAAATAAATTGACTCATGTTTAAGTTTAGACTCGCTTCAGATTAATGGAACTAATGCAGTTAACTTGTTTATTATTTGTTGTTTTTATTACATCTTACTACTATCAAATATAACAAATATTTTTTTATAAAATCTACATTTGAAAGTCATGGATACGTATTTCCCAGTATCCAGCCTGTTTTATTTAGTGGTCAGCCACTTTTGAACCAGTAGACAGCTACTTCATTTGTTTTAAATTTTATAACATATCTATAATTCTGTAACAGTTTTTTGTTTCTAAATCACAAAATAATAGTTATTATAATATAGTTTTGTAAAAAAAAATTGTTAAAATGGGTAAAAAAAATTGTTAAAATTTGTTTCTCAATAAGACAACTGGCATCTTTTTATTAATTTTATTATACAATGTTCATACTAGATAGTAGTATAACGATTCTTAATCGTACTCTTCTTCATCGCTTTCTAAAACTATATCGCACACTGTGCAACATTCGCGTTTTTTTTTATTTCATCATCGTGATTGTCAGAAGTATCTGTGATTGTTTCTTTGTCGTTGCCTTGTTGTAGTTGATACACATTTGTCCACCCTTTTGGAGCAATTACCTTACCTTGCCAGTTTTGGGACACATGCTAAACGAAGTTTCATCTCCATTAAGTACCCTGCTTGGATGTTTAAGTATATCAAAATTGTCATGTTCTTTAAGAAGTCTTCCAACTCCTTGAACCATTTCTTAATAGCTTCTTCTGTAACTATGGCTCTTCCTTTCGACACACCTTGCGAAACCCTGTGTTCGAGGCCAGGATTTCTCCGCAGAAATGATGCGTACCATTTTTTACCTGGACGCCCATTTTTAAAAGGATTCTTTCTTCCATCATCGATAATAATTTTTTGTACTGTGTTTAACAGATCCTCAACTTTTCTTTCAAATCCACATTTTACTAAGTCTTTAATCCACTGGACCAACTTTTTTTCTTCCGCTAAAGTGAGAACTGCATCTGGCCCCATTTTTCGAGGACCTTCCGACACTCTTCCATGTATACGGTCCTGTAGTGTACCCCTCGGCACTCCAAACTTTCGACTAGCAGCTCGAATTGTCGATAGTCCTTGCCGTATTTCATGCAATGCCTCTTCTAAAGCAGCTTCTGAATATTGATGGATCTTTCGTTTGGTTGTAGATGCCATTTTCCTAAAACAAACAGAAAAAGAAATGAGTTACATGAAATTAACTACTAAATCGAATGGTTAAATAAACACAGGTCATATAAAACTTGGAAATAAGACGAAAAACAGCCCTCAATGGCTAAAAATAAATACAGGTCATATAAAATGTTGGAAATAAGATGTTAAAAGTCTTTAACATGGCTTAAAACTCTACTTTTGTAACCCAGCCTTCATTATTTAGGAGGCTGAGTAGTGGGCAAATGCAAATAACTCGCATATCTAGTAGTCAGCCTCTGGTGGCTGACTACTGGTTTTCATGGAAAAATTAATAACCATTATTCAGCCTCCTTCAAATTTACTAAGCCTAATGTTTTTTTGCATTTTTTAACCCAAAAACTATTAATTTGTTCTTTAATAAACACAACAAACCAGACATATTGTTTAAAACACTAACAAATAATGAGAACTTACTTTCAAAAGATGGTGCTTCCAGTTAGTGAAAAACTAGCAAAACTTGAAACTACCGGTGTGACTGTTGACATCCTGAAAAGATGGCTGAGAACTGGCAAAACTAAAAATACCCAGAATCCTTTGCTGGTATATTTTTATTGGGTATGGCTGAGTACCGGGAATACATAAAGAAACATGATAAGCTTAAAATGAACTATTTATAAGGGATTTTGTATTAGAGTGGCTGACTATTGGGGGGGTGGCTGGGAATAGGAGCTCTTACCCTAGTTAGAAAATGAGTAAAATCATTATTTAAAGACCTAAAACTGTGCATAATAACGATAAAAAAAATAACGTTTTCATGAACCATTGTTCTTCGTTATTTTACAAACAAATAACCGTCTAATACCACTTAACAAAGGTTGAGTAAAAATGATTTTCAGTTCATTTCAATAAACCTCTCCATTTATTTTAACAAATTCTATTGTATCGTTGGAAAGAAAAACAAAAGATTCATTTTGGTGGATGTCTTGGAAGGTTACATACGAATCATACTTTAACTTGAAAAACTATATTCATCAATCCCCGTATCTCATTACAATTTATATTTTTATCCAATTAATAAAAATCGATCAGTGTATATCTTTTTAAAGGGCCTATAGCAGAATATTAAGGTATTAACTTATAACCTCCCAAGTAAATTTGCTTTAAGATAGTGAAACACTAGTAAAATAATATTGTTAATTTGAGCTCCGTTTGATCATCATTAAATTTTTATTTCTTAAACTTCTATTGCAGTAAAAAACTTTGACAACAAAGTATTATCATCCGCTAAAAGGTGAAAAGGAAAACTGGAATAGTACTTTTTACTAATTTGTCGGTTTTAAAATTTACAGTGTTAATATTGCTATCTTTAAAATTTAAATATAAATTTTTCCTCATGATTGATTTTTTATTTCTTGAAGTATGGAAATTATAAACTAATTCTGAATAATTTATGTATGTAATTGTTGTGCTTTAAATTATTTTGAATATTTTAAAAGAATTTTTCAACTCATTTATGTGAAATTAATTTAAGCAACAAGTTTATTAAAAAAAACTTTATTTACAAGTATTATAAATATTTATTAAATTCCTTTAACCGAAAAAAATTTAATGTTAAGTTCAACATAGAAAATGAATTGATCGCCACGTAGGATAAAAACTATTGTTAATTAACTAAAAAATAAATATATTAAAAAATGTTTCGGTCCCTTATTAATAAGAGTGAGGAAGCAATTTTAATAAAGACAGGAACTAATATTAATACACACAATATTTCCTGCTTATTATTAAATGAAGTTTTGGAAAGAATTTTTTGTTTAAATATTCATTTTTTTTACTCTGAAAACAATTAACTTAATTACAAAACACCACGCTTCTTAGACTTCCTTAAAAAAATTATATATCTTACAATTTTTAATGAACAAAAAAACAAGTATTTACTGTAAACGATTTTTTAGAAAACTTTTTTTGCAATTCATACTTAAATAAAGATAACTTGATCATTTTATTTACTTAAAAATACGAAACTCGAATATTTTCTTTTGGTAAAATGATATTAATTCGACCTTTGTTTCAATTAAATTTACATTTAAACAAATCTGAATTCCTAAAACTAAAATTTTTTAATTAATTTTTTTTTTACTGTAAACCAGGTGTTTTGTGGAAATATTTTTTTTAATGTGGTAAAGTAGTGTATTTATTAAAATTGTTATTAAATTAAAGTAAATTAACATATTTTTAATGTAGTATGTTTCTTAAAAGTGTTTCAATTATTGTTTTTCTTAGGAGTAATTCACATTAAAATAGTATTTGTCTTGTTGTTTAAATTTACATAAACAAATAAAAAAGTTTTAAATTTTAACTATACATATATTTTATAGATCCGTTTTACAAACTAATATGTTAATTTTTAATAATAATTTTTTTGTATTAGAAAACTAATTTTTCATAATTAAATAATAATTGAATTTTTTAGATGCAATTGTGAAAGTTTTTTTTGTCAGTTATTAAGTTCTGATATTATACGCTAAACGTTTTCATTATTTGATTTTTTCCAATATTAAAATTACATTTCGTTAATTTTTAAAGTGCCGTATTTTAAAACTGTTGTGATAATTATCAAATGTGTAGTTTTAAAACTAAATATTCTTTAGAAAACAGTATAAAATTGCTCTTAAAAAGATCAAAAAATTTAATACTGGTTTTGAAAATATACTTCTTTGCACGTCATTTATTAAAACATTATTTTTCCTTTTTTTTTATAAAACCAATATTTACGTAACATATCACAAAACTCGAACTTATTTCAGAAACAAATGGTCAAAGAACCAAATTTAAATATCAAATTAAATTTTCGTAATGCACCTTCCCCCAACCGGTTCATATATTTAAGTCAACAAAATAAATTTCCCCCTAGTAAAAATATGTCCAAGAAAAAGAGAAATTCAACCAGCGAGACTAATCTATCATCGAAATTCAAACGAAATAAAAACTTAAAATCTTACTCTACATTTAAAATACGCGCCACTAATGACATAGAGCCTTGAGAAAAAGAAAATCGGATCGTTGTTCAAATTCTGTGAAGCATTGGTGTCTCGGAAATTCTTCTCCGTGGCCCCTCTTCAGTGACCATTTCATTAGAATCGTGGAAAGCGTCCTTTTTTGAATGGGTTTTAAGAGGAAAGTATTGCGATTTATCTAAATGGATGGAAGACTGGTCTCTTTTCCTACCAAGCTGGGGTGTCTTGAAAATTTAAGGTGTTGAAAACTTATAGTTCGAGTTCTTTAACCTGTTGTATCCGACCGTATCATTCCAAAAAGGTTGCTATTTTGGAAGTTTAGTGTCTGTGTTTAAAGCCTTTAATTAGAGGGTAGACGTAAGCCGAATATATTATTAGATACTAAATGTTTTAAAGTAGTTTCGGCTTCATGAGAAAGTATTATTAAAAGAGCCATAGTCCACTTTTGTCAAAACTTAATTATCTAAAGTCTATCTTACAAATACTTTTCCTATCATTTTATATATTTATTCACGAATTATTATATCATTGACAAATTTGAATTCATTAATTGGTGAGTTCCTTCTAAATATAAAGAAAAAGTGCACGTTACACGAAGTAAAATCTTAAAGTAGTAAGTCTTAGAATTAAAATTCTTGGTTTTTAAGAAAAGGCATACCCTAATGTATTTTGCTCCATTCTTCAATTGTATTAACCTTGTCACTCCTGAGAAAATCCTAATCAAGTATTCTTTTTATACGGATATTATGAAATAATTATATATTTAAAACCATGAATTGCGAGAACTTTTTTTTAAAAAAATTAACATTTAACATTTGCTGAGGGGATGGTCAATACAATTGATTTTAAGGTTTATATATATAAGCAGAAAAAAGTCACATTTTTTGTGTGCGGTGAAGAAACAAACAAGCAGTTCCTATCAGTTTCTTGTAATTAATAATCCATTATTTTTTTGTTTTGATGCAAAATAGCTCATTAAGTTACCGCTAAAAAAATCTGCTTGAACCTCTTGCTACATGATTTTTATAAACAATTGATAAATCTGCTGCTTCTTATTGGTATTTTTGAAAATTTTGAACAGTCTGGTTTATGATACAAAAAAAAAGGTTAATTTTTAAAAAAAAAATGTAAAACGAGGTTGTGAAGTGAATTCTACAAAGGTCCACATATGTGTACCTCTGGAATGAAGAGGATAAAAAAAAAGGTTTAAAGCAATCACAAATTAAGGCAGCTATTTTTCCAAAAGAACCCAAGTGCCCACTCTTGCTGAAATGGCGTCTGCAGAACTGCTTCCTTTTTGCGCCAAGAACTGATTACAATCTATTACGTGCGGTGAACCATCTTGGAGGAAATTGCTTTTCTTCCTTTTTGGGGACGAAAAAATTGAAGTGCGGGGGAGAGGGACTGAAAGGTGGGATGAGTTTAAACGTGTTTCCTTGCATATTTCTTTATTATACGAGTAGGGAGTTTGAAGTTTGACTGTTCGAAATTGAAATGTATTTTTTTCCCACAATAACATTTTACGGAAGTCAAAAGAACGATATATTTTAGTTTTTGTATTAGACCAAGATATATTAATGTAGAAATTATTTTAATGCAGTAAAGTATTGCATTTTACAAATAACTAGAATTAAAAATACAGATAAAAAACCTAAATCCTATGATTTTAAGAGGTTTTAATCCATTTTGGTCCTAATTGCTGGGGCCCCAACAGGATTTCTGTCTGGCGCAAGCGTTCTAACATATTCAAATCAAAAGAATAATTGAAAATCAAGTTATATGATATATCCTATTGCCCTTTAAAGAAATAAGTTATATATTATTGGAGTAAAATTAGTAATGAAATTGAGAAATCAACAAATTGTTGCTCACTGCACTACATTAATTTAATACCCAATAAAATTAAAACTCTTGTAACAAGAAGTATGATTAATTCTAAACTGTGAAAATTTTCACAGAAGTGGTTAAAAAAATATTAATTCATGATGTTAATAGTTTAAACCTATATAAATGTTGTGTTAGCTACATTTGACATTATAACATTTGACTGTTAGACAAAAATAATTGACACTTAACTGAGAAACATATATTTTTTTCAACAAATAACATTTTTATTTTAAAAGAAAAACGACTAGAACATTTGTTAACGCATTGCTATTAAAAAAATTCAGATATTTAATTGTATGGCGTCAATACCTAATAATAATTTAGATATTTCTTTATTTTATCTAACTTTACATGCAAATTATATTGATCCATATAATGAAGATAAGATATATCAATGGAAGATAATTATATTAACAATTATAAGTGTATTTATTTTTTAAAATTATTATAAGACAATTATAATTCCAAAGTTATGTAAGTTAAAATAAGTACAAATGCTTTCTGAGTGTCACATCATTAAAAAATTATGAGACAAAGCCCATTAGCGCTGGGTGCATTTCGAGAATTTGTAATGTTTGACGCTTGAAATTCTAATCTGCAAGTGTTGTAATTTCTGGTCCATAACTTGAGTCTAACAAGTATCACGCAAATGCAGATTTCCCTTGACAGGTGGATATGGAAATGGGGGAATAGCTTAACTTCCTACTGCGTACTCAAAATGGGCTAGAAACCAACGCGTCAAATTATTCACGAGGGCTATTGACGACAGACCTTGTGATGTAGAAACGCAGGGACGAGGCCGACACCTGACCCAGTAATTTACAAACTAACACACGAAATATGCATTCAGCGAATAATTTATTCCTAAACAAACATGAGTTTTGCGTTAAAGAAAAACAATTTTACGTAAAACAAAAATTAGTTTTACGTCACATATACAGTTTCAAGATTGGTAATTTCATATCCCAAATAAAAACAATTATACAAAATTAAAAATATTTAGTTGAATTAATCTTAGTAAGAAGTTTTAAGTTATTTTTAATGTTTAGTTTAATTACTAAATAGAATAGTTATAAATGCATGGCTTATAGTTAATCTTTCTTATACAACAGATAGAACGAAGTATAAAAATGACAAAAGCAGCCGTTTTGACTCGCTGGCGTCACCAATTCGTCATCGAAAGATTGAAGTTGGTGTAGGTTATCATCGATATTGGTGTTTGGGAAATCAACTTTTTTTTTGAAAAAGTAAATCTGAATCATTCCGAGTGTATGGCAACGCCAATTTTTTTGAAGGAGTAAAGAAAAACCATTTCAAGTAAATGATAACATTTATTTGGTGCTGACACCAAAAGAAGCGGTGTATATTTACTACCTATTTGGCATACAATAAACCCATTGGCATAAAATGAGGAGTAATAATACTCAGTTTTATGGAATAACGTTACACCAAGTTACACCACAATATAACAGTAAAACATTAAAACTATAACTTTTAACTAATACAGTGGTTCTAGATTATTACGCCTGTCACTAATAGCTCGTGTAGGTGTATTGCGACGATAATTCAGCATACCCTAGCCTTTAACAAATGATTTTTTACATAGCAAATGAAACTACACTGAAAAAAATCTGTTATAGTGACATGGTTTGAACCTCGGCTCTTCCTTATCTATTCATTATTAAGTTAGTTATGCATTTAAATTTCATTTCACCAGTTCTGTTAAAAAAAAGGGGAATTTCGATATGAGTTTCTCCATTTTTTATGAAAATTTTACTTAGATTCTATAATAAAAAAAATTTCACACATAAGCGAGATGCTTTTACCTAGCGGGTTGCCGCTGAGTTTATCTGTAATAAACGATACTCTGTTCAAGTGGTCTTTCCTAACTGCAATAAAACTACGTGACAATATTACAGAAATTTTCTGGCTGCTAAGTAGCCAGACAGTATCCGTATCACTAGAAAAAAATACATTGATAGCATTCTCCCATAACAAAGCAATACAAAAAATATTCGTACATAATGTAAATTTTCTGCATGTACTGTAATACTATTTCTGGAAGTATTTCACAGATTCAAATCAAGAAAAGGGACCTACAGACTAAAATATGAACCCTGGTCGCCGGAATTAGTGCCTACTACACAATGGCCGAGATGCGTGAATATTATGTGTTTCAATTTTTCATCTGTTTTCAACAGGTCTAATCTGTGTCAGTGGTTACAGATTTAATCAGTTTGCAAATAAAAATTTTCTTTTGACCAATCGATATGCAATCTCAAAGTGAATTTCAAAAGTCTAAGAAAACAAAATATATTCTGTAGAAAAACAGCAGAAATATATCTTCTTTAACAGATTTTTTACAGAAAATTCTTTAAATTACCTTCTTAAAACTTATCTTGGATATAAATTACTAAAGTCAACATATTTTTAGTTATCAGTCAAAATTGAATTTTATAACTTTAAATTTTAAAAAACACTATACTTTTCACTTAGTTTTATCGAACCTCTTTTTTCAAAATATGTAACAAATTATTGTTTTTTTACAAATAAAGTTCAAAGTTTAATTTTTACGGTACTATTCGAAATGCAATAAAATATCTAATTTTTTTAACGCTTCACTTTACTCGTATACTATTATAATTCTAAGTGTATTTAACTTTCTTCCCCTTTAACTCTTAAGAATTCCCGAAACATGTAAATACCTTATTTCAAATCACACAGCGTTTTAAAGTCTACAAAAAAATATCTTCAAAAAACGATTGAATCAAAATGAAACATACGGCAATCCATCAAATCAAATGAAAAAAGTTACTTTTCCAATATTTGAAATCGGGAAATCAGACGAAAGCAGCAATTGCCTTTGAGTTTCTGAAAAACCATTAATCGCCCGTATCTCCATTGTATTCACAGAGGGAAAATCTGATAATTGAAAAATTCGGATGATTGAATGGATCAAATCGCAGCATTAGAACCTCCTAACGTTTCAACTAACACTAAATTCCCGGAGAACGGGGGCATTTCCGATTCTTCAGGAAGTTAATTTCTAGGATGAAGGAAATTATGCGGGTAGAGACTGTTACGTCCTATCTTAATTTCCGGTAGGTGTTTGGACTACAGTAAGTTAGATCATTTTGGAATAGTTTATCAGTGGTTCGAAATCGTTTGTTATGGTTTAGTATTAAATAAATAGGAAAATAAGAAATAATTTAAATAATGCAAAGGTAACTGCAAAAAAGTTATTATACTGTTTTTTTCCACAATTCAATTTTTTTAAGGGTGACCACGGGAGGCCGAGCACACTACTGGGACATACGTGCTAAGTAATCTGTGAAGCCCTAAGTCCAGACTCCGCGTAACGTATGATGTACTCGAAAGATGCGTGAGATGTCGGCACAGCTGTCTACTTCATAATTTGACCATGCCTCATAATTACAAGGCGTGCGTTTCTCTGTTTAAGCTCCTTATTAGAGGCTAGAAACAGGCAACCGGAAACATTCAAGAACCAGTCACCATTAACGCCTTCTTTGCCGAATATAAAAAAAAATTAACTTTACTTTTTTTAATTCAAACTTATTAAGTTTTTAAAATTTAAGTTTAAAAAAAGATTATAACTTCATTTTAGTGAAAATTCGTTTTTTTTTGTATAATTGTCCTACATAATCTTTTCAGTACTATGGTTCACATTTGTCGTGTATTTTGTTTATTTAGATAATTTAAGCAAACAGCCTATTTTTGAATGTAAAATTATCTTGTCCATCGTCGCGTATGAGTTAGTTTTATTATTTGTATGCATTCAAACACGTTCGACCAAATAAAAGTCTTTTTTTCGCAACCCTTATTTTTTATTTATACTTAAAATGTTAAATAAGTTATTTTACGCAAACTCTGAGTCAGTAAATTTATTTTAAAAGAATTAGTTTGCAAAGAAATGCTTTTCCACTTCAACAAATATTTTTCTAAAATACGGCTCAAACAGATTTCTCGAACAAAGTGCAGTTATATAAAAGTCAGAGTAAATGCACGTTTAAAGATAAATTTACCTAAAACTTTTAATGTAACTTCTAACATTTCTAATTTAAATTTATTTGCACTGATCTAAATCAATATAAACCCCATAAAAATATTTGAATAAACATATAAAATAGAATCTTTACATTAATTTTATAACAAAACAAAAGCTTGATGAAATAAATTTATTTCAAGCGGAATTCAAGCGTTGGTAAATAACACATCAACTGTGAATGCTTCTTTTTTACCCTGTAATCTAAGTTTGGACTTCTTCCAGTTTAATTCCATGCAATTTATTTGCAATGAAATTTATGCGTTCCTTAAGGTTGAATGTTGAACTTGTTATGTATTTATTCATGGTTTCACATATATTCAAAGGGGCCAGTGGCAGTAGCAGCAGTAGCTTTTAGGCACGATTCCAATCCCTATATGTTTGTCTCTTGAATGAGGTAAATAAGTAATATGTTGGAGCTATGTGTACAAAGCTATGAATTCAGTAAGCATATGACAGTTGTAATTAGAATTATTATAATCTTAAAATTTATTACAAATTGACATAACTGTACAAAAATGAACAATAAATTAACACTCGACATAGTTTTATAAATTTAATATTTCCAATGGAATTAATTACTTAATTTAATATTTTAAGGCATTATACATTAGCTGTTAAATTGAACATTAATGGTGGTCATTAATATTGAGATGACTTTCTTCATTTTTACTCAGCTTCGAATGACTTTTATAAAAATAAATCAATGGAAAAAATACATTTTATAATACATATTTTCTACGAATTATTTCCGATTATTCGCTCGAACAACTTTTTGGCATATTTTTTTTGTTTTTTAAAATAGTCACAGTAAAAAATTCTTTATACTCAAATAATTTAAACGATAATATAATAATACTATTTTAGTCAACAATGTAAGACATATGAAAGTGATAGTTCTTTTAAAATGTTAGACAGTTCTTCTAAATTATGAATATTACATTTACTAAGTTTTTCTTACTGTCTTAATATCTATAGTTCTCTGTAGAACCTATAAACTAATTTGTTAAAAAAATTATTTATTGAAAAAACGTTTCAGTTTCATTGCTATCCAGAACAACATTTATCGAGGAAATGAACTATTTAATGTCATTATCTTGGCAACGCACAACAAATGCACACACATTAATAAAACCTAAGGGTGGGTAAAACTACAGGACTTTTAATTACTACTCAATAAATCGATACTTTCAAAGGTAACTAAATACTTTATATGAAAGTTATAATAACTTTAAAACCGAAAAGTTCTATGGAAACCATCATTTTCACATGAGCGATTTTTTGAAAACCTCATTATGACACCTGATAAAAACAAAGAATCCTGTACAAAATTTGAAGTCAGTAGCTTTTTTAGTTCGAGCGATAGAGTGGTTACAGGTAGGCGGACCAATGTTCAAAAACCACATTTTTTAGATTCAGCACCCTACAGTATGTGCAGAAAGCACAAAATCTAAATTTCGGTTTTCCACAACCCATCTCAATACTTCCATTACCTTATATCTCATATTGTATAATTGAAAGTAAAATTATATCAATGGATTTAAACAAATACAACACCCGTTCATCAGGAATGTGCAAAAAACACAAAATCTTCAATTTTGATTTTCAACCCCATCGCATTACTTTAATTTATATTTCATATTAGGTAATTGAAGGTAAAAATATCAATAGATTTAAATAAACACAACTCACCCGTCCATCCAATAAATAATCAAAATCATTGACACATCACCACACACAAGTGATTAACCAGTCAGAGAAGCTGAATCACGCCCGAAAACGACATCAAATAAAAACCTCCCACGCGGATTAAATTGGCTCATTGCGCGAACACACATCCCTGATCAACAATAAAAAATCCGCCACATCGCTAAACTTTTCATCTTTCTTATTCGCGTAACAGACCCTCATCACGTGCAATCTACGTGGAAAACATAATAGGTGCCAAAATGAAGGAGGACCCCTCAAAGATGTCGAACATTGGTACTACTTATTAGGGGTGTGAGACGATGTTTCTTTTTTCTAAAGAACGGTTGATCCATGTTCTTGTTGATTTTCCCATTCTACTGAAGGATATTGTAATTGGGGACTTTCATATCGATTTTTTTTAGTTTATGGTAATCTATGTCTACATTATGAGCTATGATATTAATCTTTTTGAGGAAAGCATTTATTTTTTCGTCATAAACAAGTTTCTATGGTCAGACATTTTGCCCTGTCTGACTTCACAAATTAACAACAACAATAATAAAGTTATTAGGGTGGATCTTTTCTAATATATGTTTGATGGTGGTCAGTACTTACTGACAACGGCAATAACCACCTAAAACACTTCCTGTTACTTTTTTTCGATAAATTAATGCATAATAAATGGCAAAGTTCTATAGTTCGATTGTTTTTTTGCATTAAAAATTAATACAATGGGAAAGATCTGTAATTTTTTTTAATCCGATTTGTTATCATAACGATTCAACAAGTAACAGCCAACGGAAGACCCGCCAAGGGGAAGTTATTTTTTGAGAGTTCCTTTTATAAAGTAGCATTCAATTAAATGGGATTTCAATACATCTAATTTACACGACTTGGTTTGTTGAAACTTACAATTCTGAATTTTCTTTAGCTTATCTATTAAACCTTAAAAGTATTAAAACATAGAAGCAAATTATGCTCTAGAGATTGTCCAGATCTCTTCATCCACAAAGATCACATTTACATAACGTTTTTTTCTTTATTTGAAGTTGATGCGTTTAACCTAATAGTACTTAAATCAAAATTTCATACTGTGGTTTTTGACAACAATAAGTTTATATACAATAAAAAATTAATATTTTGCCTTCACTCAGATAAAAACAAAATAACAAGCAAAAAACAATATTGGGATATTTTCTTTTTCATCTCAGCTACTTGTATGAGAAACAGCTTGAGGGCTACGTGATTACAAGCTGACGGACCTCTAGCCCCTACCACCTAGGGACGAACGTGCGACTGATTCTGATGGCCTTATCCTCTTGCTAAGAGAAGGGTTTGGAGAAAAATAAGATGAACTCATTCCTTATATAAAACAGTGGTTTGTAATTATTGTTTTTTTAGGTTTGTTATTGAATTTGAAAACAAATATTTTTGTTGTATTATATTTTTATCATGCATCTCAGAAACAAAAAGTCAAAAATGACGTGAAAATTAGTATGTGTACAATTTATTAGGATTTAAATTTGCAACACATAATAAAAGATAATGAACGAAAAAACTCAAAAATTGCGGAATTTTGTCCAAATCAAGCTAAACGAAAAATAGTTCAAATACATGTGAATTTTTAACAATGAATATTCTATTCGAGGAGCATGTATAACGATTTCTAATATTAATTCTTACTTATCCATATTCTTGGAGTCTTCTTCAAGACCCTCTGTACAAGAAGTACACGATGGCTCGTGTAAAATGAGTTTCGGCGCGATATTTATTTGCTCTAGTCATGATTTTTTATAGGGTTCTCCGTAATGCTTACAAATTACGATGACAATTGGATTGGTGGTGTTTTCTTTTTTTTATACTCAGAAGTTGAATCGCGCTCCTAATTGGTCCTTGAGGGGTGTATGGTACGTTTTATTGGTGCAACATTTGGGGTTTTTTAGTCCATTGGTCTGACTCGTAATTGTGGTAATTTCTTTAAGGCAATTATTTCATAGTTGTCTTAAAAAAACTATAAAAAAATTTATTCGTAAACTATTCAAAAATTAAAAAAGTTGTATCAATAAAATTTTATCTATAGCTTGTTAAACTCATTTTTCTTAGAATTGGGTAGAATTCTATTTATCTATAAAATTGTTGTCATGAAAAGCTAGCATATTTTTTTCATAGTTCCATTCGGAAAGAAAGATACATGCACTTTTACTTATAATACATTTATTTTACTAGGCAGAACTAAGAAATAAAAAAAACACTAAACACCTTATGAGAAATTTGATTACATCCAGAAATCTTTACACTTTAAATTATTCCCTTTGTACTTTTAATGGTTAAAATATAATTTATAAACTAATCCTAACTATGAGTTAATGATATTTTTATCATGCCATTTATACAAAACACGCTCCTTCTAATTTGATGAATATAAAATCCCTAGTTTCCTTTTGGAAGATTTCCAGATTGGTATTGCTTCAAATAAATATTTTTATTTCTTAGTTGAAAACATTTCTTAAATGGTTCTGACAATGGATTATAGCTCAAATTGTGTATTTATTATCATTTAAACTGTAAAATTAAGTATGGTAACTTATCATTCTGTATAGTAATCGAATTAACTAACGTAATAGAACTAATGACATTTATCCTTAATAAAATAAATAATGACTAACTTAAATTCAATTTTGATTAGTATGCCCTTGGAATAATTTATTTTGTATAAATTATGATACTGGTCTATGCATAAGATCATACTCAAAACAAATTTTAAAATGAATACTATACTAAAAGTTTAAAATATAATTTTAAGTAGTATTAATAAAAAAAATCTTATTACTACTGAAAGTTGAACAATCACGGCTCTTAATTACAATTGAATCAGTTGTTTGAATAAAATAATTACTCCAAATATTTCGAGATTCGTTTTTTTTTCTTTAAAATTATCTTTACAAGTTTCCGCATGTTATCCTATTTAAAAAAAAATTAGCAAAAAAGGTCCGTTAAAGAGTTAAATTGTCGTTGAGATTGTTCGTTATTTTGAATAAAGAAATAACTCTATGGAGTTAATTAGTTATTGAAAGATACATCCTTCCGAATTGTCGAAAAAGGTTATACAGAGAAAAATAATTTAAAAAATCATAAAATATATCAATATATTTCTTAAGAACAAAAGCAATTTTACGAAGACCAACATCAATGGCAGAAAATAGTTGCAGTGAAGATGAAAATTAATTTCCTTAAATTATTCTTAATATTTGTAATAGTATTATTTTAATGACTTAATATAATAATTTATTGAATTGAAATGCAATATGAAACTATGGTGTTCAGAAAATCCTTAATACTTGGTCTAATATAATGGTCTGACTTTATAAATCCCATTATAATTGGGAGTAATATTCAATGCTATTATAATTTGTAATTATTTCATTCAATGTTAAATATCGTTGCGAAAACGTAAACTCTTAGTTTTAAAAGGATAAATGGAATATTATTAAGGCTTAGGATCATAAATTGTCGTTACTTTGTTGGAAATAACTCCTTAACTTTCAACTTTGAATTAAACTTTTATTAAAAAAAGTCAAAATAACTCATCTAAAGTAACTAGTAATGAATCAGTCTATACCTTACATATATTAAGCTTTAGCCTTACGTATATTGCCTATTGTCAAATAGTATTAAGACTTTTCTGAGGTAGTAATAACGAAATATAAATTTGACACTTAAAGAGTAAAAAATTAATTAAAGTTCTAAAACTATCGCCATAGCCTTCAAATTGCTTTAAGTTATTGCACCGTGAACTTTCTAAACAATTCCTCATTTTTTTCCTGATTGGAGTTAAAAAACTTTTACTTCCTTTAAGAAAAAGAAGAATTATACTAACAACAACTCATACATCATCATGAAAGCAAAACTCCCAATGACATTAGTAATTCTTCCACAAAACAAACATTATGCCATTTAACACAATTGTCCAATAAAATTTACTGTTTTTTCAGAAAAAGACACATTTCCATTCTGACCGGATATTAAACAAACACGAATCTTAAGGACAATACAAAGTTTTATCTTACCCTCGCCAGATGACACGAGAACCGGGACAATTTCGTCCAAAGCCTCCCTTTGTTTACCTCGAAATAGTTAATCTCTTTATGATTTATTAATAATAATTGTGCAAAGAAAGTTTTTAAAAATTTAGACAATTAAATTATAAATGTTTTTAAACAAAATTAAGTGTATAATTTTTCTGAATAAAATATTCTCTAAACCATAATTGCGATTTTTTATACCTTTATTACACTAGCTTTCCTATTCAGAATTAATATATTTTTAAAAATAGTTACCTATGTCTTTAAATAGTAGTACAATGTCTTTAACGAATAAAATATGAATTGAAAATGTCATTGTTTTAAAGCAAACTTTTGAACATCATATTCTTACGAATAAACATGAATCTTTAACAAACAATTTAAAGTTTTGATTTTTTTTAATATCAGAATCAAATAATGCTGAAGCAGTGGTTATAAAATTTTGTACGATTTCTAAGTGCAACATACAAAACTCATTAAAGCAGATTTCTCATAAGCGTGTCTAATACTCGCTTAAAACAAATACATTCAACAATATACAGAACAAAATAAAACTCCAAATAGATGCAGATAAAGACGCGATGTCATTACGACCGGACATCAAACAAACAACGCATCTTAAGAACAATACAAAGCCTCGCTTACAAACTTTATCTTTTGCCCACCAGACGACATGAGAGCCGGGAATCATTTCGTCCAGGACTTTATGTGTTTCTCGGGGCACTTAAATCCTTTATTTACACCTGTCCTCCATCACGTCTTGGCGATTTTACAGTTCCCTGACGCGAGATTATGTCCCAGACAAGGATCTTCTTCAGATAACGCCCTGGAGGGTTGTTTGCAACAAATGGGCCAGGACCGACTCGGAGATAGACGCACTTCGTCATATTGACAGGAGTCTGGATGGGTTTAAAAAGACGGAGAGTTAGCTTTGTGATCCGTGCGTTTAACTGCTTGATGAGTAGAATATGGTATAGCTTTGTAAAATATTAATAGCTAGTCTGTAATTGTAATAACTTAAATAATTAAAAACACTCATCTATTCCAAATTCGAAATTTTAGACTTCATGAACCATTTTGACTCCATCGCAAACCCTGTATCAACTGGACTTAACCCTTTTAATAATCATGTAATTTGTAGATTTTAAAATTTCTTTAATATCTCTGCTAAATTATAATTTTAAATTTTTCATTTTTTGGTAATTTAATAGAACTACTAATCCTAAGAGGATCAATGAAGAAAAATGGATTTGATCTCAGTTTTAAATAAATCGTCATATTATCAACCTCATCCTTTCAACAAATTCTACTAGAGGTTACAATATCTGTAGAAAAAATGACATTCTGCTCTAAATTTCCATTAAAAATTTCAATTGCGTATTTTATTTCTTAACTCTAATTATTCTAGTTTATTCAAACTAGATTTTCAACATATGGCTATGAGTGATCACGAGATCGATAATTAACTGTACTGACTTTAAAGGTCTCATGAAAAAGAACAATAAATACTTACTGCATTCTATATTCCCTTAAATAAACAATGAAAAGTAAAACAAAAGATTTGTAAACAAAGTCTTTTGTATGAAACTTCAGTGCATGCAGTACCGTCAGTGCATGACGAATCGGCGCCGGTAACTAAAGTTAAATTTTTCTGAAAAATTGCCTTTATTTTCTGAAAAATTACCTGCAGACTTTAATATGATAAAACCGTACAATTCAATCAAAACGTTCCACCTTGCCCCGTTTTCTGCGAAATACAACTGCACTATTGTATTTTCGTAAATTGAGTAAACTAATTTTTAATAATAATAGTGTAATATAGAAAACTTAAAATACTTCTTAAGATTTTTTGGTTCTTACATATCTTCACTAAAAATATGGGTGATATTTTAAAAAATAAATTGTACATGAAATGATTTCCTTATTTTATATTCAACGTGTTCCCTATAAAAATTTATATGCATAGGATAAAACCATTACATCATTTCACATCAAACACAGCTTAAAAATATGTTCCAAACACAAAATATTTTTCATTTCCTGTTCAATTCTTATCGAAAATGAAATTTGAAAAATAAAGCTTCTTACAACTTTATTCTTTGTTCAAAAGAATAAATGGTTTAATCCCGCAGAGCGAAATTCTGACTTGCACAAAAAAATATGTTTACTTTTCTGTAACTCTTCATTCGTTACTGTGAACGACGCTTTCAATATTCCTTGGTTTGACATTATGTTTCCATAAAATGTGTGTAAAAAATTAGGTTTATGTGTGTGTGTGTACGTTATAAACTCATAGACAGAAATCACTCATTACCTCATTTAAATTCATTCACAATTTAATAAGTACCTTTCTTACCGAACAAAATCGTAGTCTTTTAGTTTTTAAAATAAATTTTTATTGTGAATTAATTTGTCCTACAGATACATTCAATGCAAAGTTTTTCATTCATCCTATATTTTGTTGAATTAGATAAACTGAAGCATAATACTAATTTTTGGAGAATTGGCAAGTTTTCTTGCCATTAGTCTTTAAGGAATTTAGCCAAACTATTGTAATTTAGGACATTTCCGAAACGGCTAAGAAACAAGTTTCACCATTCAAAACCACTATAACCTCCATACTTATCATAAATTGATGTACTAAATAATATTTTAATTGGTTTTAAACATAAAAAAATCATCTTATGGGAATGTTTTTATATACCAATATATATGATAACATACTGTCTTGTGGTTCATGGCGTCCATTGTTGTTCCATTGTTCTATGGCGTCATCTTGCGGTGACATGAGTCACGCGACCTATGGTCTGATGGTTGCTACTGGATTTCAAGACTTTCCCTCACTTGAACACTTTGACTTCGACAGACATTTATTCTAGTTTAAAACTTTCGTCTTTGCTCTCTGGCCGGGGCCATGTGGTCCCGGTCTGGTAATAATTAATATCTACAATTAATCATTAAGTAGTTCCTATTTTATTCTCTAGTACTTAACCTGTACTGCATAGTTTTAATTATTAATTAAATTATTTAAATTATGTTTGTGTCGTTTAATGTTTGTTATGCTTCTACTACTTTGTTTACAAAACCCCATCACACTGTGAAAAACACTCTAATTTACCACAGTATGATGGTAGAAGTGCTGAGATAACCCTGTGCTGTGAATTTACACCGGATGTAAAATTTATTGTGTGATACCGACGAAAATTTTTGCTTCACTGGAAGTGATGGGATGTACCCATCTTCTCTGTTTAAACACTATTGTAGTAAGTTGTTCACATAACTCGGTGCGTCGTGAATACATCTATTTAAAGAAAAAAATTACAACTCTGCAATTTAACAGTTACCTCAAAATGTGCTGTAATTTTACCGAAGTTCTTTACATTGCGGGTGGGCCTCTAGAACCACGACAAGCTTTTTAATTGCTTATTTATCAACTTTTTAGTTTCTGATACGAGTTTATTTATTTCGTACTATACATACAATTTGAATCACTTTATATAAAAAATAGGTAATCGTAAATATTAGTTAAACAATGGTTTTCTTTAAAAATAAAATATTAATATTTGAAATATATTTTTAGAGTTTAACTTTTTTTGCATTCAAACTATAGCTTTTTATGATACTTATCCTTTGAAATACATATTAATTGAAATTGCAATAAAAATTTAATCAGCTATTTGTTGCCTTATCCCCATAAAATATTCTGTAAAATAGAAATTGCATTCAAATATATTATATTGCGATGTTGCTTTGTGTATTCAAAAGATTTTTGGATTCAAATAAAAATTTAAAGTAAAAAAGTTGAATACACACACGTAAGTGATTCGACTTTCTATAAAAGAGCTATATATAGTTCAGCTATGAACATTGAACATTTTAATTTTCTAATAATTTAATTTCCTTTCCTCTGAATATTTTATAAAATGTAAATAATTCGTGTAAAACTTTTGAGTAAACTAGATGCCAAATTACTTATTAGCAATTTATCTCATATATTTAATTTTTTTTACAGTTAATACCGAAATTCGAAGTATCAAAGTATATAAATAATTACACTATGAAATTAACGCGGTGAACTGATAAATTCTTATTTGCTCAATAGTTTTTTATGGGTACTGCTTTAACGTTACATTTCTGAAAAAATCAGCAGTTTTACTTGAATTCAAATTTATTCCAAAACTTCCTGCTTGAGTAATCGTGAAAAAAACTTGATTCATAAAAATTATAATAAAGCATAACATTTTATTTATTTTCTTCGATTACGACTACCTTCTACTAGTCTATAAAAATAAAATATATATATAATACCTTGTAAAGGTTTTATTATATTTTAGTTTAATATCACATTTTATATATTGTCTGCATAAAAATAAGTTTCTGATAGATGATATTTCGTTGCAAAATTTACAATCTTAAAATCACTTTTATTAAAGAAATATTTTACTTTTCAGCAAAGATATATATATGGATTAATTTCTTAGATAAATTTGCAGCAACAGAATATCTAATCTTTCTCCAATCACCTCCCTATCTATCTTAAAATAGATCCCTTGATAAAATAACATCCATTAAACAAAAATTATTCTGTAAAAAATATTCTAAAGATTGGAAAATTCCTTTAAAAGGCTTTATGTTGATTTGTTAGGTTCCGGCTTACAAATTTTCCTGGTATTAAAAGCTATTATTTTTATTAAATTTCCCCAGGGGTTATTCAAAGTGAAGAAATTGAATTATCTTATTCATTTTAAAGACATCATAATTTCATTAAGATTGAAAAGAATATGACTCAATCTCTATCATTATACTTGCGTGTAAAACGTAATGAAAAGATATTTTTGAAAAAATTGTGTTGAGTATTGAGTTTCAACTTATTCAATGTTTATTGAAGCGCAAATGAAAATTTTAACTTGTATGAACTTTAGCTTTTACTAAAAATGCTGATTTTTTTTTTAATTATTTGAATCATTATTTATGCTTAATACAAAACTTTCATTTAAAAGACTTTTACAAAATATATTTTAAAATCATGTAAAAAAAGGTGATGAGAATAAACAGTTGTCAATTGCTATGTTAATAATCGAATCAATTAAAGTCAAATTTTGCACTTAATATGCACTAAGTATAGTATATATAGTTTAGTAAAAATAGGAATTTGATGGAGTTTTTGCTGAAAGAAATGAATTTTTTACAAAAAGATTTAAAATTTGATAGTACATTTGACAGTTTTGTTTGCTGAGCCCAATAACTCTAAATGGCATCATTGATGCTTAATTAAAGGCATTGCTTTTTTCATTTAAGGGGACGCGGTATGCAAAATTTAGGGCTAACCAGAAAATATTTATAAAAATGTTTAAATAGGAGCTAAGGAATAGGAGCCAAGGAAATTGTAAGAAAATTGAAGAAATACTTTATAATGGTAAAGGTTTATGGAAAAGGATATGGTGGTCTGGTAAAATGATTTTGGAAATGGTATGTTGATTTTCTCAGTTTCATTTTTTTTTCAGCTTGCGAATTTTTATATCCCTAAGGCTTTTAGGTAAAAAAATGTAGAGCTCCAAAAATTTTTATCCTTCGTTAAAACATATACGATTAACAAAAATTAGTATGGGATAAGGTTTTGTATGAATAGTCTTTTTTTTTAAATTATGAAGTTGAAAATTTACAAAAAATCTTTTTTTTTGTCATTTTTTATACATAAAGCTACATAACTGTTTTTGTTTAACTGATAGCTCAATATCCATTCGCACTTTTATTAATAGATGTTGTGAGAACATTTTTCAAAACACATAAAAAATCTTTAAATGCAGGAGGAAAAGCATTTTGAAATTTTTTTTTTAAATTTAGATTTTTTTAATTAAAAAAAACTTATGTTTCAATTTTCTGAATATTTTTATTGAAGGTTAGTTCTTTGTACTGGATTTAATTTTATGGGTATCGGATGAACTTAATACATTTTTATATTTCATATTTTAAATATAAAGTTATTGTTATGTTATTAATAAATAAAATGGTATTGCATTTCAGGTTTGTGTGTTAAATTTTTTATTTCGTTAATTTAGCCAAATAAAATTATTACGAAATACGAATCAAAAATCTTATATACATACGATTCCTGAAATTTTTATTATAACATCGAAAATGTATAAAACCCATAAAAAATAATAATTAAAAGCCCTACCTGCCCATTATTACAGGCTATCAAAATGTCGCATTTAATAAAAGCAGCATACCACTTAATCAAATAATAATAACTCTCCCTAAGCTATCCCCACTCAGAAATTGCAAAACAGTAGATACCTAATAATGGACTCCAACTTACTATCATCTTCAACCCTTATAAAGGGTGTTTCATTAAATTATCCGCCGTTCTCCGAGTTTAAGTATCATTACAGACTCAATCGTATGGCTTCTTTTTAAATTGAGAAATTATGACTTAAAGAAGTTATTACGTCCAATAAGATAATCGTTAATACGTAATGGTACATAAAAACTGATAAAGTAATGAACACGTTTTTTTTATTGTGAGTATTTTTTGAGCTTCTTCACGTGTGTTATAAACCGATTCTTTTATTAAATTCCGAGAAATGTTCTTTTATTGCAAATGACTACTTTTTGTATGATTTCCTATCATTAAGTATCGTATTTCCTAAATGGGGAATTTCTTTTAAATTCGAGCTACGTATTGAAACTTACGAAGAGTAATAGTTCTTTATGGAATTAGTTTTCTAGTGGATGCTTAGGAATTTTTTAACAGGACATAGAAGAGCACTTGATTAAATATCAAGAATTTTTTGGTTATTGAGTAAAAGAGAATATGGTTCATAACATATAAATTGAACGCTTACAAATATTTCTTTTAGAAAATAATTCAAAGTTAGTGTTTTTGGACCTCATATTATGCCAACCTAATTTATAGATAATAGATTAAATATTTCTTTTTCTAAGAAACAATTGCATAACTTTGGATAACTTTTAACAATGAAAATCATGCATATTTACATGTATATTCGCATTTTTAAGAGGTACAAATAAATGCAAATTTAAATTCAACGTACATTACTTTTCGAAATGTGAAATAAGATTAAGGATTCAAGGCATGCTAACTTTTATATACTCTTTACTAAGTATGAATATGTTTCTACCAGTTTACTTTTTTGAAAATATATTCCTATTTTCAGAGGAAATTTTTCACAAAAGCAACAATAAAAAAATCGCTTCTGAAGTACTTCATTAGCATGTTTTATGTAACTGTTTTATCATTAGCGTGTTTTTAAGATTTAAAGCTTTAATACACAAACTTGTACTGTACACTGTTAAAAAAAACTGAAATTTCAGGAGAAAAATTACTGATTTTAACGGAACCTTCCCGTAACGACTGAAAACGGGTTTTTTCCTTCTGAAAACGGAAAATGTCCGTAAACCACGAGCGAAGATATGAAAACGGAATTTTCCCGTTTTTAGAGCTGCCATACTTTTATTACCCTATCGTAGAATTGGCGATAATGCACTAAGAACACACACATCGAAACTCGAACATCAAATACCTGTATTACCAGGTCCGTCTGTGGCCGAGTGGTTAGGGCATCAGCCTAGAGATTCAACCTTCTCAGGAGTGCGGGTGTTCGAATCCCATCCACTGCCAGTCATCCTATAAATCGGATCAATGCTGGAAATAGTAGAAAAATCCTCAATTCACGGACGGGCCCCGAGTGCACTGGGACAGACGTGCTCGTTAAATCTGTGGAGTCCAAAGTCCCGACGGCGTTGGAATGTTAGTTACGATGTCGCTCGAAGTTCCGTTGGGTACCCGCTCAAGTGTCGACCTCGTGACTTGACCAGGGTTCTAAATTACGAGGCGTTATTGGCTGTGTTAAAGATCCTAAGGGAGGCTACAAATAGACTGCCGGAAACGATTACCTTTCCTTACCTGTATTACCTGTACGGGGAAATGCAAAATGGAATTTTTTTTTTAATAACGAAGAAATAAGAAACGGAACTTAAGTTGAAATACGGGAAAATGCAAAATGGAAAATTTTAACAACGGAGAAATAAGAAACGGAACTTCTGTAAATACACGGGAAAATACTTAACGAAACGGGAAAGTCTCCCGGCAACTCTGCTGCCGGTACTTTTCCCGTTAATTTCAGTATTTTTTTACAGTGTATATACATACTGAAAATACATTCATTAAAAGCTTTTACATTAATATTAAGTACTTAAAGCACTGGGTCAATAAAATTATTATTAAATTTTAAAAAAAATTACATTATACATTTGTTGCTTCTCCATCTAAATAATTTAAAATTAATCATTTAAAACTAAATTATCGAATTCGAAACTACATTAAAAGCTTTACATTAATATTAAGTAATTAAAGCACTGGGTCAATAAAATTGTTATTAAATTTAAAAAAATTACATTATACATTTGTTGCTTCTCCATCTAAATAATTTAAAACTAATCATTTAAAACTAAATTATCGAATTCAAAAATACATTCAAATTGAATATCAATACAATTTATAAAACTTTATACTAATATCCAGTTTTATAAATCTTAAAACACATACATTACATTTATTTTAGCATAGTTCAATAATAAACATTCATTTCATTCAATAAAATAATTTCACATCCGACACTTCGGGGGACAACATAATTCGAAATCTCAGAAACTTACCTGAAAAATGACGCCATGAATCCACCTGTCAAGAAAAAGTAACACCTGCGTGGGAGAACAAGACACCGGAGATCCCCTAAATCGCAGAAAATCGCGAAACAAATGCTGCGACTTCCAGTTAAAGATTCTAGAGGAGAGATTCTTATTTCTAGAGGAGCAACAATTGAAAGGAATTGCTTCTGAAGTCGCTCATTAGCATGTTTTATCACCGTCTCCTCTTCGCCATTTTGCTCCTCGGAATTTTAGAGATGTATTAGGGGGAAATAAGTGGTTGAGGTATTTGTTAGAGAAATAAGTTGTTGGAGCTGAAATTTCTAGGAAAGACTAAATTGTTTTTAATTTCTTACAGGAATATTTTATGTAGGATATAAATTTTGGTGATAATAAAAATGTTTGATTTGTAAAATTATCAAATCGAATTACTGCTTCCTTTATTATTGTAGTATGTGAAATATATGTTATGCTCATGCTGTAAATTTCAAATGTTTAAATGAATTAAATTTAAGTTTAGTTGTGTTATTCAGTTATTTTCTAATCATATTAATTTGATTCAATGCTTCTCAAGTAATGGTATATGGATTTATGTAAATTCATCAGTTTTGTTTTAGGCAAATTAAAATACACAACGAAAAAACATTGACGATTTATTATAAAATATAACGCTTTGATAGTTTTCTATAAATAAAAGTATTACCATTTGAACTAATATTCACTATTAATTAAAATAAAATTAAAATGTTTAAAGTTTTGCAAAAAGTACTTAGATCATCAGATAAAGTATTTTTAATTTCACTTTTAGCTTCCATACTACTTTATAAGGTAAAAAGTGGAAGCTTTCTATACAGGCTATATTCGTCCGTCACCCACTTAAATACCCCAAACAGCAAATGGTACAAACAAGTTTGATACTTCAAAAAATTCAGCGCATCAATAATAGAAGTCATTGAAAATCCTTAAAAAATCGAATTCTTACTTCAGTGGTTAAAAAAACTGCAAAATTTAATTCCCATTTAAAAAGCAAACGAAAGCTACACTGTAAAAAAAAATTTACTGAAATTAACGGGGAAAGTACCGGCAGCAGAGTTGCCGGGACTTTCCCGTTTCGTTAAGTATTTTCCCGTGTATCTACAGAAGTTCCGTTTCTTATTTCTCCATTGTTAAAATTTTCCATTTTGCATTTTCCCGTAGTTAAAATTTTCCATTTTGCATAGTCCCGTGTTTCTACTTAAGTTCCGTTTCTTATTTCTCCGTTATTAAAATTTTCCATTTTGCCTTTTTCTTTCAATCTACTGAAGTTCCGTTTCTTATTTGTTCGTTTTTAAGGTTTTCCGTTTTATATTTTCCGTGAATCTAAGCAAGTTTTCCGTTTCGTATTTTCCCGTTATTTTAATTCTCGTGTGTATTTTTGCTAATGAAATGTCCATCTATAGTAAAAGTCAGAAAAATCTCAAAAAGTTACGCATATTTTTTCATGCTCCTTTTCTCAACAATAAAGTGAAATCTCTTGAAGTGCTTTTATAAATTTTCCCCTTAAGGCTATTTTTAGTAGAAAAACAATAAATTTAACATTTTGAAAAAATTACAAAGCACTTATAAAACGAAATTTTAACTCATTATAACAATTACAAAAAAGAGCATAAAAATATGCATAACTTTCTGAGATTTTTCTCGACTTTTCTCCATAGACAGCATTTTTGAGTCATGGCCATTTCAGCAGGTATCCGTTCTCTTGAAAATTCAACGTTCAAGGTATTCATACTTCATGCTCATACTTTTACTAATATAAAAAGTTGAAACACTGGAATATTTTAGTATATATTAAGAACTAAACAGATTTTTTTCTTCGAATTTCAGAAATATTCGCTACCAAGGTCAATTAAACTTGTTAAAATACATAACAGAAGAAACATTGATTGAAACACAAATTTTCAGCATACACAATTTATTATATATTTATTTCAATTTCTCATTCAACAAATTTACAATTTATACAGATATAGAGCAAATCTTACTAACTTGACATGATTGGAACCCGATTTTACCTGTTTATTAGAGAAGATAAAGATTATATGTTCATTGATACAGCAAAATTAATTCTCAGGTTGGCAAAGTTATTAAGTTAAGATATTCAACCCTCTAACATTATACTTGATTACATATATTTTTATTAAGAATAATAATTGTAAAATAATAATTTTTCTCAAAAACTTTCTCAAACTGTATATATTTTACATACTTTTAATTGTATTTACAGTTTAAAAATTTTGTCAAAATCATTTGTTTGATTTGCTAAATTAATAATTCTTTTGTAATTGAAGATGGTTTTCCGGATCCTGCTTTGTTGCTTTTGATCCTCTCTTCGTATTAAGAACCGCAAGACACCTAATAAAAGATAAAATACAGTATTAAAATTAACAAATAAACATATTAGCATAATTGTTAAAAATGCCCCCCTCCCCCCCCCCCATCTACCATAATCTTCAACAACCACAACACAAGATTAAATTTGCCCGTGTGGTGGCTGAATGATTAGTGCTCTGGTGTTTAAGTCACTGGGAGCAGGTTCGAATCATCATCTAATTAGCTTGATATGCAAAAAATGACCATAGAACCGACAAACCAAAACCAAACCCACACAAGTTTGAATGTCTGTAAATTATGTTCAAATAGTTAGACCTCTGATATTTTTTTATATAAGAAACAATAACACACAATATATTATTAATAATTTTTAAGTCATTAAATGTTTGTTTTTAACATTGCATACGAATATTAAAATTTTGTGGATGTTATCAGGGTGCGCAGCTGTTCTTGAAGATGCCTTTTTTATTTTCAATTTTAAGTGCCTTTAAAGGTGCTTATTTTTTTGATTTTGTAAAAAGTATTTCTTTTTTAATTAAAGTGATTATTGTTTTAATAGTTAAGAAATGAAAAATGTTCTTTTGCTGATTCTACCCATAAAAATGATCAGGTTGCTGCTTTATTTAGGAAATTAACGCTGCAAACGACTTTTCCCCGTATTGCCAGAAATCCTGAAACAGCGACATCCATCAGGGCGCGCTTATAGAGAAAAGCGTTTTATTATAACGCCTCAAAATATGTGGTACTTTCCAGTTTATTTTTTTTTTAAGTTTTATGTCAGGACAAAACTTCAATGACTCAAAATATATGCTAGTTCATGGCGAAATCGCAAGTGTCTCGAATCTCGCTATTTTTATAGTTTTAGTCAGGACGCATCGGTCGATTAAACTTTAAAGCCTCGTAATTTTTGCTTATTTGCAGGAAATTGCAGTAGTGACTCGTTATTTTTTGTAAAGCAGAACCTCGATTATCCGGTCTAATTGGGACTGTAGGTAGGTTGGATAATCGAAAATTCCTGATAAAAGAGAGTTTTGATTTAATCGTAAAACTTCTCTTAAATAGGATCGTCCGAGTTTTCCAATATAATCAACTGCCCTTTAGAGTCGTATAAACGGTGCTTTACTGTATTAATGCATGTTATTAGACAATACATTTTTAAGGAATAGGAATCACAACATTTAAAATAATAAAAGTTTCCAAATAAGTTATATATACTAACACTCACCTTTATAATCAGTAGAGCGCGGGAAAACCCAAACAAGGTATGTAGGTAGGTAGGTTGGTGCATGTATTTTCCGGTTTGTGTGCTTGATCAGAAACCCGCTTATAAAACTTCGTCAGGTAAGACAAATACAGACAGAATTTTACAATTGAAAGTACACCCAGGGCGAAGGCGGGAATCGAACCCGCAACAGGTACAGTGCGCAGACTGTTAGCGTAATGGGCTGCGATCAAACCCACTAGGCCACCCGGGTCCCAACCCAAACAAGCACTTCTAGTGATTAGCATTCGATTCGATCGACGATTCGAAGATGAATGTCGCCAATAGAGGGTTCTCTTTCCACATTTAGCGACATATTTCAGTGTTCGGCGATATCGAAAGTATTTCAAATTTAATTATATATATACAGTTAGCCCCCGGCCATAAAAAAGTTAATTTTTTATTTCTAATTGATAGCTGGATGCTTTTCTAAAAAATATTTCAAAAAAATAAATAACATTTCGTAAAACAGGTATTTGATGTTCGAGTTTCGATGTGTGTATTCTTAGTGCATTATCGCCAATTCTATATAGGGTAATAAAAGTATGGCAGCTCTAAAAACGGGAAAATTCCGTTTGCATCTCTTCGCTCGTGGTTTACGGACATTTTCCGTATTTAGAAGGAAAAAACCCGTTTTCAGATGGAAAAGACCCGTTTTCATCTCTTTGCTCGTGGTTTACGGACATTTTCCGTTTTTAGAAGGAAAAAACCCGTTTTCAGATGGAAAAAACCCGTTTTCATCTCTTTGCTCGTGGTTTACGGACATTTTCCGTTTTTAGAAGGAAAAAACCCGTTTTCAGATGGAAAAAACCCGTTTTAAGCCAATACGGGAAAGTTCCGTTAAAATCAGTAATTTTTCTCCTGAAATTTCAGGTTTTTTTTAACAGTGTAATTTCTAATTATTTCAAATCACCATTGTTACTTAATAATCATACGAGAAACTTTATTTATTTAAAATAAAACAAAAATTTATTTTTATGATATAAGTCGGTATTTAAATGCATAATGCGTATCAAAAGAATATTATTTGATAGTTTGCATTATTTTTTTAGAAAGCGGCAAAAGGCGTTCGGTTTTGTTTTATTTTAAAAGCAATCGTAACTTTAAATTTACATTTAAGCATTTATTAATGACTAATTTAATCTGATTTATTCCTTTTGATGAGGTATTTTTTGCTTCTTGTTTATAAAAAGGTATTAAAAAAATTCGGATTAGTTAGGTTTCGAAGGTAATATAAGGTTTTAATGTGTGTTGTTGTATGTCAATAAGATTTTTTTTGCTTCTATTTAAGAGCGAGAAATAATACATATTTATTCTTCGAAATAAAAATAAATTTAGGAATTGATAAGGAATAATTGAGTTTTAAAAACAAAATAGATGAATCTAACCAAATTTAGCAAGTAAATGTTAACTGTAGAATTATATGCAGGATTTTGCTCGTTTTCCTCTCATGGTGTGTGCATAGATGGTGTGTGGAAGCGGTTCTAATAACAAATTCTGTTACATACATGTTTAAATTCAAAATAATATATTAAGAAAAAAGGTTTATAAATATTAATAAAACACATAGAATTGTAAAAAATATATACAACAGATTAGGTAAACAGTACATTCTACTCTATAGCAAAAAAAATTAAAAATTATGAATAAAAAATGACTAATAATAACGACCTAAATCAAACTTAATAACTATATTTATTAAGATGCCTAAAAACTTTAATTGTATTGGGGTTACCATTGGTTATTTTTTTCCATCTCACTCGGAGTTTTCAGCTAATACCCAAGTATTGGAAACTAAATTTTCAACACTTCAGTGATTAAAACTTCTTTTGAATGTGATTTTGTGATTTTCAAAAGTGCAAATCATCTATCCCTTTATAGTTGTTAAAAATTAAAAAATTTGCATTTTTGTTTTGTTCAATTTAAATCTAATGGGAGTTTCATTGCGTTTACAGTGACTAGTATTTCAAATTAAGTTTGAAAAAGTAGTTAATAAATTCACCTAACCTTAGCAAAATCTATGATATATTACATTATTACCTCCATCCAACACAATCCAATCCCAACTAACGCTTTAGTCTTAAAACAACCAATTACCACCCAATCTCACACCTAAACCGACTTCAACACCCAACACTTATTCCTAAAACCGAAAATGAGTAGCGCCTTCAAGTTTCCGCCGTCTCTTTAATTCAATCTTCCAGTACATCTGTCGGAATTAAATACTGAACAACCTTTTCCATCACAGCACTGAAATCATCGACCTAATCCCTTCGTGTCTACAAAGCTCATAAGTTCCCTTTGGAATTAGCGAAAAGTGTCAGTTCTAGAAATTACGAGCATTTGACATCGCGGAAATGCTTGAATAGCGTTAATTTCGTCTAGGCTATTCAGTCAGATGTGCTTATGGGAGGTGTTGGAGGGGAGGGTTGCTGAGTTAAGTAGTACATTAGCATAGCCGTGTCCGTATATCATTTAAATTTTGAGATATGCGAAACAAGTTGATGGCTGTCAGCAAAGTGGATATTTTATAAGGATTAGTACTTAGATTGATTTTTGCGTGGTGTTTGGTATTATAATAAGTGAGTAAATCACTGATATAATTTAATTAAAAATTATTTTTAAAATGTTTAAAAAATGTAATTTTTAAGGTAAAATAATTGAAATAATTTTCTACTTAAATATTCAATTCTAAATCTGATGAAAAGTACTTGTTTCATCAGTTTTAAATACTTGTGGAAATAAGTTTTAATGCATAAATGTTTGATTCAATTATAAATTGCATACACTAGCAGTCGAAAAATAATTATCTTATATTCATCAAGTCTAGGACATAGGAGTCCACAGTATGAGGGTGTGAATATAGAAACGTTTTGGTAATAACGTATTTTGACTGCAAAGGATACAGTACTGACTGCCGTAAACACTCGCTGTCCTCTCTATTTGTTTTTACTAGGATTCAGTCAGAAATTCCAGTGAAAGTTCCATATTGTGTTTAGACATTTTCGTAAATTTTTTTGGGTATGTTTGTGATGTATTTAAAACGACTTATCATGGGAAGGACGTAACTCATAAAATTACAGGGATAGAAAAAAATAATAGTATGGAAGGTACTGTTGGAGTTCAGTGAATCTAAGTTATATTTTTGTTAAATAACTGTTTATGCAGTCTTAGTATGGGGTGGGTAACTTGATAACATGCAGATGAGGGCAATGTGGACACATCTACATAGCCCATGGTATATCTGTGTATATGCAACTCTAACGCTTTACGCGTTTTTGTTTGCGACGACGTTAAAGCACATAGAGCAGGATATATATGCTCTTTTGAGGTAGTGTAAAGCCGTATATAATGAAATCTATAACATGTTACAGGAAATATTAAAAGTATAAAAAAGATAGTAAGGGATACAAGGAACATCTTATAATTCTAAAAAAGAATACTATGCTTACAGTTCAATAGTCTAATAACATTATGGGTTTACAAATTGATGTACTGAAATTTTGTTGCGGTTCTGAAATTGTTTTTTTTTTCAAATATCAAAAAACTTAGTTAACTTTCTAGTTCATTTGTTGGTTAAAGTTGTACCTGGTTTTGCATTTGTGACCTGTATTACTCTATTTCTAACATCAAAAGGACAGTTTAAAAATTCCTGGTACAAATAACCGTTCACTATTATTTTACATCTTAAAAAGAAACTTGGTTTCCACATTTGCACCCCCTTCTCTAAGTAAATGAATAACTTAAAACACATATTTAATAAATTTTTAAGGTTAAAAAATCTCATTTTTTAAAAACAAATAGTAAACTTAGAATTATCAAAGTTAAACGTTAGTATTTGTGCCTTTAAAATCACTAAATTAAGCTGCAATTGATGAAAACAGGTTTTAAAGTAAACAAATACATTTAAGAATATGTACTCTATAAAAACAGCATGTAATTTAGAAATAGAACTTAACAAATACAAAAAAAAAATTCTTATAAGAGCGATCTGTAAAACCCGTTTTTCTACTAGTAATGATTTACCACTGTGAAAACAACGACTCAGAACATCACCGCTTCGCAGTTTTTAAATTTCAGTTTATACACTATTTTCTTGCAGCCAGAACCACAAATGCCACATATAAGTGCGATATGTCAAATTTTAGAAAATTTTCAAATTTTCCTATATTCCAAATTCCATTAAAAATTCCAATTTGAAGCATATTTAAAATTTAAAAAAAAACGAATTCGAATAACGTTGGAATTTCTTTGTTATATTTTCAATCCGCTTTTTCCAATTTAATGGCCCAAAATAAACTTATTTAGATGAATTTAAAAGTAAAAGGAAAAATTTATCACTGTCTTATAAATTAGCTTAAAATGTCGTCAAAATGTATGCCACAGTTGGTTTGTATGATGGTTCGCATTAATGGTTTATTAAGAAAGCATTATATGGCGTTAAATTTCAACATCTTTATGCAACATTCACTAATTTTTTTTAGTTTGTTTTAGATCTATTCAATAGCTACTTGGGGTGCAGATTACATTATTTTAAAAATTTCCCAAAACGAAGTTTAATTGTGATTTTCACTTAAACAAAAATTAGTTTATTAGTACATACTTAAACCTTTAGTTGTAAATTGTACTTAAAAATGTTTTTAAAAAATCTTTCAATTGCAAAATCAATTATCTTTTTAATTTTTATCTTAAATTTTTTTACAAGCATTATACTTTTAATAAAATTCTTTTAACTTTACGTTTAAAATATATAATTTTAAATTACATGTTTTCAAATAAATATTTTAATAATTTAAACTTCTTAATAATTAAATTTTTCTAGCTTAGTACTTAAACAAATTTTAAAAGTAAACAATTTAAAATTAAGCAATTTTCATACCATAAAATAGATCAAATTTTGAGACAGTCTTCATAAAGACTATTAAAAAAATTAATGGTAAAGAATTACAGTGCATACCGACACCGACAATATTCTTCTGTTGGAAATCTCTATGGGGAAAAATAAATATTATCTTGTTATGGTTATCGAATTCACGATATCGGATTTGCCCAACACATAAAAATCCTCAAGAGCCGTATCTAAACGTCTTCGATGATCTTGTTCAGCATCCAGTTACATAATAATACAAGTTAGATACATAATCAAATACAACTGCAGAAATTGGGAAATAATGTCAAATTTTAGCTTAGAAAAGTATCAAAAAATTAATTAATTAATTAAGTGAGAAGTAGATTAATTATTACGATAATTTTTTTAAATGGCGAATTTTACTTTTAAGACAATTTTATTTCGGATTGTATGTGTAGGAGCATAAGAATTTAGTAATTTGTACTAACGACGGGTAATCAATGTTATTTATTAAAATATCGTAAAAAATTACAGAGACAGATCTACGACATTCGAGGGTACAATTTGGCAAACCAGAGCACTATAAATGGTTAGATTTAAAAGAAAAATAGCAGATAAACTTATTTTTTTAAAAAAATTATGATTACATTCAAAGATCCTAAGACCATTATACTGTCTTAAATAACATACCTTAATGTTTATTTTCATAAAAACTCATCAGAATGGCGTACCTTAAACATAAAAATTTTAAGCATACATAATCATTGAAGCTTGGGCAAATAAAAATGTTTGTTGTGCCTCCGACACATGAATTGACTTTTACAATTAGGAAGTTAGGTTTTTTTCTACTAATAAAGTTGTCTTTCTAATAGTAATAATCTTCTAAAAATGATCGAGCAAATCTTCTAAAAGTAATAATTTTCTAATGGTCTAATCTCATAGTAATGTCTTTCTAATAGTCTAATCTAATAGTAATGTCTTTCTAATAGTCCAATCTAATAGTAATGTCTTTCTAATAGTCAAATCTAATAGTAATGTCTTTCTAATAGACTTAGTAATAGTTACTGATTAATAAGGACATTTTTTTAAACTTTTCCTTACAACGGTCTCTAGAAATGCGGTATAATTATAAGTAGTAGGATTTAATTGACATGAATATATAATCGATTTTATGAATTCCTTGTTCAGGTGTCTCTTTTTTAAATCTAAATCATTGCATACATTATGTTTATGATGACATACGATTACAACTTTTATCAAACCCCAACTGTCACATCAAAAGGAATTATAACTATAGCCAATTTATAAAGATTTAAAGATTTGCAGCTTGCTACGCAGAAGAAGAAAAATGTAAATTAAACAAATTTGTTCTTTTTAAAAAAAAATTAAACTTTCTAAGTTCAAATTCAATTAAGATTTTCGGAGTAGGGCGCAAGGAGAGGGAAGGGCAGTAATGTCTTTCTAATAGTCTAATCTAATAGTAATGTCTTTCTAATAGTCTAATCTAATAGTAATGTCTTTCTAATAGTCAAATCTAACAGTAATGTCTTTCTAATAGACTTAGTAATAATTACTGATTAATAAGGACATTTTTTTTTAAACTTTTCCTTACAACGGTCTCTAGAAGTGCGGTATAATTATAAGTAGTAGGATTTAATTGACAATTTATAAATTATTTTATTAGCCAATTTATAAAGATTTAAAGATTTGCAGCTTGTTACGCAGAAGAAGAAAAATGTAAATTAAACAAATTTGTTCTTTTAAAAAAATTAAACTTTCAAATATTTCAATTTAACTTTTAACTTTTTAAACTTTTTCAATTTTGTTTTTCAAAAATCGCTTTTATCTAGTATAAGTTTGGATCTCATGGGGAGGGTGGATATTTGTGTTGACCTCCCGAAAACTTTCGACGAGGCAATGTAATACAATATTTAGGGTGTCGTCTAGACCTTTGATCACCTCTTCCCCTTGAAATATAAGGGTATACTCGAAACTGTTGCTAGCTGGAATGCAGCAAAATCTGAAACATGGAAAGTAATACATTAGTCAGAATAATAATACAGGATAAAATAACAGAAAAAACATGATGTTTTAAAAAAGAGAGCTACAGTTATAGTATACGCTGCATGACACTTTGACTCTATTTTATATGTATTGTGTATTGCTTTACATTAATGTTCGAAACATACTATGCAAAATAAAGGTTTGCAATATCTGAGTGTTTGGAGAAAATTATTAATTTCTCATTGTGCCAAACAGTGTATTCTAGAGCTATACCAATATTTGGAAATACAATAACTTTATCTCATTATGTGTAACGAATGCAACTGAAGTATAGAAATTATTATAACCCAATACCTTTGCTCGAACATTTTTATTTATAAAAGGATATAATAGTGTAACATCATAAAATCACATAAATTTAAAACTTATCAATGAGAGTTCAAACTGAAGGATATACATGAGTGATAAATTGAATGACATATTCTGAGTGTCTAAATCAGGAAGTCCAAAAAATAAAGTTATAAATTTCTTTGAAAATTATAAAACATAGTTATTATATAATCGCATAAAAACAATATGTAACTAAGTTTTAAAAAATTAATTAAAGTGTCAATGTATGTCAAAATATAAACAATGGCTTAAAAAACTTACAGATGCTTGTGAATAAAGCAGCCTGCCTTTTTCCAATTCACAATTATTTTTAATGAATAAAAAACTTTCACTAGGCTTTACCTACGTTTCTACATTTCAATTCCATGAATAACTAGCTTTAGAAATTATTTTAAGAAGTTAAAAAGCACCTTCACAGTCATTAGATAAATACGTTGGGAGCTTATAAATTTTGGTATTTTATTATTTCGAAAACATATCATTTGAAATGTTTCAGTGCAAGAATGAACAAGAACAACCAATTGTACAATATGACAAAGTTAGATGTTTGTTTTGCTTTCTTATAGATACAATTTAAATATTGTTAAGTTACTTAAGTATTAAAACAATTTTTTTTATAAATTTTAAACTTTTAGTGATCCAAATATTCTAAGAAATTTTTCAGAATTAGTTTTAAAAAAAGACAGTTCTATGCATTAAATCATTATATAAATTACATACACAGAAAATATAATCCGAATGAATGTTTATGCATGCATTAATATTGGTCTGATAAAGATGTTCCGAAAATAATTGTCTCTGGGCCACTTAAACTAAAAAACTATTGAATTTGAAGAGACGTATCTACATTTATTATTTTCATTTAAAATTAATAACATCGAAATACCATATCTGTACCATAATCCATGTAGGCACTGTAAGCTTTTTGTATAACGTTAATCCATAAAACTGAGGACAGAAAATTAATTATTAATAAAATATAAAAATCTTCACAATTTAACTCGTTGACGACGATTGTGGTAAGATAAGTTGCAAAGCCAAATCAGCTTTCAGCTTAAGTTTATCTTAAGAAACAATAAATAATACAAATGTAGACCATAGCACTGAAACTTTTATGTAAGATAAATTATGTTATACGAAAACGAATTTTTAAAATTTAGATATTACATGGTTTTTCGGTAAAAGTAAAGTGTTGATGGCTCACGAATGGATCTTTACTGGTTGGTTATTTGATGCAATCGTTTAAAAGATATGTATATTTTTTAATAAAGTTTTCAGTATTTATACATCTTAAATCTCTAGATGTATTTTGAAGACTGTCAATCGCTCAGTTAAGCAATCAGTCGATTATATAAGTTTAGTCTTCAAATAACGAAGTTTTCTTAACTAGACAATAACTGCTTCTAAAAATTAGTATTGGTCATAAAAGTATTTAATATTTCTGCAATAAAATTTAGAAACTAAAATTCAATTGTTTTGAAAGCTTTTAGTAATTTGATATGTTTGGAAACTTCCAAGAAACTATTCCTTGATTCAAAACAAAACCTTTTGGGGGAAAATAGTTAATAAAATTTAAATTATTCAATTCAAAAACCTTGTTACACGAAGACATTGTTTCTACAAAGTCAAGATATTTTTAGCACCTTTATTAAATTTATTTGAAACTAAACAAAAGTATAAATATTTAATCATTTTTACAACCAACGATCTTCCATTGTGTATAAAGACTTAAATGCAAAGATTTTCTTTTACACTCAAAATGTTTTAGCATGCAAAGTTTTAGTATTACGTTATGCAAGTAAAATTATTTATTATTGATTTTAGTTCATTGAAAATATTTCAATAATTAAAATTTTATGACATTCTCAAATAATTATTTAAATAATGTATGTTAATTTCAGAAATGAATACTGTTAAGAAACTGCCACAAATTATCCCATAACATATATATTTTGGTAACTATCGATTTATAATTAGAATTTTCAACTAAGTTATTAAGAATCTGTAACCATATATGCTTTTCAAACTACATCTAAGGGAACTTATTTAAAGAAAAGTTATCATTCCCTAAAGTTTCCATTAGTCCCCAAAGTTAACATTCCCTGCAAGTTTCTTCAAATAAATTGAACTTCTATTAAAATTTTTAAAGGTAAGTAGTTTATATGTTACCTTGCATTCCATTCATTTCACAAATACTTATGCGCATCAGAATACTTAAAATATATGTGAACAAAAACTAAACTTTCGAAACTTAATAAAATGGACGGGGATGGTCATTAAACTCCATTTTATAGACGAGTTAATGGTTACAGCTGACCGATCGTGAATTCTTGTACCATTACGCTTTTATGCCCGATTTTACGACTTTTTTGTGCTACTGCTGATAAGACATTCTTAAGACTTGAGGAAAGCGTTGACATTTTTGTGGCCATGAATGTGACAAAGTATTAGTAGCGGAGAGCATCAGACATTTTTTTCTCAATATTGTTCAAATTTGTTCTTTTTTAGTTTAAATTTGTGTTTAATAAATATTTTAAGAAACTATTTTCTTAAAAAAAGAAAATTAATTAAAAAGTTTACATAAATTTTACATAAGGAACATATTTTTCTACTATGCAATTAGTTTGCTTTGCAAGTTAGATAGGTTGTTGTTACTTGTCCTCAAACGAAGTCAGACAAAATTTATTTGTTCGTTGATTCCAAGGAAGACACGATAAGATAATTCCTATGAAGATATTTTCTGCAAAGACCCACGCAATCAAAAATGTGCACTGAGAAAAATGACACTTTCAAATCTGAGTAAATCTATGTTTTCATTTTGAATTTTTTTTCAAATATGACGACCCAATTAAGGGAGTTATTATCCGCAGCTATACATTAAAAACAAGTTAAAGCCTATAGCAATACTCGCAATACATAAAACAATAAATAAACCAATCTTAAATACTCTAATATTTAAAAAAGTCATCTTGAATAAACTTTTTATAAAATATTTACAATAATTTCAATCAAAACATGTGCTTCTCATCCATTGGTGTAGAAATATCAGTTAAATAACGTTAACAACAAGTATCTGCCTCTTTAAATTAACTTAATATTTTCAAACCAAGTTTTTAGCTAGTCATTTTGTTAAGAGTGAAAGTGGCATAATTACTGTCACCTGAAGAAGACATCAGGTCTCAAGAGGATATAAACACTTAAGGTATTTAGTTTTAATTTAAAACTTCATCAACACTTTTATCACATTTAAGATACTTTTAGGAATTGTTTTGCTAAACTTTTACTAAAAATATAACAATTTTAATACAAAAATAAAGCAGCGAATTTCCTTAGATAACCTCAACAACCCGATTTTTCCTCTCTGAGAATTCTAGTATTTTAATTTTGAGTCTTAGATTCCTAGGATAACTTCCTATATGTATTATATCGACATCCTTCTCCCAAAAATATCTCCACTAAGCGTTCCCATAGAAACGAGATGCAATAATGCTCAGAGACAATGAAAGAATTTAACTCTTTCCTAAGAAAGGTATAAATTCTTTGGATATTACTCCATAAGTCCTTGCTTTGTCTTGACTTTAAAAGTGGGAAACTTGCGTACATCGAAATTCGTGGTATAGGATGTAATATTTGAAGAAGAAATCAAAATCTTTATTCTGTCATAAGCGAAAGTAAAATATTTTTGTTACGATAGATTTTATATATTTTGCTTGCTTTTAAGTTTAAATTTAACTTTAACAAAAATTCTTTAAATAACAATCAAAATTTCCTTAAATTGGGCATTTTACTAACTACTGAATAAATTATTTATTACTAAACTAAATTACGGTATTTATTACTAAACTAAATTAAGGTATTTATTAGTAAACTAAATTAAGGTATTTATTACTATTTTTAGTATATTTGTATACATTATACTATGTTTTGCGTATTAAATTTAGTGTGAATATCTGAAAATCACATAAAACTTACAAATTTACAGAAACATTGATTTAACTTACTATAATTTCTTGATTACTTAATGAAAGCACTCAAAATTTTAAGTTAACCATAAAATCTAAATGTAACTAAAAATGCAAGTTTGTTGGGTAAAATGTTTCAAAGTTCCCGCTTTTTTTTCAAAAAGAATTTTTCAATAAACAATGTAAACACCAAGTCCTAAGTATTATAAAAAGCAATTTCATGCCTACATTGCATAAAAAGGCGCTTGCAATTTGAGCACTGAAATATTTTCCCAGGTTTTAGAAAGTAAAAAATACATTTAGAGCACAGGTAAAAATAAATTTACCTCTTTGAAGGTTAAAATCTTTTTTTCCTCGAAAAATTCATTATTTTGAGGCAGAAACGAATTTCGCTACTTCAGCATATCGTTACTTTCGCTTGACATAAATGTAACTAAACATGAACTTATTTTCAGTATACTGGGGTTGAAATGAAGAAGTTGTACTGAAATCATGTTAGAAACAATTGTTTTAAATCTTTTGCGATGGTAAATGCCTATTTCTACGAAAAATAACTGCCTAAATTTATTTTTATTATCTAACTTTATTTCTGTATTTCCATCAACTAAATTTCTTGGTATATTGCTACGCTATTCTTGTAATATTGTTTCGAATACTTAGTTACCTCGAACGAAAATTAAAATTCAGACATGCCGAAACTTAATATTTTGCAAAAGTATTAACGCAATTATTTGCTTGTTGATTCAAAAAGGGGAATAAAGTAGAATATATTTAAATCATATTCAAAGGGTGTAAATACAATATCAGGTAAATACAGATAGTTACGATCTTTTAAACAAACCTCTTGCGATTTTAAATGGCGATAATAAAAAATGGCGAAGTTAACTGGAAAAATAAATAACATTAACTGATTTTCTCTGACAAAAAAAAAAATATTGCTACCTACTTTCAAGAAATTTTAAGGCAATAGGATAAATATACATAATTACAAAAATTTTCGCTAAGTCACAGTTTTACTCGAAATTTTCGACTAAATTTTGTTCGAATTGCAGTTACTATTTTTTCATATCAACGAGGTAGTATTTTATCACAAATAAAATAAATACTCCACGCAAGACAAGGTCCATCAAGTCTGAAGATTTTTTTTTCAGGAAAATTAATTTTAGTTTTCACGGCTTTATCTAGTCTTTTAACAACATTAAGAATGGAATTTTTCCAACTATAGACATTATTTCTTAGAAAAATAGGGTTGAATGCTAATGACTTTCAAACATTTCGGGAGTAAAAATCTAAATTTAATGAGAATTCAAATGAGTTTTAGTTGAATATTGAGTCTCTATTCATGGTTTCGTGTCACCCAAAAAATTTCCTTTACATAGTTTTAGGTCACATATTTTTCTATGCATACACAGGTCATATATTTTATAGTTTATTCTTACATTAAAGATATATTTGATTAATTGAGTAAGTTGACTTTGATTATTGTCTGCATCATTACACAAATTCTAAAATTCCTTTACTGCACTCAAACTATGTTAGTATCATGCCCTCAAAAGTTTTGGAACCTTTAGGTTTTGAGCCAGCGTTGAGCAGTGTATAAAGTGAAAGTTTTTGTAATAGAGGTCTTGCAAGATTGAGTCTAGCCTAAGGGAAATGTTATAGTCTTGGGTGTGAAACTGGAAAGAATAACCTAAAAATATCGCTCAGTAAATTACACAATGGTTAAATCACATGCCCCATTCATCGCCGTTAAGTTTTACTTTAAAAATGGAGGCAACTACGCTTACATTATTCTAATTACAATAGAATAATAACTAACAATGGAACCATATTAACTATAGTGCGGAAATTTTACACTTATTGTATTGTCTTACTACTTTTTTTATTATGACAACCTAGTCACAATCAATATTTTTGTCAGAAATACATGGATCATTGTTATTAATGCCATTTTAAGATATATTTTTTACATTTAAAATAATTATATTTACATTTCAACAGTACATAATCAATCTTCCAGTTCAAAAAAACAGAAAATATGAATCATTTTGATATGTATGTTTATTGAGCTCTATGTTAGTTGAAAATATTATTTTGTTAAAAGTAAATGTCGAGAAATTTAATAATCATATATGCCAAAATTTATGAAGCTATAAAATAATGAATAAAAAATTATAAGCAATTGTTTCCGAAATCCCAAAATAAAAATAATTAAACAAAAATAGTCCTTACATCTTTAATTATTATTTTTAAAGTAAAAAATGGCCTTAAGAAATTCCAGTGCAATGAAAGTTTAATTTATACTCTAGAACTGAATCGACAATTTTATAAACAAAATTTGAAAATTGAGGACTTAAAATAATTTCTTAACATTTTTGCTGTTATATTTGCATTTTCCACTAACATTTCAAAATAACTATATATTAATAGAACTTATAAAACAAATTGAAAAAGCCTGTGGAAAAGCCTTAGAATTTAAAGTGCTAATAAGTTTTCTAAGAAAAGTAATATATTATCTCAAATTCAAAAACATCTACTAAATAATGACCTAAACATTATAATATCAAAGCTCTTTCTTTAGCAAAATTTATACTCTCTTCTAAACTAATATCTCAAAGTCCATTCACTAACTACGCGCGCTCTTGTAATTCATAAGTTTAAAAGCAAAAAAAAAACTCAAAGTTCGTGTCGAAAAAACCTTTTAAAGCACCCTTAAAACATTTAACGGAATAAAGATAGTTTTCCCATCCCACTTTCCATTTTGATCCCTGACAATGATTCAGAAATGATGCAATTAATATGCAGGTCCATCAAGACAGGTTGGGTGTGCAAGAAGAACATTTGGAGCATGCAGGAAATATGCAAATTGAGGATGATTCTATTTCGCATCAAGCAACCATTTAGATTGTATAATTTTGAATTTTAAATTCCTAACCTCGCTTTTTGAGAAGAGATCACATTCTTATTTTTGTTATGGTAATTACGAGTAAAAAAATGAAGGTTTTTTTTCCTTCTCTCTCAACAGAAATCTCTTTTAAACTAACGTTGTTGAGGATCCCACTTTGTTGAATTTAGAATTAAAGCAGCATGAATCGTTTTTATGAATCTAAAAATTCGCAATCAAAATAATTTTAACTGGAGGTTTTATTTTAAAATAATATTTAATGTAAATGAAGCATTCAAATATACGTGTTCAAATGCACACTGGCTAACAATTATGCTCTATTTTGTTATAAAACATTGTTCTTACTTTACCGCAGTTTATGAAGAATTTTGAAACATTTTATTGAGAATCTGTAAAGCGTGTTTGGGATATTTTAAACTGTTTTATAATATTAAAAATAATTTATTATGACACACAGCCTAACAGGTTTTCAACCAATTACAAGACTTGAGATGGGTGCAATTACAGACAAGCCTTTCCCGGGAATCGAACTCAGACTGACTCTGCATTGTTTTCAAGTGACTCATTTTCTGTGCATTCAGTAAACTATTTCAAAATATGTTATTAATTTTAATATTATTCTTTCTTCTTAACCGTTGTGAACGTTCTGGTCTGTCCAAATAGCATAATTAAATTAAGTATAGGCACGTCGAATAAATTGGTAAGATTTTAATTTGAACATTACTATTTTGATGTTTTATCTATATTTATTTTAAAGTTTTATTTTAATTTTAGTGCTTTTTCAGATTTTCTCAACTCGACTTAATTTTGTTTGCTGTATAGAAATGGAAATTAATATTGAAATCTTTAAACAGTAATTAAAAGCTGCTACTTCATAAAAAAAATTCCAGTAACAGTAGTTGGCACATATATGCTTCGTTTTTTTTATCTCTTTTGTCATGTAGTGTACATGCTTGATGTTTAAGGAAGTCCGAGAGTTGATTAGGAGACATGTTGTAGAGAATTGAGTGAGTGGTGCTACTGTGTCTCATGACAGGAATGGTTGGTAATAACTATGCTAACTCGGCACTTCCTACCGGGGTGAACGGGGAAGACCCCAAACTCTTAGGATCCAGTCGGACATCCAAATTTTAAAAAAAATTTATAGTGTTGACATCAGCAACAAAAATAACTGTCCTTGTTGGATGTTTTTAAGGCCATTTTACAAAAGTTCACATTCAATTTTGATGTATTATTACGGTCTGATTTTCATTTGGGACGAGTTTGATAAGTGGCAGTTTTTTCCCTCTTTGGATAAAATTATAATATAAATGGTTCGGTTTGTTGTGGACTTTTGGCAATTGCGAAAAATTAAGTAAGCTTGCTATATGTATCAAGTTTTGTTGTGGAATATTTATCTTGTTTTCCAGGTTTCAGTACTTGGCAATGTAACGCAAATCATCAAATTAAGACCGGTCTTTGTATTATATATGTTTGGCGTATTATTAAGGGTATACCCGTTCAACGCCGGATAGATAAAGCTAGTTTTTCCTTAAAATGTTTATCAAGATATTTGGTCTTTTCATTGCGACTTTTAAAAATGGTAAATTCAATTGGCCGAAATCTCCTATGAAGAGGCAGGGCCCTATATATCTTAGTTATACTTTGAAGAATGTGAGTTTTGCACAACTACACCCTTTCCATATATTATATAATATTCGCTTTTTTAACTTTCTTATACATAGGCATTTTCTTTTTAATTTTAAATAATTATTATTTTACAATGCCTAATGAAAGAAATCCATTTTCAAAATTAACAGGAAACATATTGTAGCAATTCCACAAAGAAAGAACAAATACCGAATTCCTACATCATAAAAGATAAAGAAACATGTCATGTCGTATTCATGATCCTAGACGAACAGAAGCTGCCTAGGACAAAATGAACAATGCTCTACTTCTTTTTATAAAAACGTCCTCTTCGGAAATGAGCGTTTCGACAGTCGAGGGGTTGGCTAAGACGAATAGGCGGGAAATGACGAATTGCCTCGCAAGAAGAAGTTCGCAATGTAACATGATGTGACATGTTCACCGAAAGGAAGGTGACATGACGATGACAGGAGCGGATATGCCAATGAGTTAGTTTGGGACATTATTATGAAAAGATATTGGAAATGAAGGGGGCTTTTTTTAATATTTAAAGTGGTATTTTGTGAGTTGAATGGGGATTTTGTGAGGACATTCGTTTTAGATTTTGATCTAGGAATGAGTTTCTCGGATAGTTTATTTTGATGTTTTCTGAATTCACGATTCTGCTGCAGAGCTGATGAATTTTTAAGCCTGGATTAACCGTTCCACTTTTAAAAGTTCTTGTCGGAGATGTAGTTTTTAGTTAGGCTTCGAATGTTATATTGCAGATAATTTTCTTATGTCTTCAATGGTGTCTTAAGTAGAAAAGCATGTCCTGCTCCACTACTGGTGAGTCTGTCCTTTCTGATGATGCCTGTTTTGACTTGATGTGTCCAAATAAAGTCACATCTTCTAAGTTTAAAAATATAACAACTTATGGCACCCCATCGTTTTACCTATAAAAAAGGCATACCTTTTATTAATTGTTTTAAAATGCAAGAACATAATGCTAGTTTAGGTATTACGCAATACAATCAGATCTGTAAAAGCACCTAAAAGTGGAAACTACATTTAACAGCAAAGAAGTAATAACAACATTAAATGATGTTCACATTATTTTTAAAAAATAAATCTCTCGGCGAAAAATGCTGCAACGGAGTCTGGGAAACTAGGCTTTAAAGGTACATCAACAATCCCTGTTTTAAGAAGATTTACGTTGTGTACCCTATAGAAGAATTAAGGCTCATATCAGTTTTTCCACTTCTCACTGCTTCACATGCCTGTTATCGCGTGAATTTAATTAAAATCCCTCAGGCGGACGTAATCTTCTTTTATTAGCTGGTTAACAAGCGGGCAGTATTTTCCTTATCGACTGCGGCCATGCTTGGAGCAATTCAGTTGCAATCAATAAATCGTTGTGAGGGTCTCCACTTATAGAGAAAGAGTATAAAAGACACACTTAAAATTAAAATTGGGAAGGTGACATTGAAAAATTGACTTACATTAAAAGGGTATTTTTATACATATCATAAAATGCAGACACAATTTTTGGTACCAAAAAACTCCACGAATATAGTAAAAGAGATTCGGAAATTTTTTAGACTAAAAAATAAAGTTCGGCTTCAATAACAAAATATTTTAATGTAATGGGGTTGTTTAATAAGGCATACATAATTGTTTTTAACTTTGATAATCAAAATGATAAAGTGTGTACCTGATAAAATATTGTAAATAGCGTAACTTATTTTAAAAAAAAAACGTCATATTTGCTAAACGGAGAATCATATATTTAATTTGGAAAAAAAACATTTCGACACATTTTAACTTAATCAATCGTTATTTAGAAAAAGAAAATGTTAATTTTGTTTTGGTTGAATTAATGTGGCACTAGAGCTCCACAAGAGCTATTTGCAATGGTTCTCGTAATTTATAGTAACGGTCAAGTGACAGGGCTGACACTTGATCTGGCACTTCGAAAATTTAACGAGTACGTGTTAAAATTAAACTTTTAAATTTTATTAGGCCGTTCAACCAACAAACCTATAATGTTCTATAATTTTTTTAGTATTATATAAATTCTTTTGATTACAAAGACGAAACAACTAACTGATCTCATAGACCGAGGAAAAATTCCTTAAATATCAAGTTTTGGTTCTAAAAACTATAAAGATAAAATACAAATGGAGGGAAAAGGTTAAAGGCACAGTTGGAGGAAAAACATCTTTTTCCGAAGCTTTGACATCTCAGAAAAGTCCATTTTTTGAAGCGGAGGTAAAGTTGAGAACTGGAAAGTAGAGGAATAAAGTGGGATTTGCAAAAATCCTCTCAATCCCCCTAGACAAATGGAGCTAGGGGTTTCTTTTGTTTTTGAGAAAACTATCTTCTTCGTACTAGACTTCGCTTCATTTTCATCATGAGTTTTCAATCATTTCAATGAAATATAATAAATCTATTGGTAATATAATGGAAGGAAAAGTGTATGTTGTACAAGTCACTCGCAAGTTATAATATTACTTATCTTAAATTTTCTGGAAAAAGTATTAATTTTCGGGTCTGCAAAAAAAATTCGTTTAACTGCCGGTTTCAAACTGAGCAACTACACGCAGAAAAAACTTATGTTGACTTTCAATACAAAAAATTCCCAGTTTTTACAAGTTGTGTTGAGACAATACAAAAATTGTGTGGCGACCAAATAACAATACACGGTTAGCACAAATGTTGTGTAAATGGTGCAGCACGAATATATTCTTCCGAAATGTAGTTCAGCATCTGCTCTTTAATGTTTCGGATAAAAAGCTATAATAAAGCGCGTAAAAATATGTATTACTGTGTTTTTTAAATGAATGCTTTAATTTTGTTATGAATATTTTAGAAAACAATATTTTATAACATTTCTATCAATCGTATATGCATATTTAATAAGTCTCCTTCTGCGATCGTTAGTAAACAAATCTGTGTTTGTAAGTCATTAAACCAATTCTTATTTTAAAACAACACAATATTGTAATGTTGCCATGTGAGTATGCAATTTTTCCTGCTATGATGCCTAGTTTTTTGAAGTTTCAAAGTAATACCTTATAAAACTGTAGATTCCCCGCAACTAAATTAAATCGTCAGAACGAAAATTTAAATTGGTTTAATTTTATTTTTAAACGATATGCTTCCCGTTAGGTAATCATACATTGTACAAATTAAATAGTTTAATAATATATCTGTTTTCTAATAATCCCAATGTGGGACTTTGGCATGATGTTCACATTACTTTTTTTATTTCAAGCTAATTCTCCAAACTAATCCTCAACCTCCATCTTCAAAGGAATTTATTTTTGAAATTATGTTCCTTTCATTTAACATCCAACATTGGTTGACACAACCAATCAGTGGCACAACCTTTCAGTTGCAAAACCGAACTTACAAAAAAGCACAAACATAAACCCAGCATAATTTGTAAACAATTTTCTAATTTACCAGAACTTGTTGATGGTAAAAATACTTCCCTGTGTTGCTAAATTTCGTTTGATGTAAAATTCATTGTTCTTTACCTGCAAAATTGTTTTCTTCACTGGCAGTGATTGGATGCACCGTTCTTTGCTGTTTAAAGGCTATCGAAGTAAGATGTTTACGTGACTTTTTACGCCATGAAAACATCAATGTGACATAAAACTAATATCACAGTACCGCGATGCTAAGTAACCGCAATGTGTGATGTTATTCTATAGTTTTTATTTAAAGTGACATTAAATGAATACAAGTAAAAATTAGTTTCGCTTACAACCATGAAGAGACTTATTGACATGTATGAATCCATCGAGTTTGCAAGCAAGAAAGGGCATCATAGGTTTAGAAATAGAAAAAATTACCTACAGCACTTTACCCCCACTCCACCTTTTTCATATATTTTTGCTTGAAATAGTAAAAAGTCGAAATAAAAAGGCACGACGAGAAACACGGGAGGAAACATCGACGGACAGAAATGAAAACGAATGAGAATTCTTGCACTTTCCCCTTTGGAAAATCGAAAAAATGAGACAAGTAAAAAATGGCGAATCGTGAGTGGTGCCTCAATATATATTTTTAGTAGAAAAAGAAACTATGTCCGATGCTAATACATCGGACATAAGCCTTTTTCCACCATTGTATGAAATATAAGCATGGGTGTTTTTTGCTCTATCTTTTTTTTCTTGCAAATCTAAACCTAACAAATGGTTGAACTACATTTCCGAGTAGTTCTGTTTCATGTTAGATTTTGGTTTATCCAATCATCATTCTGTGGTAGACTCTAGAGTGCATTAAGATTTCGTCATTTCCTCAGTTATTGTGCTACTATCTCTTTTCAATTTCGAAAAATCATCTATACCTTAGAAAAAAATCAGAATTTGGGCTACAGTAGCTTTGAGAAAAATTACTGGTTTATTGGATGGTAATCTAGTTAAATCAATATATATGGAATTGTAAAAAGTTACTAATTGTATATTTCCTTATTATTTTCAAAAATAAGTTTAAAACATTAAGTGTTTAAAGGCCTTTTTCTTACAGTGGATTTTTATAGAAAAAATATGTTTAATTATTAGCTCAATTATCCGAAGTAATTCAATCGATATTTTGACGATAAATTAGCTTCCATACGACGTTTAGAACGTACGAATCGGTATCTTTTATAAAGGTTATGTCCTTTCGTCTGTTGGTCGCCCACTTTCAGATCCCAAACTACACATCCTACTACAAGTGTGTTACGTAAAAAAAAATTAGAGAATTGAAATAGAAGTCATTGAAAATGTCGGAAAAATTCAAATTCGAAGTACTTTAATTATTTTTTTTTAAAAACTGCAAACCTTAATAACTAAACAAAGTGGGATGGCCAGCCAAACAGAATGATTTTTAAACAACATTTAAAGAACAAAAGGCTTCATAAAAAGTAATAAATAGTATTAAAACGTCATTATTATTTAATAAATGCTTATATGTAAATGAAAAATTACGTCTTTTTAAAATAAAAATGATAAAACTATTGTGCCTTTTTCTAAACAAATACCCTTTTTTGAAACATATTATGACGTCATTTTAAAGTGACTTGTATCACGAAAATAGTTTTTCCTTTTTTATTTCTTTTAAATAAATAAAGTTTCTCTTATGGTGATCGAGTGCCAATGGTGATTTAAAAGAATTGGAAATGGCCTTCTTATGTTTTTTTAAAATGGGCATTATAAATTTTGCAGGGTTTTTTAACAATTGAAGTACTTCGAATTCAAAAGATTTTCAATGACTTCTAGTTTTGATGCGCTGAATTTTTTTTACGCATATAACACATGACTGTAAATTTGTAGTTTGGGCTATGAAAGTTATACAGTTAAATAAAAAAAATAGTTTGCACCGGAGAATCCTGAATATTCCTAGTTGCCATCACTATTTGGAGCGTTGATTTACCACTTTTGAGATATAATAAAGTTATATTTTTACCACGAAATTGGTAAATTCATGCTCCAAATAGTGGGGGCAGCTAGAACGTTCCAAGATTTCGTTGCAATCTTGCACAAAACTTCTTAACAGCATATGACTTTTGACGGATAGAGGGACGGACGGACATAGACTTTATAAAAGCTTCCAGTGTTTACGTTATAACGTAATGTAGTTTATTTCTAGAGATACTTGTGTTTAATTTTACTGTTTACAAACAAATGGAAATATTGAGGAATACATTTATGAACAAATGTGGAGTTTGTCCTTCATAAAAAGAAGAGCCGGAATTCAGTCAGACATCCAAATAAGAAATTCTGTTGACATCAGCAAAGGTGGGAAGTGCTTATAATATACTGATGGATACTGACCGTTGAGGAGGGGGATCAATTGGAATAAAGTAAAAGTTTACATAATACACAAATCCCCGTTATTAAGAGTATACCCGTGAAAAGCCACATTATTAAATTAGTTTATTTTATATGCTTTTGAATAAACCAACTAAACCCTAGTGAGAAAAAGTAACATATTTGCGGCATCCGAAATTTTTAAATTTCCTAATCCTAACATATTTATTGACTGTTGATCGAGAAAAAGATAATACTTGAACTAAAACAAATATTATAATTTTTTTTTAATCTTACGGTTCAGCTACGTAAGTGTAGGCATAACTGTGGATATTCGCACCCCCTCTTGCGCGCCAAAAACGAAAAGTTAAGAGTGCCACTTCATGCATAATACATTATACTCCGGGGCAGACACCGGCCTGGAATATTTATTAAACGGTTCCAACCCGTTGCCGAACGACTGATTGGCGAAAATATGAAAGTGAAGTGGGGAAGAGAGTGCATGAAATATTTATTAAGGTTCTCTGAAACCACACTTCGATGCGGCGTTTGACAAAATCCCTTCCTATCATTGTGGCCAAAAATACTTTGTGTGTTTTGAAAAGTGAATAGTTGCGTTTTTTAAGACCCATAAGTGTCTGAAACAGTGATAATGAATTCAGAAATAAATTGGCTATGAAAAAAGGCTATTTAAAGACTGAAATGGTACTGTATAAATGTCTGAATGACTGAATGAAGGAACAAAGGTCTGGATGGTTTTTATAAAACGCGTAACGAAAACGTAAATATGACCTAAAATATAATTTTTAAAAATAATTCTGTATAATGCTTGGCTTGACAACGCATTTGAATATGAAAAGTGCCTAGTTGTATTGCTTCTAAAAAAGAATCACCCCAAAAAATTCACAAATATTTTTTTTAAGTAAATAACTGTACAATGTGTTTTAAATCTTCTTTAAGCTAATTTTTGGCTAATTTTAACGCACCAAAATTTGTTTTTTGCATTGTTGGACGTTATAAACACCCTTCCCCATCGAAATAATTTTATGCGCCTTCATATGTCTCCATTACAACTTTAATTTTGACTTCAGCTTTAATAGAAATTACCAGTGCCAGTTACGATTTTATCGAAGCAGTTTGGTTAGTTTCTGAAGAAGGTAGTTTTCTCTTTGGGGCCCTCAATGTATAAAAGTGTTGCTCTCGGGTGATTCGAACAAATTTGGAGATTATTGGGGAAAATGAGCCAGAGAGGAAGAGACAATGCTTACCGACATGAAATATGAAAAAATAAGGGGTAAAATATTAACTATCGTATCTGAAAGGATCTATAGAGTTCCCTTAGATCTTAAGTATATGCACTAAATTGTTGGTAAAATTAGGTTAACATGGGTGTCTCTTTTGGCAGCATTGTAATTTAACAGTGTATTTCCTAAACTTTCCATTAGTTGTTAAAATCTCCCGACAGTTTAAAAAAGTTAAATAAACGTTCTCAACAAAAATCATAAATATGTTAAAATTAACAAATATTACAAACATCCTGACATATTTATTTCATAATATGTCTACTTTGGAATTTTTTATCAATTTAAAAATATATGGCCAAGAGGATGTAATTTTCACTTTTACAACGGCTTAAACACTAAGTAAAATATATCAAGTGAGTCTTTTAAGCCACCCTGTTAATCACACTTTAACTAAAAGTTCAACGCCAAGAAAACACCTCACTAAAACTTCAACTACTTATGAAACTAAACTAGCTAAATTTTGAATGATAAGACTTAGACCCTATGGACCAAAGAATGAGTCTTCCTCGTCATCAGCAAAAACAAAGCAAAAAAATATTTTCCACAATCTTAGTTTTCACAAGTTGTCTTGAAACTTCCAAACCCCTTATTTCCAAGACAGCCAAAATATAATCAAAGTAAACGAAACTGACAAGCATGCCTTTTGTTTCTAGGGTAGGAGATAACACCTTGTAAAAATAACGGAAAACTATTACAGGTACTTTTCGATGCGTAACTTTAAAACACTGCAGTTTCGGCTGCACACATCAATGGCTTCAGTTTTCGCTGTAGTTTGTGAAGAAAGAAGAATCTGTAAATGTCTTTGAGTCAAAAACCTGGTTACCACCTGAAGAAGTTCATCTCTTGAAAAATTTGCCGAATTTACACGTATTGTTATTCTAATGATTAAGTTTTATTATTGTATGGGCTTTTTTCATGTTTTAGTTAATTTTGAATTATCGTCGCACTAGAGCTACACGAGGGCTATTAGCGACGGGCGTAGTATTTTAGAACCACAGTCAAGTGACGAGCCGACACCTGAGTTGGCACCCAACGCAACCGTTAAGGGCGACATCGTACGCAGTGTTGGGACTTTGTAGCGTAGTTTAACGTGCTCCTTCTACCCGGGGTATTATTCGTCGAACATTTTTGGCTGCACGAGCCGTTTATAGGTCGGCAGTTATTTTGGCGATGCCCGAACCTGGGATCTTTCGCATGCTAGGCGAACGCCTAACCGACTGGGCTCCCCAGCCCCCGCTTATTTCATGAGTTTTTGAGTTAAAAGAATAGTTCAAATGCATTTTCATTTCTATTTTTACTACTCAATCTAATGTACACAAGCTACTGTGACAAGAAAGCTTGTACTCGTACATAAAACTTGACAACATACAGTTTAAAACTGAAATAAACAAGAAAATATCAGAAAATTGTATTAGTTCAGAACTCGTATTTGAGATCACAACTGAGCTAATAATATTAATTTCGGTTTAAAAGGGCAAAACCTCTCTATTTCATAAGATTTCTTTTTAAATTGGATGAATTTTAGATAAGTTCAAGAAAAATCGCGCCAAGCATCTCTAACTTCCTCTAATCTCTTTGCACTGTATGCTTTTTCTATCCGCTAAGGGTACACATTACTCTATCGATTACTATTCAAGTTTTACCCCCCACCTATTTCGATAATTTTTCTTTAGAACAAGGAAAGTGGAAGTTTTATTTGTTATTTATTTTCTTCTACCATAAAAAGTATTGAAATTCTCAGGGGAACATGAAAAGTCGAAGTTTTGGAAATTGCTTGTTCTTCAAAACTGTTTTTCAGCAATTCTAAATAAAAGTTTTTCAAGCTGATTTCTAAGGGTTTTTTGTTTAGTTCAGAAGGATTGATTTCATACTTCATTAACTAGGTAGCACATATTTAAAAGATGTATCTGAATGTTATAAAATGAGCACGTTGGCGATAAAAGCTAAACAATTTTAATCGATTCTATTCACACACAAAAATATTATTTGAGATGATAAAACTCGCAAGAAAATGAAAAACAAACACTTTTTGTTATATTTTACATTTTAAATCGATGATCATACATCTTTAAGTTGTTTTCATCCCTTTAAATTGGACCAGGTGTTTTGGGATCATTTTTTCTCATTAGAATATCTACTTTTCATAATATAATTCTCAAGAACTTTTAGATCACTTCTGTATGCAGGACATTAGGCGCATTCTTCGATTTGGATCTGAATTGAATAGACTAAATCCTCAAGTACTCGACGACATCTTTTGTGTAATAACAAAGAGTAAGGATAAAATATCTTAAGTCCATCTGTTGCAGAATGAAGGGTATTGGTACTCTTTTCATAAATTGTGACCAGTAAATTTTGCGAATTTTCCTTCAAAAAACACCAGTTTGGGCACATTACAATCTTTATTCATGACTCGCCACACATTCAGCTTCATATTCAGCTCACATATTCAGCTACAATGAGATCATGAGAGGCGGAATGATTGAACTTGCTACCACCAGCAGCATTTGGATTATGAATGAAATAAGACTCGTCATCTATGACGAGTTTCAGCTAAACCAGATGAAATCAATTTTTTGAAAACTAAATTCTTTGCTCTTTATTCGATCCTGCATAGATATTTGAACTTTAAAAGTGCTTAAATACTAGTCCTTTTTATGATTTCGATAAATTAACATTTAGTTTAGTTCTGGTATTTGGTGCATAAAGTCATCAGGTCTCTCAATAACTCTTTTCTTAACCTTCGTTACCAAAGTAGCTTTCTTTTTTCAGATTCTCCAAAGAAATTTTGAGAAATTTCGATAGCTCCTTGTTTATTGTCCTTTTTTTTTTAAGCTTGCAAATCTGGACTTGCGAAATTTGCCGTCTTTTAAAAGCTTACAAACTGCAAATTTGTACTTGTTGTAACCGAGAAATTACATAAAGATACTTTTTTTTAAAAAAAAATTTCCTAGTAAATAAGCTGGCATTGTAAAACTTTAACAATAAACCATTAATACTACATATTATTTTAAATTATGTTTTGCCTACTATTATTTTATGATATGAAAAGAATACCCTTTCTTAATTAACTGAGCTGTCCCATTCTTATGGTGGACGCGCTTTATATTGTCCGAATATTTGATAACCCCTATAAGGAATTAAATTTCTTACATTATATATTTTAACAACTATGCCATGAAACACATTGGTTCTCATAATTATATTAGATCCACCGCTATTTTTTATATAAACATTTGAAGCTATTATGAAAATAAAAACCCTTTTAGTTATTTGAATATAAGAGGGATGTTTAATGATTGATTATAAACCTAAAACATTTTTTAATTTGATAAATTACTAACCCCAGCTAACTCCATAGTTTATAATTAGTACACAAGGAGGCTGTCTGCAGCAGTGTGAAGATCAAATAAAAATCTCTCTCACTATACATTTACTCAAAATTTTTTGATACGACGTCCAAATATACATACTAATTTCTAGGATAATTAATGCCTCTACTAAGTAAAAATAGTGCAATAGTTGAATATCTTCTTTAAATATAATAATATTTTAAATACAACTAACAAAAAAGAAATAGATATTACGTTTTCCACTAATTTCTTAAATATATATATATTAGTTTTAATGAATTTTTTAATGAAAAATGTAGTATATACTAATTGCATTTCCCAATAAACAAACTTCAATTTCCCAAACAAAATTATTAGGTAACCTCCTTTTGAGAAATAGTTTATGTTATTGCTATCAAAAATTTCCATAATATAGATAATAAAAATGAAATTATAAGCTTTTAGAGTTTGTTAAGTACATTTTTTCTGTATTTTATGTAAATGGCTATTCATTGCGATTAATTAGCATCTTCATTATACAGAAGGTTTATTTAATTAAACTTCTGATAATGTTTATACAAGATATTTTTATTATAAATTATTTCCCTTTTATGCTTACATACATAAACGCATAAAATTGTCAGCAATTGTTTTAATACATTTGAAAGTTTAAAACCAAAGCATAGGAGCAAAAATACAAAATAATATTTCTAAATTTTGTGTGAGTATATTCATAATTTTACAATGGTAGACAATATTTTAAAGAAATTATGCTATTTCAATCCAAATAAATACCCATACATATACCATACGTTAATGGGATACCATACGTTACGGTAAAATACATTTGTAATTTTCCTTAGCTATACACAAAGAAAACTATTTTATAGACTTTATTTGATAAGTTTAGAGAAGCATTTGATAAAAAAAAATTATTTCTCGATTTTCTGTGTATTTTGAACAGATTGTTACATATTTTATCGAGCTAACCACTAATTTCAGTTATAAAATTTACACGAAATATAAAAGTTGTGTACTCATTGAAATGTTGTATTTGCTTTAAACGTTAAACTATAAAAACATCTAATTATTTTAGTTATAGATGAAGGTTTAAAAAAAATATTTTTGAGGTCATAAATAAATTTATATTTACATCGGACTGTATAGTTAAAGAGCCACACTAAAAAAAGGTTTATGTCCCTTTAAACTATTTTTCCTCGTCTCAGAATTTTGAAAACTCGGAATTCTGACTGAAAGCTAAAAAAATACTTGATTGCAAAAAAAGATTCCCACCAATAATTTGAAAACCATTCTTATGCAAAGCAGTATCTGAATTATATTCCGCCAAAAAAAAAAGATTGTTCTGGAACCAGTAATTTGTGCCATGTTTAATCAGGCAACACGCAAAAATGTCGCGGCGACAATTTAATACATTTTTATACTAACTTCTTCTCAAAATAAGGTTACAAAAAGTAAGAGTACAGACGGGAAATTGCTTTCGAAAGTTGAAACGAAGTTTCGAAAAACACGGAAAACCCTTTTTTACTCCGCATCGTCCTGACGCATAATTAAAAAAAAAGAGCAGTTTGTCTAGGATTTTTTACTTCTTTAAAACTTAGTTTTCTCTGTGTTCGAAATTAATTTATCTTTCCCTGGTCTTTACTTTTCTACTTTATAATCTACAGAAGAAAAATAAATACTTCGGATTTGAATACTTTTTTGTAACGAAGATAAATTGCTGATTTTAGTAAGTTTGGGAAATTAGCTTGATTTATAGATATTGTTCGTTACAAAGTATAAAAAATTTCCACAACATACTTATACATTGAGGGAAAATTAATATTAGTTATTATCCGACTAGTTATTTAATTAGGAAATTCAAAGGTTTTGATCATCTTATTATTGATGATAACAAAAAAGAATTTTTTGCAAAAAACCTAAACTTTTTTTGAATTTTGTAATTGTTTAATTTGATAAATCTATCTTACGTATCTTACAGTGGCTGAAAACTTCACACGGTATTATTATTTTTTGTCAACATTAATTTTTATCAAATCAGATTTTGTTCTAAAAAACTAATGGTATTATTCGCCTCTTAAATTTGTTCCCTTTCTTCTCAAACTTCGTTCGTCCTATAAATTTTCTTTCTCTTCATTTCTTCTCTAAGATAAGAAATCAACTTTTATTGCTTGACAATTAACAAAAAATACATCACTTCATTTTCAATCGTCATTCTTCTGTCGGAAAGGTCTTGTTTTTTGTTTTGTTGACCTTAAATGTTGAAATAATTTCTTTTCCTCTGTGTTCCTACACAATAACAAATTTCGAAACACAATCAATCATTTTTCTTTCTTAAAATTTCTTAGGGTTAGGGTGGTTTCTTGTTCTTGTTTTGTGTGAAATTTCTTATGGTGAATGGCTTTTCAGTAAAAAATTTAAATGCCTCTTTATCTTAATCTGCTCTTAAATTTTTTCATTTTATTTTTATTGTATATTGAGAGTGAAATTTCCTATTTTTTCTAGCTTTCTTCTACTGCATCATTCATTCTTCTCCTCTAAATTTCTTTCAAGTTGGCTTTTTCTATTGGAATGATAGTGAAATTTCCTTTAATGCGTCCTTACACAATAAAATTTTTCATTTTTTCTGCAAATCTTCTTTCTTTTCTCTGAAATTTTTTCTTTTTCCTATTATATTAAGAATAGGCATCTCTTGTTATGCATTTTCGTTTAAGTTAAAATAAAAACTTCATTTTCATTCTTAATTTCTTTTTTTATGTTTTTTTTTATTTCAGATAGAAAGTGAATTGTTTTATGGTTATCCTTTTTTTTTATAAGAAATAGTACTCTTACCTTGATTTCCTTGAAGATTGTTCTTTTTTTTTATCTTTAATTAAATGTGAATTTTCAGTGAATCTCTTCAAAATAGAAAAATTAACTTTTTCAAGTTTGATTTTTATATTCTATTTTTTTATTTGAATGGAAATTTTTTATCTTACATTTACATCCTTTCACACATTTTACTCACTAAATTTTCCTGTTTCTTATACACAAATCTTTACTAATTTATAACCTCAATTCTTTCAATATCATTGGAATTAATTTAAATAATTAAGGTTATGTATCTAAACATGGTTGAATTAATGCATATGTCAATTAAATTCAAATATTATAAATTCAAGTTTTATTCATTTAATTCGTACACCAAAGTACAGTAATTAGAAACTACTAATTGAAAGGTAACATGTACAAAAGGAAATTTTGTCCAGCACTAGAACCCCATCTCTAAAACATTCAAGTTCAGTAAGTCCGTCCTCACGTCTTACTCACAAAGTTTAATAACACTGCCCTCTTAGAATTCAATTAAACTGTGTAGCGAAGACTCCTTATTGACGAATTAAATAACACGGATTTCATCTCTGATAGAACAGTTCCATCAAAACCAACACTTGATGAGATGAAGTCATGATACTAAGTTGGCTTGAAATAATTGTAACGGCTGCTATTGACTATTTTGAAGGTCAGATAAAAAAAAACAGGCAATCATAGCCAAGATGTTACGATTCGTATATCCTGATATGTGAGCACCTTATCATGCTTCAGATTTTGAATAAAATTGGTAATTCCCGGCTCACTCAACTTCAAGGCCAGACAAGCTCTCCGTGACGTCCTATTTCCCGCCATGTGTATCGACTGTTCAGAAGAAGAACATAACTTTTTCTCTACTATACTTTTCAGGTTCCGAACAGGATTCGTTCTTTTTCTTCGGAAAAGCTGACACTCCAAAGAGACGGAAAGGGTGACATCACCGAGAGGTTCTCTGACCTTAAATTTGACGACGCCGTGAAAAATTATGATTGAGTCATAAAAATGTGCATTTTTTTTCTCCATTCCAATTTTTTTTACAAATTATTATAAAATTTAATTTCCACTAACCCTGTTTTTAGCTCCATTGTTTTAAATATTATATTCCAATGAATGGCTGATTGGTGCAGACAAGATTTTATATGGAAATGTAATAATAATAATAATATTAAACCATTATGGGTCCAATATATACAATTTCCTGTCATTTAATTTACACTTTGACGTATTTTAATCTACAACTCTATGGAATACCTAGTATATGTCTATAATGGGAAGAAAAAAATTAATTTTATCTGGCGTAATCAATCATTCCTTGGGATAATTGATATCATAGTTGTTGAATGGTAAATTTGGTACACGATTATTTGTTTATCATGATATATTATTTACCATTTAACTTTAATGCAGACAATTGTTTTTTCCGATGAATGTGTGCAAACGATGGATGTGTAAGTAATCAAGTTAATTACACATTTCATCTGGTGCAATAAATAGTAATGTGTATTTAGGAATTTCATACTTGAATTATAATATCGATGCAAATATAAAAATTATTTATAGACTGAAACATTCATATACAATTTTGTAATGTACAATTTAAAACTAAATTTTTATCTAAATATTATTTGATATTTTTTCAAACCATCGCATCAATGTGCCGAAGTTTATAGAGGGGCTTTACTTTATAGAAGGCAACCCCCAAGTGATTAATGGGCCAGTGGAACGTGAGGAATTGCCTCTGGCGTGGTGGTAACTCGAGACAGCGTTTGATGAAGTAGCTTTTCGGGTCCTTTAACTCATTCATGGTAAATAATTAATCGTGCCGATACTCTCTTTCATTGCTCTGAGTCTCGTATTGATTTCGCTGTTGAACAATCAAGGGACTGTTCGAAGATTTTACCATCACCACCTTGATTGGGGAAGGCCATTTTGCTGCTTTGTGAGCCAAGTGTTTTGAGGGGGGTTGTGATGCGCGAAATTGAATTGGAATGATTTGCTTTCCGATTTTCTAGATGGTGGATTGAGACTTTGCATGTGCATTAAGTTGATGAATTGCAAAATAATGGGGAAGTGGGATTTCAAAGAGATAAAAATGCCATCACTGAAGTATTTGTCAAATAAGAAAATTCATTTTACAAATTTTTTGCAACTAGTATAGTCACCAAAAGGTATGTACATTTAACTACAGTTACAATTTTTATTCCAAACTTTTGAAATACTTAAAAGTTATTATAAGGTTTGTTTTTTGTCTTTCAATTGTAGTAGAAAAATAAGTTTTTTATGTTTGCTCTCACTTATTAAACAACGTTTCAAGAATGAAAAGGTATTTTATTGTATAATTACTCATAAATACAAGTGAATATATCACAAATATTATATTTTACATGTAGAATGCAAATTCAATGATTTATGGGTAGTTTCTTGAATGCATATCAAGAAACCCATCGTTTAAACACAACCATATAGCTAAATTATTTTAATTATAGGAAACTTAAATAACATGGACCGCACATATCGAAGATTAAAACTTTGACAAATAATCTCACATTTCCTACCTATGATTTTAGCATAATGTGCTTTTAAAGCATTTCATTGAACAATTTTTACCACCAAATATAGTATTTAAAAACTTTTCATCAAGCAACAGCGCTCGATTATTGAGATTTAAAACTGATATACCAACAATTCTCATTACGCCAATTAATGCCTAATAGCTGATGTAGGACGCTTGTTTGTTAATTTCTGCTTAAGTTTATCTTAATAAACAAAGTGTAAGACAAATGAAAAAAACATTGTCAGGGACCAGTTATGAAGAACAAATTCAGTAACATAATTTAAAAACTTAGAGTTAACGTTTTAATTCGGTAATAACGGTGGTTAATTGTTTTCACAAATGGGGCATTAAAGAGTTATGTACAAATTAATTTCTAAATCCTTTGGCATTTAATTTATTTTTAGTTACTGTATTGGCAAAATATGATTGCTCATCACACAGAGAAAAATTCAAATCATTTGATTCAGCAAAAATTTAGCAGTTGACTCATCAACTGAGTTATCTGACATACCAACATAGTCATTTGACTTGTTTACATAAAGAAAAGAAAAGTATAGGACAAGGTCAATTAAAGATTACTACTAACAAACTAGTCAGTTGACACTGTATCTTAAAGTGCATTGAGTCAAATGAAAATAAAATGCTCAAAAGACTCATTTGCCAAGTAATTTGAAAGGTACCAACATATTTCGAGAGATCGCTTAGATATTCAAATGACTCATATTAAAAATTGAGCTCATATGGGTCAGAGTTCAGAAAACTGAATGGTTAGATGAGCCGAATGACAAAAATTCCCAACTAATTCTATAAGTATTAGCTTTGACACGCTGGAAAAGATTGTAGCTGGTTTGCAGATACTATTATACCGTTTGATTAGTTAGTAAAGCGAAGGTTCTCGCAATCGACCGATGACACGTTTGAAACTTGCTTTTGGGAGGTGTTTGACTTAGTGATTTAATTTCAAAATTTCATGTGACTAGCAACTTAACGTTTTACCGATTTCATTGCTCAAAGTATTACCACGGTTACGCCCTCGGTAAATACGTGATTTATATCCTTCATGCAAATTGATTCATCTAACGAGTATCCTGACTACCTTAGTTAGTCAGTTTGGGCTAGAACATTTTGATTAATAACATTATTCTTTTATTTTTCTGTTTGCAAGTATAATCCTTTTGAAACGGTGGCTTCATGTACTTCACATAGAAAAGATGTCTTGAAAATATTTGTAAGAGGATTTTAGATGGATTCCTAGTTTTTCAAGCACACAACAACAACAATAACAATTAATATAAACATCAATAACAAACAATAACAATAACAAGTAACAACAATAACAATAATAACAATAAACAACAATAACAATAAACAACAACTAAACAACAATAACAATAACGATAAATAACAATTTTTGCTAAACAATTTTTCACCTTTTATGTAATTTACATTACCAATTGTACTGTCCTTTCAACAAATAATTAATATTTCAAGAAAAACAATCGTTTCGAAATTGCATTTTTAGTTGAATATTTTTACATTTTACACTCTTGCAAAGATCCGAATAAAATACCCGAAGTAAAAATCAAATAGAAAATCCCAAACACACAGCAACGCGTTTGGTCAACCAGTTGTTTGCTTTTCCTACTTGCACAACAGAAAAAGACATCAATATTCTTTGCCTTTTAACTTCTTCAAACTTTTCTACTCAGTTTCTCAACAGAAATTGAGATTTGTTGCGTCCCTCCTTAAAAAAACAACATTGCCTCACAACGATCTTTTTGTCCAAACTTCATTCCTCGCTTTTGTCCACTAGAAGCAGATGGGGAACAAATCCATCAAAGAGAAATCTCTTCCAAATATAAAAACGAAAAAGTGACTTTAAAAAACTTTAGATTCGCCCTTTCTCTCTTTTGAACTTTATACAGGGGCATAAAAAATCGAGTCAGAAATTTTTACTCTTTTTTTTTACTGCACCGTTTTATTGTCGTGAAAAATGCAGGTCCTATAGTAACAAACTAAAAATTTATTTCTAAAAAGGCTTAAGTCATTTATCGGAAAGTGTTAGTCAAAGTTTTTCATTCGTTTTGTAAAACTCTTCAGAAATCCAAAAAAATATGGAATTTTTTTTAGATAGGACTATAAAATGCTACTTGTAAAGAAGGACTAACGCTAAACATATTTTAGGGATAATACAACAGTTTTCCGCTATTATTCGCTAAAGACAACTGACAATTTAAAAATTATGCAAAATATTTTATATCTGCTTTAACTACAAATGATAATAAGCTTTCGAAGAATTTGTGCTTTAAACATTATAACAAGCATCAGTATTACATGTTGATTTTAAATTTCATTCAAATGCATCAAACATAGTTGTTATGTGTCTAAAAATAAATGGGGAAATTCTGAAAAACACCTTTCTGAACCCGTTTACATTTGAAAACATTCAAGCAATGAAATAATTCTAAATTTTGAAGTTAATTCCATTACGAATACATGACTGCATTGAATCAACAAATTCTATTTCTGGCCCCCTAAAATTCCAAAAAAATAATCCTCCTTGAGTTTTGTAAAGTCATTACAAATTGTCAAAGATTAGTTAACAAGAAAAGATAACAATCAAATAAATTCAGCCAAATGTTTGAAGTTGTATGCAGTTCAATAAAATAAGTTGAAGATTTTATGAAAAAGAACAAAATATAACGATCGAATCACTAAATAAAATCAAATGTTTCAAAATAAAAACAATAGAAAAAATTATTAACATGCATTTACGCACAAAAGATTGTCCAAAATGAATATAAATATACACCTTAAATAATCACCAATTCATGAGAAAAAGAAAATTTAAACATTAATTAATAGACAACTCTATAGATAAAATATTTAAAGGTGTTCTCGATATTCTGTGTTTGTAGTATTCATCCCGACAAAAACATTCATTATCAATTTTCTAAAAGGAATTTTTTAACATTTCTACTGTAATTGCTACAGTTTTCTGCAAATGAATGGGCCATATCTTCAATAAATAACTGTTTGGGCTCCATTTTTTAATTTATTCGACTTAAATTATTTAAATAGATTTGTTGGTGCATACAAATGAGTAAAACTCAATTTTCCAACTTTTTTTTATTCCAATAATATGTTCTCCGAAAGTCATAGTCTAAATGTAAACATTATGAAATGTCCATTAAAATATATTTTCATTTCATAGTTAAAATGTATTTCTATGTTATAATTAAAATATATTTCTATATTATAATTAAAATGTATTTCCATATTATAATTGTAATGTATTTGCATGTAATAATTATAATGCATTTCCATATTTTAATTAAAATATATTTAAAAATTAAAATATATTTAAAAGTTCAAATAAATTATAAAGTGTCTCCTCAATTGTGTAATGATCTTATAATAGCAAAATTAATAGTGGTGATAGTAGACTGGTGATATTTTCCATTATAGGCAGGTTTTCCAACAAACTTTAGTACAAAAATTGACTTTGAATTGACTCCAAAGACGCATTATATATTATATTTAATGGTAGTAATAGTATATTCAATGTTATAACAAACAATGAAATTTGGTGAAAAATAATATTTAGTCTTTTTATTAAATAATAACAAAAAAATTACCACAAAAAAGAATTGGCATTGCTATTTTATATTCGAAAATTGACAATCAGTTTAGCATATGGACTACTTAAATTCTGGTGACAAAACTCAACTCAAAACGTTTTGTCAAAAACATCTCACTAAATACTCGGATCAATAGCAGCTGAACGGCAAATGATGGCGAGTATGTTTAATCAACTATAATTATTTACCCGGTTAACTTTTTCAGAAAAAGAGAAATCCTTAATCTTACATATAAATGTGTCAACTATCGAATTTTTCACTTTCTTATTAACTGAAATGCGGACTTAGACCTGTTTGCCATTCTTTCATAGTAAAGTGCGATGGTCGGTAATCGATGTGTCGTGGCAGAGTTTCTGTCTAGAACGTGATGTTGCAAGTTACCTATGAACAGTAGGGAAAAAGTCGCCTCACTAAGAACTTGACGGGAAATAAATGGTTCTCGGGAGAGTTTTAAGGAGAAAAAATGTGTGTTGTGTCTCTTTGCTGGCTTTTTTAACATCTTCGTAGTTATTTTTGTGGACAATGAATTGATTATAACCCTTTGTCAACTTTGACACTTTTTAACATCACATTTAAGGGCAATTTTGGTTCCATACAATCCATTGACGATACGCTAAAGTTTTAAGAAATGTTTTTTTAAATATTCTAATTTATTGCATACTTCTAAATTATTATTCGGTTATAATAGTGGCGGTTGCAATCGAATGCACTAAACTTTCTACTTCCATATAAATGTCGTGTGTTATTCAGGCAGAATAATTTGTTTGTCCCTCGAAGGCTCAAAATATACACCCGGAAACGTTCACAATATAATCAGTTTGTGTCCCACACACATTAAATTAATCCTTTATGAAGCAACTTCTGAACTCTCGAGTATTTAGTGAACATGAAATCAGTTCCATCTACAGCATTTGTTTGTTTCCATCATTAATTGTTTCGAAACCGTTAACAATTTATATGGTCAATTATATTACTCCAGTTTAACCATATCATAATTGAATAGGTTTTTCCGGATAAAATAATAATCTATTAAATTATTTTATACTATCTTTTTTTACTAGTATTTATCAGAAACAATACACTTGCATGTGTGTTTTTATACTGAATCGGACTAACTCGTATGACAAGAAATAAATTCTTTCAAGAAATTAGTAATCTAATCTTTTTTTAGATGCATTAAATTACCGAGATTAAATTCCTTTATTGTTACTAAATGAAACGACGTAAATGTACTAGAAATGAAACATACTATTAAACCTCACACATATTTATTGTCCGTGTAGAACTAAGCAGAAATGCCGATCTAAAAATACAAAATTTAGGTTCATATCAAATATTTTTAATCCTGTGGTGTAAAACACTATACAACTTCAATTACAAAACAACAGGACTACTGAAGTTTTTTTTTTTCAAATCCTTTGTAAATATCCAAATAATTATTCAAATCCATGGAATAAATGTGTTATGTGTTTTACTGAATAAATTAAGTCTTTTATTCAAATTTCATACACTCGTAAAGTGAATATTTCAATAAGGAAGAATAAGTTTTGTTAAAAAACTTTATTTGTTTGGATTATACTTAATCGGTATTTTATTGAAAGATGATATGACTTTCTAATTTTTAACAGAGGTAAAAAGAAACAATATCATTAAAAAACGAAATGCTCAAAACCAAAGAAAAACGTTTTTTAAAAAAATGAATAACATTAAGTATTAGAGGCAAAAGAAAATAAAAATACATGAGGGAATTAGTTTCTTATAACAAGGAGCAAAATGCATAAAAAGTAAGCTTCAGCTAGAGTGCAAACTTTTCTTTGCATTAAAGTAACGATGCAAAATGTTTCTACCATTTGAAATGTATGAAAAAATGGTCGCCAATTTCTGTAACTTAAGCCACTTAAACAAGTTGAATTTGAAAGAAATATACCGCTTGCTTAAGTACTAAACTTTTACTTTTATTTTCGGAGTCGGGAAAAAAATAAGGTTTCGAGCTAAAGTAAAAGTTTGTAGAAAGAAAGAATAGAATGAATCTAAGGAATAAAAATAGATTTGTTTTTTTTCCTGCTTATCTTTGTTACTGAGCTAGAAAATTTGTTTTAACGATTTTCATTATAAGATTTTAAAAATTACTTTGTTTTCAAAACTCTTTTTAAAATTCGAGTACGAAACCTGCATTCTATAAAAGAAAAATCTTACATTTTAAATATATAACTTCCTGGTTTTTTTTTTTTTTAAACATACAAACTTTGGTATTCAAATCAATTACTTCCCTTTCTTTGGTGCAGTAAATATACTTATAAAAAATAATAAATCAATGGTTGGATCAGTTCCATCTGTATATTCTTTCATTTTAGTAATAGTATCAGACTGTCTTCGTTTCATATTTTTCTTTTTCACAATTCCATAGAAATTTAAACTGAAGTAGTTTGAAAACGAAATGATCAAGTTAGCTATTATTTTCACATTTGCATTTAGTTACAGGAATTTGCATCAGTTACACGAATCATTTAGCTACAGGACTCATATTTTAGTGTATAAACAATAAAGTATAAATATAAAAGTTCGTATTTGCCCATCAATTAGTTTTATTTTTAAAAATGATAAATGTTTTTTAAATTTATAATTGTGTTTTTAAAAAAATTGGTGATCAATTTTCTAAAAGATAGATATACTTTTATAAACTTTTAAACTCATTTTGCATATATTTTACCAATTAAGTAATCTTTTTTAATATTTTAAATCACTTATTTTTAATCCTCCACTTAAAATGAAAGAATAAATATTCAGTATGAATAAATAAATTTAAATCCAAACGTTGTACACATAATACAACCAACTTCCAATTTCTATTCGCACTCCCATACCATTTTCCATCAATTTCCTCTAAAAGGAACATCCTTTTATCATCAACTAAAATCTAACCTTCCCCTATAATCTCCTCACAACAACGATTACTTTTTCGCAAAAAAAATATCTATATTTCACCCCACATTAACTTTGGCCCTTAAAAATTCTTCAGGCAATACCTCCTACATTTCGGCTGCCTGAAAAATACTCGCTGTAGAAAGGAAATGCCTTTCAAAAGGCAATGGATAAAAGAGATGCTGCCCCATCCCTATGATAGACCGTATTGGGTTGCATCGTTACCAGGAACGATACTCCAGAGAGTAATGGCAGATACCCTTCTTAAGGCATAGAGGATATTTGTTTCAGATACCTCCCTCACATGTGGATATCGTTCGAGGAGAGACAGGAGAAATCATTCACTAATGGGGGGGATTGGCATGCGAAATATTTTAAGTATTTTGGGAAAAGATTTCCAAATGTGCTTTTAAAGTATGTGTTTGCTACATTTAGAAATACTTAGACATTTTTTCCTAAATAAATTGTACATAGTATCATGTAAATTATGCTGAAGACTTTCGCTTCTCTAAATGTTTTTTTATTGACGTCCATTTGTGAGATAATATTAGATTACAACATAAAAGTATTTTTAAATTTCAATATTGTATAAATGTATCATTTTTAAGAAATATGCCATTTTAGTAACTTGCAATTCAAGAAATAAAAATCTCGATTACATCTCAAACAAATTGGCATTCCTTAATAGACTAATACAATAGCTCTGCTGAGCTTTTATGCTTCTATGGAATAAAAATCGAAACTTCCTTACTTCATTCCAGCAAGCAATCCAGTTCCAAAACTTTTTGTATCTTATTATTTATAACTTCACTTTTCTACCATGTAGATGGATCCATTAAGCATGCAATAATAGAAAGGGAAATTTATTCTTTTGCATTTTTTCCTTAATATAAAATTTTTACTCTAAAAATAACTAAACTAATAATAGACTTATACAATAGCTCTGCTGAGCTTTTATGCTTGTATGGAATAAAAATCGAAACTTCCTTACGTCATTCCAGCAATCAATCCAGTTCCAAAACTGTTTGTATCTAATTATTTATAGCTTCACTTTTCTACCATGTAGATGGATCCATTAAGCATGTAATAATAGAAAGGGAATTTTATTCTTTTGCATTTTTTCCTTAATATAACATTTTTACTTCATTATCGGGATTTTCCATTGTACAAAATTGTAAATAAAACTAAAAATGAATTAAAATTATATGAAACACATGCTTAAAGAAACTTTCCTGTCCTTCCAAATTACGCCTCCACATATCCTTGTCTTAACACATCCAAAAATATGCTTTAACATTTTGTTAAAAAACCAGACGGCTTAATCTTATAAGAGTAGCCAATACCTCCTCATTTACGAAGAACATCCATCAATCCACAAAACAAAAGCCAAGCAAAACTTGCTTCTTCAAAGAACCTTTGGAATGGATCGACCCATTTTAAGTAATCCGTCTACGTCACCTCGGTGTTATTTAAACACAGGTTGCCAGTTTAGCCTGTTGAAAGGTGAATTTGGCTAGCTTTCTTTATTTAGAAGTGCTTGTGTTATAGAATAACATTAGACAGAATTAATGAAAAACATGGTTTTTTATTTAATTAATTTGTATTGCACAAAAAACCCGTGGAAATGTTTATACTAAGACGAACACACAAAAATTGGTACCTATTTTTAAGATTTATTACATCTTTTACATCTTATTTTTACATCTTGGAGTGCCTTGGACTCACCCATCAAGATATACTCGAAAGTCCTTTTTTGGTCCTGGACTTCCTCAGGGTTTTTAACTTCATGGACTTAGTCTAGCCCCGCTGGACTTTGGGGATTGGCAACAACAACAACAACAAGATTTATTAGGTAATTATTACAAGATTAGTGTTATTGTTCTACGTCTAGGTAATATGAGAGACTCTAATTTGTGAAATGAATTAAAATTTCTTTTAAAAGTTTGAATCGGTTAATTAACGTTTTTACATGTTTTTATATCTTCGATTTTACAACACGATGAATTTTTTTAATCCATAGGGCCTTTTGTTTGCCTATTTTGAACACATTATAGGCTTTAGTTTTAATCTGCCCACCTTACATGTAACACCATATGTATACACTCGAGCAGCTTTTACTTTGAGTAATAATCTTTGCGCCTATTTTATAAAATCTAAAAGAATGGAAAGCCTTTTTTTCATGCTTTAACACTCAACAACATGTAGTAAACCCTTCCTTTGTCCGCCGCTTATCTGGAGCGGGCTTTTCTGGAGGGCCAAGCTCCGAAAAAGTAATTACTTCCATAAGAGCTATCAGGAAGTCTTTATCGAAGTGAAAGTTTTGTGGTAAACTTCAATTACTGAGAGTATAGTTATAGGAGAGAGTGGAAAACACGTCGTTGCGTTGAGCTGACAAAAGTGTAACTAACATTAGACAATTTTATATTTTAAACCTAAAGTTTAAATCCTTTTTAACCATAAAAATAAAATATTTAACCTAGTGATCTCAACTTTTTTAAAACGTGTAAAACATAACGAATGTTTAGACACGTTTCGAAAAAGCACAATTTTTGTTAATTATTCAGAATTCATTGTTGTGTTACTCAAACTGGATTTGACAAGTTATATCAAGAAAAAGTTGAGATTGATAGAAGGTAGATGATTGATGATGTTATTGATTAAAGTCATTTATAATAGATTAAAATCTAACAATCAATAAAAAAAATTTGTCCGTATTACTCCTTTTCTAATCCTGTGAATTGAGTCCTGTGAAAAGTCGAAACTCAGAGTAAATCATAACTTTTAACTACAACTTCCTACTGATTCCTAGCTTTATAAGTGACAAATAGAGACGAGAGTGATTGTTAACGGCAATCAGTATAACTGTTAGCAAGTTTGGCGCAAGATTGCACTTGAATCCTGGACCCTTCTAGCTGCCACTACTATTTGGAGCATTTATTCAACACTTTTACGTTGTATCAAAGTTATGGTTTTACCACAAAATTGGTAAATTCACGCTCCAAATAGTGGTGGCAGCTAGAAAGTTACAGGATTCCGGTTCAACCAAACTTTTTAATAGAGTAGAAAGGTAATGGTGGTCCAGTGGCTTAGTGGTAGTGTTTCGTATTGCAATGCCACAGGTCCGGGGATCGAGTTCCGCATTGGGCGAGACTGACTCCTCCTTTCATCCCTTAAGTAGGCCGACAAAATGGGGACCAAGCATGCTAAGGAACCAAACACCAGTAATTCCGCGTTAGGTTGACCACCTAACCGGGATATATGCCTAGCACCTAGCAAATGGACACGGCAGGCCTTGACCCACTAACGAGCTGTTGCGACGTGGAGTTAGTTTTCTTAGTAGGGTAAAACCCTCTATAACTGAAATGCGTCACGTTTCCGTATTACCCGAATGGCGCCCTATTTGTGCCCACAAAATAATTAAATCAAATGCCGAAAAATTAAATAATTTCATTTTCAAATGTGTTTGTACAAATAAATGCCAAAGGTCTTGTATCAAATACAAGCCACATTGGTGAAAAATGCAAGTTATATCTTTTTCAAACCAAACAAAAACGGCTTGGAAGAAGCAGGATAAAATCACGGAGGAAAAAACGGGGGTTTTAACATGATGCATTTTTTTGATGATGCTCGAAAAGTGAGTGATGAAGAGGAAGAAAATTTCATCTTTTTCGTTCCCATTCTGAATTAGTGGGTTGAAGGCCAGAAGTGATTGACTCAAAAGTTTTCTGAAAGTCGGAAATGGGCTTTTTTACATCGATAAATTAGAAGTAAAACGTTTCATAAATTAACAAAATAATACCATATATTATAAATATGGCCTAACAATTTAAAAGTTATTTATTAAATAACATCAGAATTTTAGTATTTTCTCTGGAAATCGAAAATTGGTTTTATTGAGGTTCTTAGATATTTATAGATAGAAAGTTTAAAAAAGTGGGAAAGCATATCTGTAGAACCTTCTTTTCCTTTGCTGTATTCATGATGCTGTAAAGGCAACTTTCAGCGACAGTAAAATTAATTGAATAGATTTTATCGTATTTAAAGTTCTTGGAAAATAAAGGCCTTCAATTGTTTTACTATAATTTTTTATAAAAACTATTTAATACTAAATTATTTTTATTTAAAATTAAATAGCTATTTTTGTATGCTCAAAGGAAAATAATATTTTATTAGAAGTTATTGAAGTTCGCTTAACCCTTTGGTTTCTAACCCGCCCGAAACCGCCCGAGATCACTTTTGCACTTGGTTACTGAGTCGGGCGGTTTCGGGCGCTTTTGCGAAATCCAGGGGTGTCAGGTAGTTGGGAAACAGACCTCCCTGTTGATAATTGAAGGGTTCACTCCCCTTCGCTTGCCTCTGACAGAGACTTGGGGCTCTTCTTTGTGTACTTCGAGTACAAAAGGGGAGGATTGTCACGCTTCGCTGGAAGGAATGTAGGAAGTTAGCTATTTCTATCGGGGGCCTTGATTTGGCATGTGGTGCGAAGGAAACAAATTATGTTTTGTAACATGTATGCATTTACCAGGTTGTGTAATTATTAATAAAAACATTTAAATGAGTACTGCACATTTTTATTACAAACCCTAATTAAAATATAAAGATTAATTATTTTCAGATACTTCAGAATTTTAGATTACTTAACTAAATTTGTTGATTGAGGAGAAAAAGAATTTTTAATGTTTACTTATTGTTTCATTAGTAATATTTTTAATTATATCAATATTCCTTTTATTTTTGAAAAATTTACTGCAGATATTAGTTATCATCCACTTTCATTTTTGCATATTATTAATTTCCGTTATAATTACTTAACATAAAACAATTAAGGTTGATTTAGGCTTGTTTGAAATGTGGTCGAACTAAAGCTACACGATATAGAACAATTAGGAATTGCTAACGGGTTTTTTTTTAGAATATAAATGGATTGAAAATGTTGTAGTATCGTTCCAAGTATGGTTGAATTTATAGATATGGCTTAAAAATCTGATTCATCACTAATTATTTAATGTAACGTACACAAGGAAACATTATGTGGAAGTGGTTATAAGTGACAATGACTGTCACAAACTTAATTGTTTTTTTTATCTTTTATTTTAGTAATGTGAAATGTATATTGATTGCAATTTATTCAGAAAAAATTAAAAACCTTACACGATTGACGGATAATTGGCCTTAGTAATTTACATTTAATGGAAACAATTGCATACAAAATAAAAAAAAAACGCTACTTAATTAAAAAATTTGTATGGCAAATTCAACGTATGTAAAAGAGTGAGAACCTCATAACTGGTTATTTACTGGGGCTCGTCAACACTGATTATCACCGGGTCGCCAAAATGTCCAAGCACACCCCTGTTTGACCAGTTATGATGTATTTCCTTTCTATTGTTAGTTCTGAGAACTCCCATTCTTACAACTTTTGGTAGAAACGAGTGTATACAGAAGGGCCCTTTTCCTAGAAAGTCACTTATTATTGAAAGTTGAGACGCTATAGGTTGTAATATCCAAAGCTTATATACTGTATATGATACTGTACGTCAATCGTTTATCATTCTAATTGCTTTTTACTGCACGAAAATTTTCTGAGCTTGATTAAAATGAGCAAAAGAAAGAGAATCCTTACAGCAGCAGAAATTCACGAAATGATGATGTCTCCGGATTCCAGCGACGGCAGTTTGTCCAGTGAAGATGACGGTTGGCCTTCCCCATCCATTGAAAGTGAAAATGAAGAGTCATTTATTCTACATGAAGATTCTGATACTGATGAATATGATGAAGACCTAGCTTTGATGACAAATAAAGCTACTACATCCGTTTCGAACGATAAACTTCATTGGACGAAGAAGATAAATAATAACAACATATTTATAAGTGATTCGAAAATTGTCGGTGGACCAGCTCATGACCTACCTGTTGGATCTACACCGTTTGATTATTTTAAATTGCTATTCACTTCGGAGATGTGTAAGACTGTTTTGATCAACACTAATAAGTACGAGAGTCTTGTGCAAAAGACTCAAAAAACTCAAAATTCTAAATGGAAGCCAGTAGCTGCCATTGAGGAAATTTGGGCATTCATCTCTATAATATTCGTGATGGGTATTACAAAGCTGCCACGTTTGACGCAGTACTGGTCAAATAATCCGATTTTGGGAAACGAGATGGTGAAACGAACAATGGCACGGGATAGATTTTTTCAAATACTTCGACGTCTTCACCTTTCGGACAGGGAAAAGGAAAGAACTCCCAAAGATGACGGATACAACATTCTGCAAAAGCTTAATCCCTTTATGATGGACGTAAAGAGTAATTGCCGCAAATACTTCAATCCCTACAAGAACCTGTCTGTTGATGAAGCCCTAATCAAGTACAAAGGCAGATTAGGCATAGTTCAATACATGCCTAAAAAGCCAGCAAAGCGGGGCATCAAAGTGTGGATGCTCTGCGATTCAGCAACTGGATATGTCTACAATTTCGAAGTATATTGTGGAAAAAATGACAATATTCCCAGAACAGAATCCAATGGACTAGGACATGATGTTGTAAAATATTTGTGTAGCTATTTGAAAGAAAAAGGTCATCATTTGTTCTTTGATCGTTTCTTTAACAGTGTTCCTTTGATGAGGGATCTCCTCAACTTAGGACAATATTGCAGTGGGACCGTGCAAACAAACCGTAAATTTTTACCCGAAGATTTGGCAAAAATCAAATTTAAAACAGCAGGAGAAAGCGAGTGCTTTCAATGTATTGAAACGCCAAATTTACTTTGCACTGCATGGAAGGACAAAAAAACAATATTTTTCTTATCAACCTCCTGTAAAAATGTATCAACTGCAACTACACGAAGAATTGCCGGAATAGAAACGCAAGTTCCATGTCCCTTAGTGGTTAAAGAATATAACAATCATATGGGTGGGGTCGATCTTGCCGATCAAATGCGTCAATATTACAATGTCGCGCGTAAGTCTTATAAGTGGTGGATTTACATGTATTGGTTTATGATAGAAACAGTGATGAACAACTCGTACATTTTGTATACACTTTCGAACATGCCTCTGCCGAAAAAAAAGATGAGTTTGTTAGATTTCAAAATGCAATGCATTTTTCAAATGTCTCAGAGTAGCGGGAAAATTGCTTTGCTAAAAAGCCCAACGAGCCCATCTAATAGCAGATTGTCACACAAAAGAATAAAAATAGATGGTCGAAAGCGTGTGTGCAAGAGGTGTAGCAAAGAGGGTAAAAAAACTTCTGGAAATAACCCTGTACAAAGTTCATGGATGTGTGAAGCATGCCAAATTTGTCTCTGTATTGAATGTTTTGCTGTCCACCATTCAAACAATTAAATAAATTTTAATAATATTATTTATCTAATCTTTTCATTATTTTAATTTTCATTAGTTTTATTTCAGCTTATATTTTTCAGCTTTTGCTTTGGGTTTCCTTAAAAAAAATATTTTGAATAATACTTATTGAATTCCAAATGATAAACGTGAAGTTAATATCAACGTATATTATTGAATTATATCTTCATATAAAAATGCAAATTAAATAACATTATTTTGTATGATTGTTGCAAAATTAAATTAATGTAAATAGCAAGAACTTTCAAAATGAATATTTTTTTTTAATTCTTAAAACTACCTATCAAAAATAATTCAAAAATTTTCTAGTTTACAGACCACTGTTTTCACTGTTAAATTTAGAGAACCAAAAATATGAGTTTAGAAATGCAACAGATCTAATATTGAAAATGTCGTAAGTTCTTATTCTGGTAATAAAAATATAATTCTATATTATAATAAATCACAATAAAAAACTAACAATTAATTTAATAATATTATTGCAGAATAATATAATATACTTGAAGTTTTCCCCCCAAAAAATTCGTCATTAGCATAATAAAGAAAATGTACTAAAATAAAATTTTATTTTTCACAAATTATTCTTATATAGGGTGAAATGCCCCAGTATATGTCCAGTTAGCACTAGTATCCGACCGGATCAAGGAACAATCAAATAGTTTTTTACTCAGAGTAATAACACTAAATTTATGAACACTCAAAATTAATTAAATACTATTATTTTCCATTCTCTCTATGCACATTGATATATCTTTTAACTTAGTCTGAAGACGTAAACACATTAATTTACAAATTAATATTTGCAGTGGAGTTCAATGGAAATAAAAATACTACAGTTGTTTTCAAGTGTCGAGTGTGAATATTAATGGAAGGGGACACAATCCAAAGAGTACAGTGCAAACAACACAGGTGTGTGGCCACTCCCAGCCCAACAAGTCATTAGTCTTCTTGAACTGACCCTCTCCGGTGGCCAGTTGACACCCGAAAGGGGTTCGGATGAATGGGAACTGACTTCGGCAGCCCCATTGAAATTTTGGACGAGTCCATTCTCGATTTTTGAGATGAAAATTCCCTCTGATTACTAAAAATCCACAAGCTTTAAAAATCGCGTGTCCTCAGAGCACTGAACAATTTTCATCTCAAAAATCGAGAATGGACTCGTCCAAAATTTCAATGGGGCTGCCGAAGTCAGTTCCCATTCATCCGAACCCCTTTCGGGTGTCAACTGGCCACCGGAGAGGGTCAGTTCAAGAAGACTAATGACTTGTTGGGCTGGGAGTGGCCACACACCTGTGTTGTTTGCACTGTACTCTTTGGATTGTGTCCCCTTCCATTAATATTCACACTCGACACTTGAAAACAACTGTAGTATTTTTATTTCCATTGAACTCCACTGCAAATATTAATTTGTAAATTAATGTGTTTACGTCTTCAGACTAAGTTAAAAGATATATCAATGTGCATAGAGAGAATGGAAAATAATAGTATTTAATTAATTTTGAGTGTTCATAAATTTAGTGTTATTACTCTGAGTAAAAAAAGGGTACTTTTTGTGAAACAAACTTGTTCTTTTTTAAATCAGAGCATGGATTTTTTTCAATTAATTTTTATTTGTTTTCTGTTTTAATTTTTTCAATCTTTATCTGTGATTTAATTAAAAAATCACTCGGTCAAATTTCTTATAGCATTTCAGAAACGTTTAGTTTATATTTTTATCGAAACTATTTGATTGTTCCTTGATCCGGTCGGATACTAGTGCTAACTGGACATATACTGGGGCATTTCACCCTATATAAGAATAATTTGTGAAAAATAAAATTTTATTTTAGTACATTTTCTTTATTATGCTAATGACGAATTTTTTGGGGGGAAACTTCAAGTATATTATATTATTCTGCAATAATATTATTAAATTAATTGTTAGTTTTTTATTGTGATTTATTATAATATAGAATTATATTTTTATTACCAGAATAAGAACTTACGACATTTTCAATATTAGATCTGTTGCATTTTCTAAACTCATATTTTTGGTTCTCTAAATTTAACAGTGAAAACAGTGGTCTGTAAACTAGAAAATTTTTTGAATTATTTTTGATAGGTAGTTTTAAGAATTAAAAAAAAATATTCATTTTGAAAGTTCTTGCTATTTACATTAATTTAATTTTGCAACAATCATACAAAATAATGTTATTTAATTTGCATTTTTATATGAAGATATAATTCAATAATATACGTTGATATTAACTTCACGTTTATCATTTGGAATTCAATAAGTATTATTCAAAATATTTTTTTTAAGGAAACCCAAAGCAAAAGCTGAAAAATATAAGCTGAAATAAAACTAATGAAAATTAAAATAATGAAAAGATTAGATAAATAATATTATTAAAATTTATTTAATTGTTTGAATGGTGGACAGCAAAACATTCAATACAGAGACAAATTTGGCATGCTTCACACATCCATGAACTTTGTACAGGGTTATTTCCAGAAGTTTTTTTACCCTCTTTGCTACACCTCTTGCACACACGCTTTCGACCATCTATTTTTATTCTTTTGTGTGACAATCTGCTATTAGATGGGCTCGTTGGGCTTTTTAGCAAAGCAATTTTCCCGCTACTCTGAGACATTTGAAAAATGCATTGCATTTTGAAATCTAACAAACTCATCTTTTTTTTCGGCAGAGGCATGTTCGAAAGTGTATACAAAATGTACGAGTTGTTCATCACTGTTTCTATCATAAACCAATACATGTAAATCCACCACTTATAAGACTTACGCGCGACATTGTAATATTGACGCATTTGATCGGCAAGATCGACCCCACCCATATGATTGTTATATTCTTTAACCACTAAGGGACATGGAACTTGCGTTTCTATTCCGGCAATTCTTCGTGTAGTTGCAGTTGATACATTTTTACAGGAGGTTGATAAGAAAAATATTGTTTTTTTGTCCTTCCATGCAGTGCAAAGTAAATTTGGCGTTTCAATACATTGAAAGCACTCGCTTTCTCCTGCTGTTTTAAATTTGATTTTTGCCAAATCTTCGGGTAAAAATTTACGGTTTGTTTGCACGGTCCCACTGCAATATTGTCCTAAGTTGAGGAGATCCCTCATCAAAGGAACACTGTTAAAGAAACGATCAAAGAACAAATGATGACCTTTTTCTTTCAAATAGCTACACAAATATTTTACAACATCATGTCCTAGTCCATTGGATTCTGTTCTGGGAATATTGTCATTTTTTCCACAATATACTTCGAAATTGTAGACATATCCAGTTGCTGAATCGCAGAGCATCCACACTTTGATGCCCCGCTTTGCTGGCTTTTTAGGCATGTATTGAACTATGCCTAATCTGCCTTTGTACTTGATTAGGGCTTCATCAACAGACAGGTTCTTGTAGGGATTGAAGTATTTGCGGCAATTACTCTTTACGTCCATCATAAAGGGATTAAGCTTTTGCAGAATGTTGTATCCGTCATCTTTGGGAGTTCTTTCCTTTTCCCTGTCCGAAAGGTGAAGACGTCGAAGTATTTGAAAAAATCTATCCCGTGCCATTGTTCGTTTCACCATCTCGTTTCCCAAAATCGGATTATTTGACCAGTACTGCGTCAAACGTGGCAGCTTTGTAATACCCATCACGAATATTATAGAGATGAATGCCCAAATTTCCTCAATGGCAGCTACTGGCTTCCATTTAGAATTTTGAGTTTTTTGAGTCTTTTGCACAAGACTCTCGTACTTATTAGTGTTGATCAAAACAGTCTTACACATCTCCGAAGTGAATAGCAATTTAAAATAATCAAACGGTGTAGATCCAACAGGTAGGTCATGAGCTGGTCCACCGACAATTTTCGAATCACTTATAAATATGTTGTTATTATTTATCTTCTTCGTCCAATGAAGTTTATCGTTCGAAACGGATGTAGTAGCTTTATTTGTCATCAAAGCTAGGTCTTCATCATATTCATCAGTATCAGAATCTTCATGTAGAATAAATGACTCTTCATTTTCACTTTCAATGGATGGGGAAGGCCAACCGTCATCTTCACTGGACAAACTGCCGTCGCTGGAATCCGGAGACATCATCATTTCGTGAATTTCTGCTGCTGTAAGGATTCTCTTTCTTTTGCTCATTTTAATCAAGCTCAGAAAATTCTCGTGCAGTAAAAAGCAATTAGAATGATAAACGATTGACGTACAGTATCATATACAGTATATAAGCTTTGGATATTACAACCTATAGCGTCTCAACTTTCAATAATAAGTGACTTTCTAGGAAAAGGGCCTTCTGTATACACTCGTTTCTACCAAAAGTTGAAAGAATGGGAGTTCTCAGAACTAACAATAGAAAGGAAATACATCATAACTGGTCAAACAGGGGGGTGCTTGGACATTTTGGCGACCCGGTGATAATCAGTGTTGACGAGCCCCAGTAAATAACCAGTTATGAGGTTCTCACTCTTTTACATACGTTGAATTTGCCATACAAATTTTTTAATTAAGTAGCGTTTTTTTTTTATTTTGTATGCAATTGTTTCCATTAAATGTAAATTACTAAGGCCAATTATCCGTCAATCGTGTAAGGTTTTTAATTTTTTCTGAATAAATTGCAATCAATATACATTTCACATTACTAAAATAAAAGATAAAAAAACAATTAAGTTTGTGACAGTCATTGTCACTTATAACCACTTCCACATAATGTTTCCTTGTGTACGTTACATTAAATAATTAGTTGATGAATCAGATTTTTAAGCCATATCTATAAATTCAACCATACTTGGAACGATACTACAACATTTTCAATCCATTTATATTCTAAAAAAAAACCCTTAGCAATTCCTAATTGTTCTATATCGTGTAGCTTTAGTTCGACCACATTTCAAACAAGCCTAAATCAACCTTAATTGTTTTATGTTAAGTAATTATAACGGAAATTAATAATATGCAAAAATGAAAGTGGATGATAACTAATATCTGCAGTAAATTTTTCAAAAAAAAAAGGAATATTGATATAATTAAAAATATTACTAATGAAACAATAAGTAAACATTAAAAATTCTTTTTCTCCTCAATCAACAAATTTAGTTAAGTAATCTAAAATTCTGAAGTATCTGAAAATAATTAATCTTTATATTTTAATTAGGGTTTGTAATAAAAATGTGCAGTACTCATTTAAATGTTTTTATTAATAATTACACAACCTGGTAAATGCATACATGTTACAAAACATAATTTGTTTCCTTCGCACCACATGCCAAATCAAGGCCCCCGATAGAAATAGCTAACTTCCTACATTCCTTCCAGCGAAGCGTGACAATCCTCCCCTTTTGTACTCGAAGTACACAAAGAAGAGCCCCAAGTCTCTGTCAGAGGCAAGCGAAGGGGAGTGAACCCTTCATTATCAACAGGGAGGTCTGTTTCCCAACTACCTGACACCCCTGGATTTCGCAAAAGCGCCCGAAACCGCCCGACTCAGTAACCAAGTGCAAAAGTGATCTCGGGCGGTTTCGGGCGGGTTAGAACCAAAGGGTTAAACGCCCCAGTAGTCGCTCGGATTTTGGCCTCAAAGTATTATAATGAGACCTAATTATTATTTAAAAAATAAGTCTTATAACGAAATAATATATAGGTTATTATACACTGCGATGCAAAAGTTTAGACAATGACGTTTTTTAGCTGCAAAATTTAGAATTGTGATAGTAGAATAACAAAACACCCCTAAACGGATTAATTAAATATTTTGAAATGCTATAATTTAAACATAATTGTTTGATTTGCAATAACAAATTTTTTTTCATAAAATAAAAATTTGTACGATGCAATAGTTTAGACACAAATACGAGATTATGCTCATTTAAAGTAGATAATGGCCTAATTTCGCATATTTATTGATGAATTCAATTTGATAAATTGAAAAAACACGATATCCGGTGAACTAAACAGATTTAATAACGATATTGGTTCAATTTTACACCAAAAAGACAATATAGCCACTTTAAATATTTATTCAAATCATATTTGCTTCAAATGTACAATTTACCATCTCTAAACACGAACCGAATACCTACCAGTCCATAGCCTTAAAGTTTTGGCACGAATTCGTGGATTTAGAGACATGCATTGACCTATTTTCTTGATGAAAAGAGCAGTCTTTCCCATATAAAATCACAAAATTGTGCGGCATATTATTCTTTTATGCACTTTAGTACAATGAAGAGATAGTCACCTCCTCAAAAACGACAAAAAAAGTCGTTCATTTTAACGTAAATTCAGTCGACACCATTACGAAAGTTCCTTTATACGAAATTCATTACGAAAGAACCCTAGCATAAAGAAGGAACTTTAATAATGGTGTGGAGTGAATTTACGGTAAATTGAACGACTTTTTTTGTCGTTTTTGAAGAGGTGACTATCTCTTCATTGTACTGAAGTGCAAAAAAGAATAATATGCTGCTATTTTGTGATTTTATATGGGAAAGACTGCACTTTTTATCAAGAAAATCGGTCAATGCATGTCTCTAAATCCACGAATTCATGCCAAAACTTTAAGGTGATGGACTGGTAGATATTCGGTTCGTGTTTAGAGATGTTCAATTGTACAATGAAGCAAATATGATTTCAATAAATATTTAAATTAATTTATTGTCTTTTTGGTGTAAAATTGAACCAATATCGTTATTAAATCTGTTTAGTTCACCGGATATCGTGTTTTTTCAATTTATCAAATTCAATTCTTCAATAAATATGCGAAATTAGGCCATTATCTACTTTAAACTAGCATAATATCGTATTTGTGTCTAAACTTTTGCATCGTACAAATTTTTATTTTATGAAAAAAAAATTGTTATAGCAAATCAAACAATTATGTTTCAATTATAGCATTTCAAAATATTTATTTAATACGTTTAGGGGTGTTTTGTAATTCTACTATCACAATTCTAAATTTTACAGCGAAAAAACGCCATTGTCTAAACTTTTGCATCGCAGTGTATTATATAACGGTTATTTTCCATAAATCCTTTTATGCACATTTTTCAATAACCAAAATGTACTATTTATTAATTTAATAGCGTTTTAGTAAACAGAATAAATTTAATATTTTTTTCTTTAGTTATGATTTTTTGTTTCCCCAGATAATCCATTCACTCCTTCGTTTAATATAATTTATCCTTTAAACAAACAATTGCAAAATAAAAATTCGGAACTATAGAGAATAATTTTATATTTGATTCATATACTGTACCATATTTTAAAATACAAACGTTTCAATTCAAGAAATTTTTCTCAGAAAAAAAATATTTAAATTTTTAAAGCATGCTCTAGAGATTTAGATTTTTAAACAACTGCTAACATTAAAATTAATCTTTTATACCTTTAATTTATGAATTATTTAAAATATAACAATAAGAGAAAACAGTGCTCATTTCATTAAAAGATTCGCGATTCAATTCGAAAAAAAGAAACACACATTCCTGACATTTTCCAATTACGCCACATAGTTAAACAAATCAGAAACCAAATCATTGTATCAATTCCCTTTCAAAGGATCCCATGCCAATCTGAACAAATAATTAATTACTTATTTCCCCTAGGAGAAATAAAAACCTTTGCTAAATGGAAAAGAGGAGATATTAGAGATAAGCCGGCTCAAAGCTCTGGAGACAAACGACAGGGATTTTCCTATTATCGCCCGCACTGTCTTTCAATGGGGAGATACGTGTCTTTCACGACGATGTTTCGAAACTGAAACATATGTGACACCGTGCCTACCGATAACAAATTACTATGGAAAAGAGTTACGTTGAATGAGAAATATAAATCAATAGTGATAAAGTAAAAGTCGAGAATTAAATTAAAAGGGCTTACTTGCAGCGTATGGTGGAATTGGAATAATGTTGGTTTCTTAGTGAGTATTTTTTCCGGAAAGTAATGTTTTAATGAAATATAAATAGTATGACTGCGTGCAAAAATAAAGTTCAGCTTAGTTTAGTGAACAATAAAAATACATTATATAAATATTTTAAAGTGTCCAATTTAAGATATAAACTATAATCTTACTTATATTGAAATGGGTAAGTCATGATATCCAAGCTTAGTAAACTGATTAGTTTAGAATTAAAACCAAGTTAAATTTAGAATTTAAACAAAGTTAAATTTAGAATTTAAACAAAGTTAAATTAAGAATTTAAACAAAGTTAATTTAGCATTTAAAAAAAAGTTAAATTTAAAATTTAAACAAAGTTAAATTTAGAGTTTAAACAAAGTTCAATTTAGAATTTAAACAAAGTTCAATTTAAAATTTAAACAAAGTTTAATGTAGATTTTAAACCAAGTTTAATTTATAATTTAAACAAAGTTCAATTTAGTTTTAAACCAAGTTTAATTTAGAATTTTAAAAAAGTTAAATTTAGAACTTAAACCAAGTTTAATTTAGAATTTAAAAAGAGAATTTAATTGGAAAAGTCTTCCTTTACGAAATAAAGATTCAAATCGAGTCCATTTTCTAAATCTGTTAACTCGGAAAACTATTCGGCCCCAATCCACCAATTCCAACCTTCGCTCAAATCGAAACTTCCTCCGACTTTCGAAGGCATAAAACTTGGGCAGAATAAGACATCCTGCACCTTTTCGAATCGCTGATTTGGGGATTTAAGTGGGCCCTCGGAGACCCGTCTTTATGTTCTTCCGGCGTGAAACGATTCTGTGCCGTGGGTGAGCGTATTGTCATCAACGGCTGAGTGTGTCCCCCACCCCAAATAAAGCAAGAATAGTGGCCGCATTACCCAAAATGCCTCCAGCAAACAGAATAAAAGTGCTGAATGCTTTAAAAAAGGAGGCAAAACAAACCCAAATAAAGAAAAGTGGAGCAAAACCGTTTCCAAATCCACTCGTAAAATATTTCCGTGTCATTTAGTGAAAGCAAAAATTGGGGAGGTCCATAAATTCCGACGAGTCCCATTCCAGTTTGTTCGGAAAGCCGCCATTTTTAGTGTTCTGCTTCTGGATGTTGTACGTAATAAAGAATTTCAAATGTTCAAGCAGCTTAAGATCTGATTTTAATACGCTAAATAAAGTATCTTATTCATGGTTCGTTTAGAAATAAATGGAGTAACTTTACGTAATAGCTAGGTTTCAGATAAAATGGGAACCTTAAGTTTAAGTATTCGAAAGTATGCGAAATCCCCTTGAATTAAAATATGTAATTTTTTATGAATCACGTCACATTTAACTAAAGATATATATTCTGAAGTAAATTTTAACTGTAATATGTCTTTTGACTTAAAAATTTATATGAACGTCAGAACATACATTAAAACAAAACAATGCTATCCTTTAATACAAAAGATAAAATTCCTACTTTTGCTACTTAAAAAATATTATTTTATTCTAAAAGCTTTTATAAAAAGAAATGTCAACGTCTACAATAAAACATTTATCTTAATTAGCAGTTTAGGATCTTTTTAAATCGTAAAAAAGATTTCAACAGCACAATTCATAACTGAAACCGTTTTCTTTGAGGTATATATTTCTGACTCTCTTCTTCCCTAAGCCTAAGCCAGTTTCGAACGGACTCGCTTAAAAATTCATTGCCCCTGATTCCCCTTGAGACTTAAAAGCACTCAAAAGTATATTTTTTTGCGGTGAAAATAAAAAAAATTACATGAACAATTCATTTTATTAACAGGTTTGGAGGCGAACTGGTACTTTATCACTTTATAAACTTTTCGCCAAGACAAAGGACTTGGCTGAATAATTCATAAACATAATTTACATTTGTGTTTTGCAGTTTTTGTTTACAAGCACTATTTTTATAAAACGAGGAAGGCTATGAGAAAAAGTAATAGAGTTTATTGTGTCTCTTAAAGTATCTACTAACCTATTGAAAAAATCCATTTTCTTTAAGGTGTGTTACAAAAGATCTAAAGCTCGATGATATAATAGCCGCAGAATATTTACAAATAATTAGTAACAAAGCAACAAAACAATTAGGATTTTTTTTTTTAAATAAACTATGAATTATGTAGTTTTTCTTTATTTAAGAAAATTATTTCGTGAAAACTTTTTAAGTACTATTATTCCTATTTTAATTTTAAAAAATTATAATTTATATTTTTGTGTATATATTTTAATAATAACGCATGAAATATATTTACCTGATTAGGTATACGGTGAATATCGTAGAACGAGCATTGTTAAGTGAAATAAAATCCGTAGAAGATTTAAAAAAAATAATTTTTACATTAAAAAGGATTTCTCAAGACATCTATAGAAAAAATAGACATCTAATGATTAAATGATAACAACCAAGGAGTTTTCGCGAGTTCAAAATGAAACCCTAAATATGCAGAACCGAACGAAACTGGCTATGAAACTTGCATTTATTATGTTTCCTATGAACTTAGGCTGTAAACGTTATCCCAAAATGGAATACCATTTGAAGATAAAACTAGGGTTGTGCAACACTACACAACTTTTAATTACTACTAAATAAATCAATACACATTTATAGGTAATTATATACCCAATAAGGTATTTGTAATACCTTAAAAAAACAAATATGTTCTATGCCAGCTACTTTTTAGCATGCGAGATTTTCACAAAAACCTTATTATGACGTCCGACGGTACTGGGAAAATGCGTACCAAATTCGAAGTGTGTATCAGTTTTCGTTTTTGAGGCTACCATCTGTGCATGCGCGATTTTTTTTAAAAAAAAACTTGATATAGACGCCCGACAGGTACTGGGAACTCGTGTACAAAATTTAAAGAACGTGGCTTTTTTGGTGCCATTTGTAGAGTGGTTTCAGACATACGTACAGACAGACGACCAATATTCAAAAACCACTAGGAATCAGCATTCTCCGAAACTTGTAGAAAACTTTCCATTTCAGATTTTCGACTCCTTTCGCAATACTTTTATCTTATATTTCATATCAGGTAATTGAAAGTAAAAATTGTTTGGGATCAATAAATTTTAAACTGTTATCTACAGCTAATGTAATTCATGCTTCTCCTTCTAATCATTACAAATGTAAAATTGCTTGCTTCATAGTCTTCTGTGAAATATATGTGATTAATAAATTGTTAAAAATAAACGATAATTTAATAGCAATTTTAAATCAATGTTTTAATTTCACTTAATCCTCAAACTTAAATGTCAATTTTCAATAATTATAAAATTCTTTACTAAAGTAAGTAAACAATTTAGTCGAAATATTTTGATAACACTGAGAAGTCGGTTTTTTATTATGCGTGTGTCTCTTTAATATTCAGAACAAGTAATAAGCATATCATGGTTTAAAAAAAAGAGCTAGACTCAAAATAGCGAGTTGAACCTTTATCGTTAATTTTTTTCTTCAAAAAAGAAAATCTTGACGATAAAATGATATCAATTTAAACCAAAAAAATAATAGTCAAGATTATTAGTCAAGAATCATAATATTGTTAGTTCATTTACATTCTACCTATAATTCTAATTACCTATATATCTACCTATAATTCTAATTACCTATATATCTACCTATATATTCTTGTCTTTTTACACCTTAGCAATATTTAAAATTATGAGACATTGATTAAACCATGTGGAGCGTTTTTTTATAAATAATAGGCACTGGATTCTTCAAAGACTAAACTAAATATGATGGCTATATGAACAATATTGATTCACATCAATTTCAAAAGTCAAAAACCTTTCTTGTCTAAAAAATCCAATTTGGAAAATGTAAGTCATAGTCAGAAAACTTCGATTGAAAGCTTTTTCGAAGATTTATTAAATTATGCTTTTACTACAGACCAAACATCAAAATATCGTAAAACATTTCAAAATATTTTAGTGTTTTCCTTTTCATTTACTAAAACAGAATAAATGTCAAAAAATTCTATTATCACAAACATGGATGTCTGTAGTTGTTTGGAATTTCCTTTAAGCATATGTCTCTGTCTAATTAACTTCTTACAGCGAAACAACAAAAACGCTAACAAATAATTGAAAACAAAAAGTACTTCTATTTTCTTCGCTGAAGTCAAAATATATGGCAGAATTAAACTAAATATTTCTTAATATTACCTATTTTAATAATATTAATGTATTAATAATGTCTGCCCTTAGAAGGATTCTGACAGAGAAGCACGAAAATTATTTCTTATTTATCGTTACTATGCGATAGTTTTGCTTAGATGAAAAATTTATGACAAAATATGCTTTTTAAAATGGATTTTAATAAATTTTATTGCGTCAATAAACTTTTGTTTACAAACATATTAGAAGTCAACAAAACGCATAAAAAATATTTTCTTATTTTAAATAAAACTTGAATCTCACTGAGTTTTAACGATAAAGAAGTTTATAAGTTGTTTTGTTTTTAATTTTGCTTCTGTGTATGCATTGCAGAAGATTTTTTTTTTAACTAAATAGATCTCTTGAAGTACAAATACTTTAATTTTCAAACCCACTACTAATTTCAACGACAAAAAAGGTTTATTAGGATTTCTTTTAAATCTGCTTCTAGGTATGTATTGCAGAACGGTGTTTTTTTTTTATTAAATAGGGTGTTTTTTTTTAAGTATAAATATTTTAATTTTCAAATATACTGCAATCTGTGTTTTTGCTGAAAACAACTAGCACTTTTAGATTAGAATTTATTCCTTATAAAAGTGTCTTTACAAACATTTTATATCCTCTAAAACTTGCTGGCCTTGGAGGATATATCTTCGCAAGTTCTGTACTGCATCTAAGCCATCCTTTAATACGCATGGTGATGGACAAAAAAAATCCCGCTAATAACGCTGTGTATATAGATCTGATGAACGTCAAATCTTTCGTCGTTTTAAAATACTAACGCTGTCGTGGCTAGCTTGTCGCTATAAGGTTTATTTCGGTGCCAGCTTAGGTGTGGTTTCATCACTTGACAGTGGTTTGAAATTATGAAATTCGTTGCCAATAACTCTCGTGAACCTCTAGTGCAACTACAATTTTAATTTTTTATTAGGTATTACAATGAATTTTTAAGAAAAATGATTAAAAATTTAATAAATATAGATTCTAACATATACAAGGTGGTTATAAAATAACGCTCCCTATTCGGAGAGGTCTGTAGCTTGAATGAATAATCCTTTTGCAACAAACTTCGAAACAGTTACTAATCAAGAAGGGGGAAAAAAATGGAATCATAAAAAAACACCCTCGTCTCTTGACCAGGGTTCTAAATTACGAGGCGTAATTGGCTGTGTTAAAGCTCCTAAAGGAGTCTAGAAGTAGGCAGCCGGAATCGATTACATTACATTAAAAAAGAAATAGTTACAATAATCACCGACAGATGGCGCTGCCAATGCAAACACAATATTTAAGCGTTTGCAAAACCCAGAAGCGGTCATTTCTTGCATTAATGTAATGTAATCGATTCCGGCTGCCTATTTCTAGCCTCCTTAAGGAGCTTTAACACAGCCAATTACGCCTGGTAATTTAAAACCCTGGTCAAGAGATGAGGGTGTTTTTTTTTATGATTCCATTCTCTTTCCCCCTTCTTGATTAGTAACTGTTTCGAAGTTTGTTGCATTCGGATTATTCATTCAAGCTACAGACCTCTCCGAATAGCGAGCGTTATTTTATAACCACCCGGTACGTTCAAATTTCATTTTTGACATTAGTTTATTTTCATTAAAGTAGGGGAAAGACTGCATATATTCTGACTGTGATAACAAAAGTTTGTACTCTACTAAGAATTATTATGAGTAATTCTTCTCTTTAAATAAATCTAATCACGTAAAATATTTTAATGATCTTGGGGGTTATAAATATTTTTTTCCAAGGTAAGAGAAAATGTGCAATTTTCCAACAAGTAATTTATAACAACAATTGGGAACAAGTATTGTCACGCAAAAAGAGCTTTCTGCTTAAGTTTATCTAAATAAATAAAACATTAGACAAATGAATACTATAGTCTTAGATAATTTAAGTAGGATAAATTTCACGAAAACTAATTTTAAAAAACTTAAAGTTAACATTACTTAGAAATGAAGGTACATTCAAAAAGTCGTCATTAGTGGGTTCAATTGCATAAGATGAACGTTTCATTAAAACACATTTTTCATTATAACATCTTCCATTATTGAATTTTATAGGAAAATGGAATTTAGCATACCCTATTAACAGTTTTGCCAATTAGCTAACCTCCAGCATGAAGGAAGAAAGAAAACGTTTTTTTTTCCTTATTATGCAAAATTAAAATGTGATTTTTCAATATTATGTTAAATATATATGATGAGCAGGGGTTCGAATCCCACCTACTACCATAAACCCTTATGTTCTTTGATACAGAAGAAAAATCCACAATTTATCACAGAGATGGGGGCAGTGCACTGGTGGGACGGATGTGCTCGTAAATTTGTAGAGTACAAAGTCCTGACGCACAGCATTAGCATACGTCACTCACAGTTTGTTGGGTACCAGCTTAGGTATCAACCTCGTCACTAGACCATGATTAAAAAATTCCACATTCATTGAGCATTAATACAAACTTCCACCTAATGGGGCTAATTCGCATAGTAGCTGCCCCCTTAGACCCTTGTCTTCTACAGGGCTGGCAGTCTCTACCGGTTAAATATAATTATTTAGGGTTTTTTTTATATAGAGATTAAAAGCATCAGGCCAATGATTTAGAAGATTATATGAAACACATGAATTGAACTGCAGCTTTGTTAGTAATTTTAGAATGAAGATATGCAGTTGAACTTAAGAATAAATTGTTTAAAAAAATTTCTTCGATATTATGTTTCATTATTTTCTTTCTGTGTGTGTCAATAATTTTTCAAACATGTTTTATTATATTCTTTTGTGTTTTTGCCCAAAACGTTTGTACTTAACTTTTAGTCAACATCTTACACAAGAGTTGTGAACATGTACTTACAATTCTTAAAGGAAAGACAGTTCAATCATCTATTCTACATGTATTTTCAAGAGAATAAAAAATATAATTTAATAATTAACTATAATATATTCGATTTTATCTTTCAAAACTTCTTTATTCAACTGACATTTTACGTGAAGATGATTTTAAATTAAATTACGTTCAAGTTCTATCTCTTGGACCCAAAATTAAAAAACTAAAGTAATGCAATTTGTAACAAGTAAAAAATAAGTATCCATAGCTTTCTAATGAGCCATGAGTGGGGGTTTTCATGTATCTCTAAGGACTCAAAGTGCTCTATTTGTTGCAATATATTATATACTTGTAAAATGTTGATTGAAGTTCAATTTCCTCATAAGTAGAATTTTTATAACTTTTCTATAAAAATTTAATGCATTTATTTTTTAAAAAGAACTATTTTACCATTTGATATAATTATATATTGAAAACTGTTCCCAAAAATGTAAATGATTCATTAATATACTTTAATTAATCATTTGAATATTAGTAACAAAAGCTAGAAGGAAATTTAGAACAAGAAATAATTAGTTAAACCAAATCCATGCAATATGAAATTTATTCATACAAGAAAATATAAATATATTACACACAATTAACATAAACAATAACCTAATAAGTTCTAGAGAGAGAACAAATACAAGGTGATTGTTAAAGCACAGAGAAATAAAAACGCTTCAAAATATTATATTATAAAACCTAAACTTTGATTGATACTTATAATATCAAATTCAATGTCAATATTTACAAAAGCATTTTAATCATTATATACAAGTGACTGACAAACACAATATGTATGATCACTTCTTCCTCTTTTTGGCAGATGGGCGATCGAACACTTGCTTCATCCCACCAGCATTGTTGTGATGGAACTTAACATTTTGGGCAGTTTCAGCCATCCATGGAGAGTCAAAAATCGTTGTGTCTTGATCAACCAAGTGAGTGTATTTTGTGCGTCCAGAACGACCAAAGTTTTTAACCTAAAATGAATTTTCACACATAAATAAAAATAAGTATAAAAAATAATGTGAATAAAATTATTTTAAGGATATATAAATTTTTGAATTATTTTTTCCTTCATTACTTTTTGACTATTTACACATTCTTTAATAATTCTTTCTCTTTTTATATTTAAATATTTTAGTTTATTATAAAATGCATTAAAATACCATTAAAAAACCTTATACAATATTAAGTAGATTTTGGAAAAAAAAGATAAAAATAACTATAAAAGCATTTAAGCCTAAAAATTATAACAAATAACTAATAAAATGTTACCCTTTTTGCAAGAAAAAAATTTCCTTATATAACACCTTATTATAAAATCTCTTATTTTTAGTTAAGTAGTTACCAAACACTATAAATACCAATTAAATACAATATCACAAACATATCAATCTCGATAGCATTTCGGCCTTGTATGTATTCTTTTTTAGCTAAACGAACTACTTTTATTAGTAGTAGTATTTAAACTATACATGTTTAAAACAAGAAAATAAACATAAATTATTTAGTTTAATGCTATTAGTTACTGTTGATTGCAGAAAATCTAACTAAAAAAACATTTTAAAAAAACATGGTATAAGAAATCCTCTTGAATAATCCAACACAACTACCTACCCAGCCAACTACAAAAAACTAGCAATTGTATATTTATATTTAATAGCACACAATTCTTGAACTGCAATTTGTTGTTTTCAATTTATTGCATTAAAATATATATTCCCCAAAAGTTATATTGTTGAAAACATTACAAATCCATACCTGCATAACTTTGGGAAGAATTGTTTTGTCAAAATGATCCTCAAGGGTTGGAGCTGAGAAATCTCTGCGGTAAACATCATCCTCATTGTCCTAAAAATATAGAAGAGAGAACATTAAAAAAAATTCCATAGATTTACATTTTCATAAGCACATACAGGAAACTCCCGATTATCAGCAGAATTGGGTAGTGCAACATCCCTGGATAAGCAAATTCGAGGAGGATCCACTAAAGTAAAGAAAATATCGACAAAATTACTTTTAACTGGAGCTTTAAATTTACGTTAAGCTATAATATATAAGAGAAGAAAGTCTGGTTGTCTCAACAAGCATAATTTTAAGAAATATGAGGATTTGCAATTTTACAAAATAAGTCAGTTAATTATTTTTCTTGTCTAGTTTTGAAACTTCTGATTGTTATTTGGGATAGAAGTTATTTTAAAAGCATTTTGTCACAAAGGGAGGTCAGGCATCATTCTGCTTCTTTAGGCAACTACATTTGTGCTAGCTTATTTTAGAAGTGGCAGTTTTTGGACAAAAATGTGCATGCAGAGTTGCCAGTCAAATTTAGGAAAAAAATAGTTGCTTTAGTTGCCTAGAATTTTTTAAATAGTAGCAAAAACAGTCGCACAATTTTCAAAAAAGTAGCAAAAATAGTTGCATAAAATTTAAATACGATATGTATATTTAAAAATTAAAGGATTTACAATTAATTTTAATTGCTTTCTAATAGTTTTTATATTTCCATAAAAAGTTTCAAATAACTTTGCCTTTGAGTTTCAAAAATGCAAGTTTTTTTCCCGTCACCTAAATAGATTTAAACAACAGAATTAAATGGCTGCGGATTAAAGTTAAATCTATAATCATCGTATATGGATTAAACTTTGATTACATTGAGCAGCTTTAACCCTTTCAGTCTCAATGACGATTTGGCATCATTATTTTAGAAATGTTTTTGTTTCTGATCGTCTATAGAAATTTATGATATCAAAAAGCACATCATTCGATTCTTCAAACTTTTTTCGATTGGAAAATATTTTTTATTAATCCCTATAGATGTCAGCCCTATTATTGTTTTAGAATTATGATCAGAAACATGATGACGCCAAATGGCATCACTGGGACTGAAAGGGTTAGGACATAACTTTTTAGACATAAAATTCAACAAATACTCAAGGAATTGAATTGAAAAGTGTCTAAGGAAATTAACTGATGGTTCCCTTTTACGTTTTTGATTATGATAAATCTGAAACAAGGTTGATATGGAATTTATAACAATTTAAATGAGTAAACACAAAAAGAAAATTTGATTTCATTGACCTTTGACCAACTTATGTTGATACCTTTATAAAAAGACAACTTAAAAAAAATAATTTCCTTTAATTCATCTTGAAATTACTTTAAATCATTTAATATATATTAAATTTAAAGCATTTTTTGCATTTTTTAAAACTTTTTCTATAAAAAAAATAGGTTAACAAATTAAGTAAAAATATGGATTAATTATAATAATAGTTGTTTTATTAGTTAGTATTTCTTTTCAATAATATGCACATAAATATCAATGTAGCCTTTTTAACAATTTCCAGAAGTCAATAAAGTAATGTAGTATAAAAAATATTTATTAAAATACAACTGAGAAAATTTTAAGTATCACAACTTAATTTACAATAGTTATACTCAATAGAGCATAAGCATGTCAAATATAGCAAATGTCAAACATAGCAAAATAGCATTTTCTACATTCTGAAGAAAAGTCAGGAAAAAAGTGAAATTGTGTTTTTTTCCAGTTAATGAACTAGTATTTAATCTAAGGTGACCAGACAAGTGTTAGAAAAATTTAAGAGCAAAAATTTAGGAGTAATTCGTGCTACTACTAATAAATCTAGGGGCAAATGCACATTTTCTGGGAAATTTTTGAGAAAAATATTTATGAAAAAATGCTAGTTTTATGTAATTTATGCACAAACTATATAGGTTGCAGTAGTTGAGCACCTATAAAATCACCGGAGTGTCGCAATTCCAGGAGAGCTAGAGTTCCTAAATTTTAAGGAAGCACAATTAACGATGGCCGAAGTTTCTAGATTTTACGATCGCCGGATCACATTTTGTGTATCGCCGGAGTTTTGCGGTTTAAGGATCACAGTATAGAGAATTTTGAGAAATTTGTGTTTCAATAAGATCTAAATAGAACTTAAATATTATAAATTGCAAAATGTACCGCATTTTTAGCAGATAAATAGGTAGTAAAACTTAATTTTTAAAAAAACAAACAGTAATAGTCTAAATCTATTAAATTCATACATTTTATACAAGATAATGCAACCAAATGTACCATTTTTAATGAAAACCTTTTTATATTCTTGCTAGGTAAACTTCACATATGAGTGGGTCGAAATCAAAATTTTAAGCATTAATATTTTAAAAAATCTGGTCAATCTACCATTATCACGAAACTCCCGCGACCTGAATCCCGAAACTCCGGCGATTGTAATATCCCGAAACTCTGGCGATCGTAATATCCCGAAACTCGGGCAAACGTAATATCCTGAAACTCCGCCGATCCTACTATCCCGAAATGCCGGCGATCGTAATACCACGAAACTCACGCGATTTTACAATAGAAGAAATTTGGGCGATTCAGGGAATTGCAGCCTTCCGGCGATTTTTCGAGGAAAAATACTTTTAAAAAAAATTGAAAAAGTTGCCTATCCTTGAAAATAGTTAACTAAATGCTGAAAATAGTTGCTTTTAACTTGATTTTGCCTAAAAAAGTCGCCATAGTCGCCAAGGGTCAAAAATAGTAGCAAATTGTGTCCTTTTAGTCGCCACTGGCAACCCTATGCATGTGATGTGTCAAGTAAATAGGATCGGATAGTGCTGAATAAAGGAGGAAGGGGAATGGACAGCTACCATTGATTGACAGCCCAAACTACCTTAAATTTATTTTCATATATTTTGTGAAGCACATTCGGAGATATGTGGATTAGAGCAAAGGGTTTTCAACAACTAGGCAAAAAAAATTAAGGTATTTCCGATAGTTTTCTTGGAATGCAATCTTCCAACAAGTTTTGCAACAGTTGAGCTGACATTTTCCTATGTTTCTTATCTTTGAAAAAAAGTGGGGTGGAGTTTGGATGAGCAGTGGCTAATAGTAAGTTTACTGTATCTTTATATATTTAAAAGCAATAAAGAAACATTTACACAATAAATCATATTTACCAAAAAGAAGGCTCCTCTGTGATAGTATTTTTGTAAGAATTTATATTTTCCTTTCGCTGCTTTGTTTGTGACAACTTTTGGATTATTTCTTTGCTCAGCTCGCCTTTCTTCCTCAGTCATATTATGAATCCTATCAATTTCATGCTTATCTCTTTCAAAGCTAAAAAAATAACATTCATTTAGTGACAGGCAATAGAGTTCTTAAAACATCTACCTTTACGTGTTATAAATTACTTACAAGTGATAAATTTATGTCAAAGGTAAAACAAGAGTTCTTATAAGATCACAATCACAGCATTCCAGATACATTTTTAACTATGAAGATTTTTTTTTTTTAAATGAAAAAAATTTAATATAATTTATAATTTCAGTTAAGTTTTGAAACATCTCTGGGCCACATGTTAGGCTAGTTCCATGATTTCTAATATAATAAGTAGAGTCATTGTACAATTTAATTAATTTGTATTACCATAAATAATTGAGAAAAATAGTCCTGTAGTAATAAAAGCAATGGATTTTTAGTTAGAATGCAGCTTGCAACAAGTACTTACGCTTCTTTTACATCTTTATCTCTCTTAATACGTTTCAGCTCACGCAACTTCCAAGCTTCGTAAGCGGCTTCGTCATTTTCATCATCAGTAATCACTAGATCAGAGGCACTTTCAACTTTCTGTTGTTCCATCAGTTCTTTCTTGGCCTCTTCTTCCACCATCTTGAAATAAAGTATATTCAATTTAATACATACACTCAACTCAATACAATTACAATAACAATGATTTACATTAAACCACAGTTTTCCTTTTAAATTTGATTGTATTACTAAAATTTGTATATATTCGAAAGAGTTTGGAAATTAAAATTTACTTTCAAAGTTTGTCGACGGCGATCCTCAGCTATCCTCTTAGCTAACATTTCTTGCTCTTTTTCTTTTTGAGCCTGTTGTTCTTTGTCTTCAACTGTTATACGATCCCTCCTAAAATATAAATATTAATTATATAAAACAAAAGGTGGTGATCTACGATAAAAATAAAAGTAACACAAACACTTATTTTTAGTCCAACAATTGTTTTTTGAATAAAGTAGGAAATGCCTTATTTATACACATGGGGGTTTTTTAGGTGTAAAACATTGCCAAATTTTAAAAAAAAACAGGAACAAATGAATATTAAGATTCAAAATACCAAATGCAATGCAACTTATTTTACATTAGAAATATTTTACATAAATTTAGAACTAAGAAAAGACTATTTGTGGGGTTATAATAAAAAAAAACTAAAGGATGTTGGCAGCATATTGAAGGAGAGACTAATATGGTTTTTATCATTATTAGATAGAAGCAGTGGCAGTTTTAACTGATCATCCAAGTAGTTCTACATAAAAAAAATTATCAAAAAACAATAACATTAGCAAAAATATTTTTTAAATGGGGAAAACAACAGAAAATGAAGTCAATTTTGAATTGCATTAAACTGTTGTAAGCATTTTTTAAATAATTATTTTTAATCAATTTTAACATTTTTTATTAATTACATAAAAAAATTATTCCATGTAAAACTGAAATCAGTATCCGTTTTCAAAACACTTAATATGTTAAGGCAATGTTTATTTTCTCTATTTATTCACATTTCTTAAATGAAACACCATAGGAAATGTAGCAAAAATTGCCACAAATCCTATTTCTAATGAGGTTGAATTTCCATGGTATACGACTTAGTTTTGTTTTTACTACATTTTAACTTAACATTTTTACTGGTAAAATATATAATGGATAATTGTACATGTACTTAAGGAAAGCAATCTTTAAAAGACCAAAATTGATATCTTTCCATATCTTATCTATGCAAATTTATCTTGCATCATAAAACAATCAACCCTTTAAATTAAAGAACTTTGTGTTCATTCACTACACATTGAGTGCTCCAGAGCAGTTCAATTCCAATAACCAAACAAAAATAGACTATCTCATTTAAAATTTTGCTATCTTAATGTTTCTTATCACAAAGAGTTTTAAAATTTCACTATCTACATACTTTCTAACAAAGACTGGCTTCAAGCGCTGCTCTGTTTCTTCTTCAGAGTCATCATATTCCTCATACTCAGATTCATCAGATGGTTCAGGCTCAGACTTGTGCTCATCATCTTCCAGGTCAAGCAACTCCTGTAATAAAATATTAAGAGCTCAAAATTTTAAAAATATGTAACTTAAAATATGAATCATTATGAAGCAATGCAACCTCATCGGTGGATTTCGTAAAAATTACTAGGCGGCAAAAAAAGAAACCTGGATCCATTATTGGATTGTAGAGGCCGGTAACCGATATTTGAAAACATCTTAGAGTAATCTAATCTTAATTAATTTTCAAATTTTAATTAAATTTTTTATTTGTATTATTAAAATTGTTTATTTAAACTTGCTGTTTATGGAAGAGTAAGTTTAGTTTTCATTGATATAGACCGATATAGGAAAAAAAATTTCGGAGGTGTATAACACTTTCACTTACTTAGATAAATTTCGTGAAAATTACTAGCCAGCAAAATAAGTAAATCAGGAAGCATTATTGGATCCTAATGAGAGATTGCACTGGCTGGCCGAGATTTGAAGACATCTTAGCGTAAACTAATCTTAATTCATCTTCCTATTTTGATTAAAATTTTAATCTTCGTTATTAGAATCTGTTATTTGAACTTGTTGTTTATTGAAATTTAAGTTTAGTTTCACCGAATTAGGGTGTGAAGAAAAAGTAAACAATCGTTTAAAAAAATGCATAGCAGTTGTAGCGAATAACCTTCCATCAGGCGCAAGAAATTGGCAACCGATTTTAACGGTGATTAAGTTTATAGCAAATTTAGAAAAAGCGGAACTTTTTTTTAAAAAACTGATTTCTTCTTTTCCTAAAAAATTAAAAAGCGGCAAAAAACTCATCCCTGAATACGACACAGCGTAAACCTATAAACGTGGAAAAGAGACTCGCTCGAATCAAACCAGATCAAAATAAGTGCCTACTTGCGTTATCAAAAGAGTGGTAGCCTCGGCCGCGGAGTTACAGCGCCCTTTACAATATTTTCCTTCAACTGCAAGTCTGCTAAAAAAAAATGCGGTATGACGTCATCGGAATTCGTTTTCGATTAGCGACACGTCACGATTTCATCGAAAATTTGGAAAGCGGCCAAGTGAAAAGAAATTCCCTGACTTTTCCAGAAATTAGCAAAATTTTTCGATTTTCCCTGACTCTTCCCTGATTTTTCCCCCATTTCATTTTCACTGACAATTCCCGGTTTTCCCGGTGCGTGGGAACCCTGAAAATGTTTCCTTCTTAGGAGTCGAATTTCAAAATTAGCATCAGACAGCCTTCGAAATGTAACGGAAAAGTTACGACATTTTTCGGTACTTCGTTACGGCTAAAAGTAACTAAGTTACAGTTACTTTCTGAAAAATGTAACGGTGTTACTCGGCGTTACCCAAAAAAAGTAACTGTTACAAGTAACGCGTGACCTCCTTAAGAAAGACAACCTTAAGAAATACAAAGTAAAAATTATTTTTTAAAAAGGCCAACACCATTTTTTTTTTAATTTAAAGGAAAATTAAATTAATGAGAAAAATACAAACTTACATATCCAAATATTATTTCATATTTATTAGGCAAATAACATTCCACCAAGTGTAAAAATAAACATTTTCTCATGCCTCAAATAATTTAAAAACCCAAGAATGCTAAAAAATAAAGTTTAAACTTACTTCTTCCTCTTGCACTTTCGCTTGAGCCCTCTTTTTTAACATCATTCTTCTTCGTTCAATTTCCTATAGAGAATTGTTTGAATTATGTATTGATAAAATATTAAATACACTACAAAAAAATTAACTAAAGTATTCACAGTATTTTAGAGCATACATTTTTTTCCATAACTTAATAGGTTATGCAATAACAACTTAGCTATTTTTGCAGAAAAGGGCAGAAATTATTGCCCAAGATTTGTCATTAATATTCATTTTTTTAAATACTATGAATACCATGCAATGCAACTCTTTAAAACTTTATGTTTCATGAATGCTGATCGTGTAAGGACAATGTTCAGTTTAAAAAAAGTTTACAATAGGTAACAATACATAGCTACATATAATAACTAACAGTCTATCAAGTTTTACATAACTAAAAACAACAAAAGATGATACAATCTTTTTTTAGTGTGTGAGAGCCCAAATTATCCTCCTAAGACCCCAGCGAAATCCTAAACATTTATTCTTTATATAAAAAAAAATTCAAACAAATATTAAAACTAAGAAATTTTGAAAAAGTACTGTTTAACAGTTGCTAAAAGGAGAAGTCTATTTCAAGTAATTTCATGACATAAGCCCTAAAAAATACAAATTTTTTAATACTATAAATACAAAAGTAAGCTGTATCATTTTTTGTTATTAATAATTTATTTTAACATTGTTTTTAATGTAAAATGCCTTTAAAATTTACCGCTGAAAAAACTTTTTTTGTGAGAACTTTGAAATTGTGTTGACTCTTGTACAACTTCATGTATTATTGAAACAAACGACCGATACCTGTATTCAGGGCATTAAGTGATTTTCATATTAATTTCATATTTCTTTACCACACTATTTCAGAGTTTAAATAAATAGTGACAGGAACTTAGAAAGTAAAACATCAATTTAAATGGATGATAGGCCTCCGGAAGCTATTGTAAACATATACATAGGTTTCTAGCAAAGCATAACCTGTTTTTATGACCAACAAATTCACATGCTTCCTCATTCGAAACTACTTATTAGAAATTACATCATTTTACAAGCCACTACTTATGGTCAGTATAAGTATGTAATATAGAACAAACTAGCTTTATAAACCCGGCGTTGCACGGGTGTTCCCTTAATAACCTTAATTAGTAGTTTTTTATGTATAAACTTTTATTTTATACCAATCGATCCCCTCTCCACTGGTCCACTCCATCAGGATATTATAATATCCTCCCATTCTGATATGAGGAGTTTATTTTATCTAGACCCTTCCAGGAGAGTTTGAGAGCTTTCCCATATTCCCCTGTTCAAATTACCAGAACAGCTATATGATATAATGGCCTGTTTCTATTTCACGATTAGCGCAAAACGAAACTGCCCAAATGTGGTAAACATTCCACTTCATATTTCATATAACTCGATAGAGCTGGGGGACCCAGTCGGTAAAGACTTTCTTCTTGCAAGCGGTAGGTCCCAGGTTCAGATCCGGGCATCGCCAAAATAACTGCAGACCTATAAACGGCTCCTGCAGCCAAAACATGTCCGACGAATAATACCCCGTGTAGAGGAAGGTCAATTTAAATATCCTCCAAATTCCCAACGCTGCGTGCGTATGATGTCGCCCTTAAAAATTGATTTGGGTACCTACTCACGTGTCGGCTCGTAACTTGACTGTGGTTCTAAATTAAGACTCCCATTTCCAATAGCCTTCGTGTGTAGCTTTAATGCGACGATAATTCAAACTAACCCTAACTCATACAACTGGATGGGAATAGCTACCCTACGTTAAATTTTCAACTTCGCCAATAGCCGCCAAAGCCAAAATTCAATCGGCCATTACGCCATCTAAACATCAGAAAACAAAACAGACATTTATCCTCTTGTATGGTTGGAAAAGTTTTATAAAGTACAAATTCCTTATTTATGCCGAATATATTCTGGTTAACCTAAAGAATCTTTGCCGGCAATTTTACGTCAAATCTTGGCAACCAATTTCTAAATGTTAATCTATTTAAATCTTAAACGCATATCATTTATTCTGAAGTTTTCTTATATTAATATTTTATTAATTAGATGCTTAATGATTTTAAATAATTATTTACTTTTTTAAATCAATTCTTCGGCATTTTAAGGTTCCACTTTTTTTATAAATCTGGTCTGCAATTTACTGAATTTTTCCGTTGTTTTAAGTCGGCCATTTTGAAATTAGGTAGTATTTTTGGCCATTTCGAGATGGTAACCATCTCGGCAAGTGCCGGGGTTTGTTATCACTTCGACTTGGCAACATTTTTTAAAATTCGCCATATCCGGCCACGATTCTTTAGGTTAACCTATGTTCCTCCATATCATCATTTCTTACCATTTGTAAACATCAATTAAATTAAATTCGGAAACATAATTAAAATCTAGTTGAGAAAATCTGATCCACCATAAAAAAAATCTAAGTTAGGTGCATATTTTACACAACAGAAGTATATTTACATCATCATCCAGCTCTTCTTCATCACTGCTTTCTTCTTCGTCTTTCCACCTGACCGGTCTGTTTTCTGCCATCTCCTCATCACTGGCTTCTGCAACAGGAGCTGGTTCGTGAATGTGACGATGACGCTCGATTCTAAAAGATTTGAAAAGCAATTTAAATTTTTTTTAAACATGAAATGTTCCTTCAGAGCTTACAATGGTTTCATAAGTTATGGTAATAAAATAATCTCATTTCAAGAGAGCAATACAAGGAAAAATATGCTAATATATTTGCATACACAGGCCACAAATGCTTTGTTTTAAGACTGCTTCAATAGTATTAGAGCAGTAAAACACCGGAAATTAATAGGTTTACATTATCTCAACTACCTTTTTGAAAAACGATATTTTCAAAGATACAATTTGTATAATTCAGTTATATTAGCTTAAAAGTTATATTAAAAAATTGTTCGTCTACTTTCCTTTATTGACATGTTGACAATGTCTGCCTGTCCGTATTCCTTTTCCAAAATCGGTTATAATCGTCGGATCTAAAAAATCCTTTTATATTAGGAAGGTATGACCTCAGATACCCGTCTTTCATAATTTTTGGCCGTCTGTCTGTACGTCCAGACATCTGTCTACTGTCTGTCAACAAATTACCCATTGAATTAGAATTAAAATATAATTTTAATTCATTTTAATAAAAGTTGCCACATCAACAATGCCATGAGAAACTTTATTTATTTTACAAATAGCTTTGTAACAGTCATCTACAACCGTTTTTTATACACATTAGAAAAACTAAAAGTTATAAAAGAATGAATGTATCCAACTTTCCTGTTACTTAAATATTTACTGAAAATTTTATTCGAAAACAAGTAGGTTTGTAATTTACAAACCTACTTGTTTTTGACACAGTCCAGTCACAATGGAAGTGGTGAAAAGGAAATGGCTCTGAAAACTAACGATTGCATAACGCACCGGTTTTTTACAGAAAAAAAACGGTATTTCGGAACCGGCAATACAGTGATAACTAACGGTAAAAAACCGGTTTTTAAAAAAAACACTGATAACCGGGTTTTTTTTTAAATCACCACATCCCTAATTTCTTTTCACCGCTTTTTTGAACACAAGCGCCCTCTCCATGAGTTTTTTAACTATCGTGATTCACATCTAAATTTCGCAGTTTTCGGGACCCATTTTTCGATTTCGGTACCTTTTCGGTATTTTCGGTACTAGTTTTCCGATTTCGGTACTATTTCGGTATTTAGGGATATTTCGGGACCTGTAGACACCCTGTAACAGTAACTGTCACCTAGAACCGTTTCTACTCAAGACTTATACACATTAGAAAAAAATCACCAAACACAACTAGTTCTATCCGTCGGATATTAAATACTCTTTTGTTAGAGAGATATGGCGAAAGATTATTAATGAAAATACAGTAAAACTTCTACAACAGACCACCTCTATTAAGCGACCACCTCCGCAAACGGGCAATTTTTCAAGGCACCGATTTTTTCCCCTATACGCTTAATGTTAAAAATACCTCTCGAACGGACCAGACCATACCTCCGGTTACGACCAGATTTCAGGTCTCATCCGGGGGTCACTTTTCCAAAAAGTAAATCTTGCTTTCCCGCCGCTACTGTACATTGTTTGCCCTTTTCGTCCTTTGACCATATTAGCGCGCGGAAGAGTTCACCAGCCTGAAAAGTTGGAGCACATTTAGCCCCCCCCCCCCCTGCTGTTAAAAGGGTCATTTCGAAAGAACCTTCCACGAATTGTCCGAGTTGTCAATAGGAAGCTTCTTTCACTAAGCACTTTACTGCAGTTAACAATTGCAAAGTAGGGCCATCCATTATGTACGTTGACACCAATAGCCAAAGTAACGCGTGGACACACCCTTCCAGAAACAAATCACTAGGGTTGTTAGTTGTCACACAAGCAAGGGTCTATCGCCGATGGCAAGGAGTTTAAGAAACCCACAGAATGGAGGAATACCAGTGAATGTTAAATTTGTGAAGCACGAAAGACGTTTCAATAAATAGTTAGCTTTTAACAGAACTTAAAAACAAATTGAAATATGAGGTATTTTCCAAAAAAGGAGGTATTTTCCTATGTAAATAATATACAGTAAAAAATACATTTATAAAGTACATAGAAAATATACCTATCTTCCATCTCATCATCTTCATCCTGACCTCTTTTTAACAAACGACGGAGCCGAGGATCATGCTTCAAGGCTTCTTCATCATCCATAGGAGCAGATTCAGGAGCATGTGAAATGGGCTTCTTTTCAAATGGGAATTCATCATCACTTTCCTCTTCACTGCTCTCTTCGGGAGCATACTTTGGTCTGGAATAGAAGGCAACATAATTTATTTAACAATTTAATTATCCTAAACTCGTATTATTTGCTTATTTTTAAACTTATAGTGTTTTAAAGAAGAAATAAGAACACAAATAATAAAAGTTAATTAAAAAAGGGAAATTGAAACAGCAGGATAACTTTTCTATCTGATATCGTAAAAGGAAAATCAATTCCAGTTCAATTACTTTAGATTTGCTCTAAATAAATAAATAAAATGTTCATAAAATTAAGTGCAGCTACATTGAGTGGTCAGGACCCAACTTGGCAGACGGGTCGGGTAGGTTGTAGTTTCAAACCCTTCATCCTCAAAATGAGGTCAAAAAATGATTATAAGCTTGCTTGGGAAGTAATCTGAGAGTTTAGTTCATCGCCAAACTAGCCACTCAACATGGACAAACCATAGTAGTAGCAACTCAGACAAAAAGGCTAGAAGAAAGATGAACCAGTTGGCTCGGGCAGACAAGTTAACAAGCTCACAAATTTATTACACAAAATTAAATTACTGTAGATATGGACTGCTTTTTATATGAACTCGATAAAAAGAACTTTAGTTTCCATAGACATCAATTCTGAAGCAACAATAATGTGCATTTCAAGATGAGAGTAGAGGAGATACATAGTTAGATTTTATGGAAACTGCAAGCAACTGATGGTTAAATATCTACTCTGTTACAGGAAGGGTTTTCCCAAAAAACTTAAAACTGAGTCATTGCTAATAAATTGGGTTACTTGTCAGAGCATTTTACAATAAAGTATATTTCATAAAAAGTAAAATCTGAAATGTTTAAACGAAGGCTTAACCAAACAAGAGACTAAGGGCAAATTTAAACAGTGATCGAAATGCTACGTTTGACAAAACAATGTACGCACGTTTCAATTTTTACACATTTCTCACAAACTACTAAGATAGATGCAAAATGCTTTTTAGACCCTTGTAACATGCATTGCCCCATACATTTTCACACAAAAATTTAGTCTCTAAAGTAATTTATAATATGCAGAATGAATTAAAAGGTAAAAAATGCTTTGGAGCAACCCTGATCTTAGAAATCCATAAAAATATTAGTAATTTTAAAGAAATATTTATCTAAAATAAAGATAAAATTATATAAAAGAACTAACTTATGTAGAATATTTTAAGAGATAAGAGCATTTAAAAAAAATAAAATCCATTCTTGCAGTTTATATTGTTCATAAAATTTGTGTTGTGTTAATTGCAATAAACAAAACTTTGTTTTTATTTGACAAACTGTATGAAAACTATTTCATACAAATTTTAGTGCAAAAAAAGAATATTTTAAAAGAAGTTGTGAGTACATATAGAAATTTTTCATTTTCTGTGCACGCATACAATATGTCTAAAAAAAAATTGCAGGATTTCATACTTAACTATTTTATGCAACTTTATGTATGTATGTGTATTTGTGTATATATATAGAAATTCCATACCTATACATTTGTAGAAAATTTAGCTATTTTGGGGGAGTCATTTACCACTAGTTAAAATCTTCTACTCCAAGAACAGGGGGAAAAAAGGGGCATCCACAAATTGAGCAATGGGAACTGGACCACACTAAAGGAAAGACTATTCTCTCTTTTTTAATTCATAGGTGCCCTTTCTTTTGCCTGGTCTGCAAAAACATTCTAATTACTGAAAAATGACTCTCCCCAAAAGACCTTTCAATTTTCTACAAATTTATAGGTATGATATGTTCGCTTATATACAAGTTACAAAAAAAAATTTGGTATAAAGTCCTGCACGAAAAATTTAGAAATACTGTACCCATGCAAACAGCAATAACTATTACTACTCAATACTTCTTTTAAAATCACTTTTTTGCCCTAAAATTTGTATGAAAAAAATATTTTATACAGTTTGTAGAAGGACCCAAATGTTTTGTTCATTTTTAATAAAAATTTAAAGATTTTCCAAATGAATGAATGGTCATTTTCTTTTAACGCCCATATCTAATAAAATATTCAATATAAATATAAGTTCTTTTAAAGAATTTTAGCTCATGTGTTGGTAAATAAAATATTTTTATAAAAGGAATAATCCTTTGTAGACAATTGAAGCTGACTAGGAAACAAATTAAAGACTTGATTTTTTAATCTTGGAACATACAAACCTTATATCAAAGAAAAAAGCTGCAGAATTTGATGGAAGAAATGCCTAGATATAAGGTAGATCTGCTTGCAGTGCAGGAAGTTAGATGGATCGCAGAGGGGATTATTAAAAAGAGGAACTACACTGCCTTCTATAGCTGGAATGAGAAATACCATATCTTTAGAACAGGCATTTGGGTGAGCAAACGAATAAAGCATCTAGTCATCAACTTTAAGGCCATTTCTCTCAAACTTTGCAAGATTCGATTGAAAAGAATCTTCTTCAACTACAGCATAATTTAAGCTCATGCACAAACTGAAGAGAAATTTAACTGGGAAAAAGGACTCTTTTTATGGTGATTTAGACACACTCTACACGAACTGTCTTAGAAACTAAAAACTAAACAAGATTGAAGGACTCAAAGGTAGCCAAAAATTTCAAGAAGGAAAAAATATATATATAAGCGATAGATTTTGATGCATGTGAAAACCTTGAATCTATATCATATATGGGAAAAACTAAAGAGTGTCTGTAAGACACTGCCAAGAAGGTTCTAGGACCTGCACTAAAAATATCAAAAAAAGACTTTTTCGATGATGAGTGCAAATCGGCAACTGAAAGAAAAATAATGCTTATCAAGTCATGCATCAAAGTAAATTCACTAAAAATTCATTAGACAGTTATAATGAAGCCAAAAATAGGAAAAGAGAGTTCATAAAAGAAAAAAAAGGATTGTTTCTGCAAGAAGACCTTCTAAGGGATGCTGAGCACCTAAAATGAAACAATGAAAGCAGAGCTTTCTACAGGTTAATCAATAACAGCCGAAAAGGCTATAAAACCAAAACTACACTTTGCAGAGATAAGAATCGACAAATCATTAGTAATGAGGACGATACAGAAGTAACATCAACTCAAAATAAAAAGAAGTTAAACAAAGCGCCTGGGCCTGATTGTCGTACGACAGAGGAATTTAAAAAATGTGGGTACTTCCCTAGCAAATATTCTACATAAGATTATTATATATCATCTATTTGGGAGGACGAAGTCATGCCATCAGACTGGACTTATGCAATATTATACCCCATTCATAAAAAAAGACCCAAAAATGTACAACAATTATCGAGTAATCAGTATGTTGAATCCATATACAAGGTATTCTCAAATATACTGTTTAACAGACTTTCTCCTCTGGTCTGAAACGTAGTAGAACATCAGTGTGGTTTTAGGAAAGGTAAATCTACTTGCGAAAAAATATTTAACCTGCGTCAAATAAAGGAAAAATCTAGATAACTTGGAATTGACTTACACTGTCTATTTATTGACTTCAAGGCTGCCAATGATAGTGTTGACAGAGAAATGCTTCTTAGAGCTGTTGTAGAGTTAAGAATTCTGGAAAAACTTATATGTCTAATCAAGCTAACGCTAACAGAGACATGGCCATGTGTAAAACTATCTGAAAAACTCACTCAATACTTCACAATAAAAAAAAATGGGATGAGACAGAGCGATGCCCTTGCCTGTCTGCTTTTTAATATGGCTGTAGAATGGGGCAATACGTGATTCTGTAATTAATACTAGCAGTACAATTTATACAGAATCAGTCCAAACTCTCGCGTGCAGACGATATTGTGATAATTTCCAGAACAAACAAAGTGAATGCGTTCATTTCATTGACTCATCAGCCAAAATGCACTTGCACATAAACGAAGAAAAGACCAAATATCAAGATAGTAAGACACAAGTATTTTAGAGAGAAAAGTATTTAGGAATATTTTTGGTGCAGTCAATATTGATGGTCTATGGAGACATAGATACAACAATGAACTATATAAATTATATAAGGAAAATGACATTGTAAAGTTTTTGAAAATTCAACAAATGAAATTTGCCGGACATATCTGCAGAATGCAGCCCTCCTCCTTAACTTATAGAATCTTTAACTACAAGATAATAGGAACCAGAGCAAAGGGCAGACCCAAATTAAGATGGATAGACCACATCACTAAAGATTTTTAAATTTTGAAGAAAAGGAATTGGCAAACCATCACTCAGAAGAGCGTGGAATAGAAGCCAGTTCTTAAGAAGGCCATGGCCCATACTGGGCTGTCGTGCCAATAGAAGAATAATCTTTTTGTAATCAAGTGTGCTTAAAAATGCTTTTTATCTTTGGAGGCCTTCTGTGTACCATATAATTACATTCGACAATATTTTTGCACAAAACCGCGAGTTGTAAAGCGTGTAATATGTCATCAAAAGTATTTTACTTGCTTCTCTTAGTTTTTGAGAAATGTGAAAAAAAATGCAATGTGTGTACTACAACATTTTGTCCATCCCTGAATTAGTAATTGTTACAACTAATTCCTTACTTATTATTTATATATAATTACCTTCTTCCAGATACATATCTAAACACCTTCACCTTTTGCATAGACACCTCACCTAAATAAAAAAAATCAAATATTAAAGACATAAAGTTATTTAATATAAAATTGTAAGGGAAAAGAATAATAACTTTTTTTGAAAAACTATGAAATACATATATAAAATTATCACCTTACTTACGTAATATGCTTGTTCTCTACTGAATAACAGAATATAGTAATAAATTTTATGTGTCCCATTTAGAGCAATTTATCTAGAAGTGATTGGTTAAATGTTTAAACATATACAAATACAAGATATTGGCAGCAAAAAACAGCTCAAGCAAGGTTTGTCTACTCCACGATTCATTAAAAAAAATAGTAATTCACAAATAATATCAGAAAATGTGTAATTTTTTTTAGCCAGAAAAACAAGGTTTTGTATTTAAGCAAGCAGTAACACAAAGCTGGACTAAAGTAAGTTATAAGCCCCGGCAATAAAGTCGTCAATCTGGCAACCCTGCCAATCTCGCCAATCTGGCAATTATTTATTTAACCGTTTTAAGTCATTATTTTTATTATTTTTGTTCGGATTTTGCAGCATTTTGATCCACGTTTTTTTAGCGTGGTAGGATCCTAGGATATGTCGGTTAATTTCCTGGTATGTAATGTTCATCAAACGTATCATTTTTGAAAAATGTATTTTTTTAAAAAAAAATTTTACTTTTGTAGATGATTCAACATTTATTTTATTTAAATATTTTGTTTGCTATTGAAAAGAGAATTAAATTACAGTTCTATCCATCCTACTAGTTTATTAGTTAATCTTGAGCGTTTTCCTCATTAATTTTTAAATAGCATTAATATTATTTAAAATAACCATACATTGCTTTTGAACCTGTTATTATTTTTAGCTTTGTTTTGATCGTGCAACAAATGGTTAATTTCCGATTTTTTTTCTTCAAAATATCGCTTTGGTCGTTTATGCCAGATTATTGTTTAGTTAATGGCATTTTTCCGGTTACTTTAATCGTTTTGGTCAGATATATTCGGTCTCGTTAGTATTTTCGCCCAGTATTTGTTGTCATTTCAAGGTGGCAACAGACTTGGCTTACGTCAGGTTTGTTGTCATTTTGACTTGGCGACAAATTTTGAAATGTCGCCAAATCTGGGACCTAAAGCTTACTTTAACCCAAAGCTGAAATAAGGAAACAAAACTCAGTCATATATAATAGTAAATTTGAAGAGAATCAATGAACATTCTACACACAGACTATAACTCTTAAAAGAAATTATGGAAGTAAATTAATTGTAAAACCTTAATGTCTGGAACAGATATATTAGGATCAGTTTTGTTCATTGGCAAATTTGCCCCATGAAAAATTGAAGGGTTTGCACTATCAACTTGTAAATATAAATTACTTTTTGAAATTTAAGGGAATCGTTATCGTTAACCCAATTTTAAGCTAGCTGCATACAAGTAAGAAATTATAAATTAAGACAAATCCTCATATCATAATTGTACCCAAAACAACTATATAGTCATTAGTTAACACTTATTCTTATAATGAATGTTAATGAAATCTTCATATTCCTATTTGTAAAGAAAACATGTATATCCTCTGTAAAAGGTGAAGTGTTTCGTTTACTTTAATAGTAGGTAAGCATATTTCAACACTGTAATTTTGATTGCTTCTGAAACAATACTTTTAAATACTTCCCTTAAAAACCATAAAAATAAAATTCCATATAGCATATATTACCCTTTTCATTTAAAACAGGGACAGCTCCAGCTGTAGACTGGATTTGTGTCTGTAGCAGGGCTAAATTCGCAGCGTTCGAAGACATCTTTTAGATCTCCTAATAGAAATGAATATAAAATGTATACAATAAACACGTTAAATATAATGATTATTAACATGCAGTCAGAATACAGAGACGTAGATTAATACATACAAAGATCTTCCAATGTGAAAGTTAATTTAATAAATTAACAAATTAATAATTATCAAAACATTGCTGTTCAGAGCTTCAACTGAACTTCAGCAAGAAACTTCAAAACAACACAGTGTTGCCATATTTGAAAATTGAAGCTACATATTTCTTTGGCTATGCCCTCACTACGACATCAAACGCCAAGGCAACAAATGCAACAAAATTTGGCGACCGCCAAGGGCACCAAGCGATGCAATAGCATGGGGGCTGACTCTGCCAAGTCGCCAAGTTTTGTTGCATTTGTTGCCTTTGTGGCGTAGTCAGGACATAGCCTTAGGCTGTGTCCTGACTACAACATCAAATCAATGCCACAAATGCAACAAAACTTGGCAACCGCCAAGGGCGCCAAGCGATGCAATACTGCCGTGGGCAGGTAAACTGCAGAAACTTCAAATTTTTCATTTTTCGTTTTTTTTTCACTTTTGGCATCTATTTAACTCATATTTTCATGTGCTGACCTTTTTTTTTCGATTTTCGTTACATATTCACCATTTTTCGGCAATGGCAAATTGCAGTAAAATGAAAAAAAACTCAATATTCGGCAGGTAAACTGCAGTATAATTTTACCTGGCTTGTTAAGGTATTAATAAAAACTGAAAAAAGATACATGCTTCAAATTTGGTACACGAGCTCCTAGCACCTGTTGGATGTCATAGTAAAGTTTTCGATAAAATTGCGCAAGAGGTAGCAGCCATAGAAGTTGTTTGGTTTTAATAAAGGAATTGCTAGAAAACGAAAAGAGATACAGGCTTCAAATTTGGTACACGAACTAGAAAGAAATATTTCAAACCAAAACAATCGCTAACATAGACCTGGCAGTGGCCTCATTTTTCTAAGTGTTTTGGTCGATCCAGTCACATTTGTAGATTGATGAAATCGCCGGAAGAATTGGAGCCAAGTAAAAGCGCCAAATTAGAAAAGAAGCCAACCGGTTTTTTACAACGCCGGTAAAACCGAACCGGTTTTACCGACCCTAAAAACCGGTTTTATAAAACCGGTTTTCCACGAAACCGGTTTTTCAAAGGCCAAAAACCGGTTTTCCACGAAAACGGTTTTTCAAAGCCAAAAAACCGGTTTTCCGTTGTTTTTTTTTAAACCCAGTTTTCATGTGTTTTTTCAGTTTTTTATTAATTAATTAAAAAAAATCAATCAATTAACATTAATAATAAACTTAAAAATAATTAACTCATTAATATTAAACTAATTAATAATAAACTAATTAATAATAAACTCATTAATATCGATGATTCATTAATATTCATATCATTATTTTTTATTTATATGTATTTTAATTGTTAACCTCGTATTTTCCATTCCGGTTTTCTTGTGTTTTGAGATTTCTTTTCTTTACTTTCGACTTTATAAAACAATTTTAAGCGTTTATAGTGTTATTTGTTGAAAAGTAAGTTCCAGGTTTTCTTCCTAATTCTTAATATTTAAAATTATAATGTCCCTTTTGTTTTTTTATTTCGTTTTTTCATTGAATATAATAATTAATTTAAATTACAGCTTTAGCTTTTCTTTCTTGTGTAGCTGAAACACATACTTTTAAACCGAACTTGTATTCGATGCCATGGTTTAACGAAACACGTAAGGTGAAAACAATACAAAAAGAAAAATGAAAGAAAAATATACAAAAAAAAAAAACTAAAAACACCAACCAAAAAAACCGAACAATTAAATATATGCTATACAAAAAATACGAAAGTTTAAAAATAGTAAGGAAAAATATCAAAAGCTAATGTAAAAAGTTAAAATTTAAACTGAACGAGACGGAAGCTATCGTACAAAATAAGCATTGCAACTCAATTGAGAGTGATCCCTAATTCCCTATTTGTGAGAAACCCAAGCGAACGGAATTGCCGATTCGAAGACATTTGTTTATACGAACCCCAAAATTTATGAACACTTGGGACTTTGGGGTCACGGACTTGGTAAGAGTGGTGAAAGAATTATTCGCTTCAGAAGAAAACCGATTTAAGTCATACCTAACTTGCTACGTTTTTCCGCTAAACGAAGAGTTTATTTTTATTCCTTTTTGTCAAGTGTTTATCTTCCAGTTTCAGGACAATAATGGATCAAGTAACTACGTCTTCGACCGATTTTGTTCTGAAACTATCATTACTCTGTTTTAGGAAATATTCCTTTAGTTTCTACCTCCATTCGAAAAACAAAACGAAGAGACACATTCTTAAACTTGCTTTATACATAAGTTCCACAGATGGTCTTTAAGCCGGGGCAGTGGTGCATGCAAAGAAGAAAAAGGCAATCAAAACGGTACTGCCGTCGTCGTGGAAACAAGGTCCAAACATGCTCCATAGAATATTGTAAAAATAAATATAAATGCAAAAATACCTAATCCATAACCCTTGACTGTGGTTCTAAAATACGACGCCCGTCGCCAACTCTAGTGCGACGATAATTCAAACTAAACTAAACTAATCCATAACATAACAGCCCATAATGGTCAACATCATTCTCTAAAAAATATTTACAAATATAACTCTGAGGAATATTATATTAATATAGAAAGAAATTCAATACATATCCAAATTCCTAATGTTATTTATCTGAATTTTTATACTACATTGTTACCAATATTTATTTATATAATTAAAACAACAAATTAAACTTGATTTAAAAAAAAATAAATGCCATCATTATTTAAGCAAAACTTTTCTGAAAATTTTAAAAAGTCCAGCTTTACAATTAAAAGTAAAATTATAATTTAAGTGGTATCCTCGCTTACTCGCTTACATGAGCAGTAGCTCATGTGGCGATGTCCATTCTGGTAGCCTATGTTAGAGGTTCTAGCACTAGCGATGGATAATGCCAAGTTTCTACTTCGTCAATGTACCTTCAATTAACTTCCCAAACAAGCTAAGTACTCTTTTATCGACTCCGGAAGTATAAATGATTGAGTGAATCTATGACCTGCTACTCTACCCGTATATAAACCCGGGTCGACTGTTTAGGACCCAGGCGTGCTGAACACTACAACAACGAGGCCACTTTTTAACTTTTAACTGAAAATAAGTTATATTAAAAAAAAAAATGATACTATTTACTCTTTTCCTTTCTAAATAAAATGAATTTGGCAACAAACAGCAGAACCAGATAGTAAAAGAAACTCATAATTTTGTCTAAAAATCGATCCCACTTATTAAAAAGTTTATTTTACGGACTAGCTTATCATAATTTTTTTTTTATAATCGAGTAAAAGATATTTGTAAAGTTGCATACATATAATTTTAAAGGAAGTTAATGATTTTTCCAAAGTTTAACTGTGTAATTTACCACGTTCTCGATGTAATATTTATTATTATCACGCTCAAAATGTAAATGTAATGTAGGTACTTTTAAGGGGTAGGTGTAATAAGGTTACTTTTACGCCCATGTGCTTAAAACTCAAATTCACAAAGTTTACATTTGTACCCTAGTTTTATAAAAGTTTTATTTACGCACACAGTTTTTGATTTTTATTAGTGGGATTTTTCGCACGACATTATAAAAGATGTTTTAATATTTTTTCATTTAAAAAATCTGACCAGTAATATTAAATACTTTTCTGTTATATTGGTACTGCTTTAAAATAATGATTCATTTCTTTTTCAATTTTAGATTAGATTTAGTAATATTTAGTTCAGAAGAAGTAAAGGTATCAAATGAAACAAACACATCAAACAAAACTTAATTGGCTGAGTTCTCACGTTATAAAACCTACATGTATAATGACTGAATCGCTTCACAAGGACGACGCCAGACACGCCTATATTTCATGCATCTTAGACCAAACATATTCATCGTGATTCATCGTTCACCCAGAGAGAATCGAAAACAGAATTCTATACCTTAGAATAAAAAAGGCCTTATGTTCAATTACATATAAGGGTACACTGACTTTTTTCTGCGCACGAGAAAAACTGTAACTCTTATAATTTATTATAAACATCTGCGTACAATTTTGGAATTGCTAAACGGATGCGAGATATCGTTTTTTTATTTTTTTTATTTTACTTTTCTAACAGTTTTTGTTATAGCGGGAATTTTTGAGCGCGGGAGCATTGAATTCGTTAAGTAACGGTTCAGTTTTCAAAGTTATGACTAAAAATTGTTCAAATGTGATCTAAACTGAAACAAAATTACTAAGGCTTTCAAGAAATCAAACACAAAGCAATAAAATACCAGGTGGAAGACATCTTGACAGTTTCTAATTTCTTTACAAGTGACCACTCTTTATTCCTATCGATTGTTTATAATTTTAGTGACCTAGAAACGAAGGTTAAATGTAGCATACTACTTTCTCACTAACTGAAATAATAATCTATACCTAGACATTTTGATTTTTTTATAGCTTCGTACTAACGATTTTTAGCTAGATAAATTTTACATAGAATTCTTATACAAAAATTGCTTTTTGGTGGAATTTAAATTTCGAATATTGATTTAGTTATAAATACCAATTCTTAAAAGTTTCCATTTGTAATGAAAAAAAATTATGAACCATTTATATTTTTGCAAAAGTATATCGACATAAAGACGAATGACAAACTGAAAAACAGTATTAAAGGTTAAAGGTATAGGTCTCTGAGATCAGGGGCTGTATTGATAATGAGAGGTGTTCAGCGCACTTTTAAAATAGACAATAGTTTCTTTTTAAAGGCATTCAATTATTTAAAATCTGGGGAAAAGACATTTAAAAAAAAACTTGTTAAACAATACGCCTACGTAGAAAAATGCATTAATTAAATTAACAAAGTTGCTAGAATATCTCTTATTATTTAAAATTTAAATAATTGTTTTCCCATTGGGTAATTTACATTTTTAAAGTGATTTGTGGTTCGATTCACGGAGCAAGAATACTTTTCTGATAAGTGAACTGGCCAGCTTAAACATGGTTTTAAGTTCTAACGCTTCCAACTCATACATACCCGCAAGTTTCATGAATAATGGCAGCCTCATTCTGCAAGTAATATAAATGACAAATGTTGTAATGCAATGAATGCCGCAATTTTTTAATGAAATTTGGGGGAAAGAGTATGGATGTGCTTAATGAAAAAAAAAGGATGTGTTCTGCCATTGGCGCTTACTTTGTAGTGTTGGACAACGTGGTCGGGGTTGTCCCTGTTGGCGTTCTTCGACTGTTGTTGGTTCCTGCGTACCATTTGGAGTGTAAATGATAAATCACGGACTGAAAGGGGAAGTTGGCCTGCTGTGCCCGTTTTAGCTTACTTACCCTAGTTAAGTGGTCATTCTTATATATACGCACAATTCTGCTAGTTTAGTTCTTAAGCACGTTTGGTTCTCATTTTATCGAACTATTTTAGGGATGAAACACTGAGTGAACCGTGCCTAATTCGGGATTCGAACCCTTCAACTGTCATGTCAGCAAAAGCATAAGCACTGCAAATACGATAAGCCATTGGAATAGAAAGTGGGATATGACAATTTTAAAGAGAAAATAGAATATTCATCAGATATCTGAAACTTAGGAAAACCGGACAACAACTACAAGAAACAAAAAAATTGCCGGAGAGTAATCGAAAAGCCGAAGCTAAGTTTATACAACTGTAACGTTAAATTAAAACAAGAAGTTCATAAAGAACTAAAATAGCCTACTTTCCTGTTACTTAAATACTTACTGAAGTTCTAATCGGGAAAAAAACTAGGTTCCTAAAGTAAATATCATCAACAGCCGTTTCTACACTAGATTTATACACATTAGAAGAAAACAAGAAGTTCATAAAGAACTAAAATAGCCTACTTTCCTGTTACTTAAATACTTACTGAAGTTCTAATCGGGAAAAAACTAGGTTTCTAACAGTAAATATCATCAACAGCCGTTTCTACACTAGATTTATACATATTAGAAAAAAAATCGAAACACAGCATCCAGCTAATAATTTAAACTTCTAAAAGCCAAAATCAACTATTTTCCTTAATATTATTTCGCAAATCAATTAAACATTATTTATCGTCTGCTCGCGATTTATTTGTAGTTCGAGGAATAATTAAATATTTATTAATAACAAAAGTAATGAAACTCCAAACTGCATTAAAAAAATAAGAAATGTAAATTAAAACTTAGCATAATTGTATGCAAAAGTATGCCTTGCCGCTTTCTTGTTAGATAATTAATGAATAATCAAGGAATCAAATTGTGCTACATTTTATGACGTCATTCCAAACTGATTCATGAAAATATTATTTTGCTTCAAATATGTTTAAATAAATAAAGTTTCTCATGCCATTGTTGATTTGGCAACAGTGATTTAAATGACTCAAAATTGAATTTCAATGCTAATTCAATGGGAAATTCGCCGACAGATAGTAGATTTATGTCCGTCCGGACGTACAGACAGACAGACGGACAAAAAGTATGAAAGTTGGGTATCTGAGGTCATAGCTTTCTAACAAAAAAAGAATTTTTAAGATCCGATGGATAGAACCGATTTTGGAAGGGGGGTACGGACAGACAGACAGACGGACAGACAGACAGACGGAAAGACAGACAGACATACGAACAGACAGACAGATGGACATCAACCGCATTTCAATACCTACAGTGACTTAAATGACTCAAAATTGAATTTCAATGCTAATTCAATGGGAAATTCGCCGACAGATAGTAGATTTATGTCCGTCCGGACGTACAGACAGACGGACAAAAAGTATGAAAGTTGGGTATCTGAGGTCATAGCTTTCTAACAAAAAAAGAATTTTTAAGATCCGATGGATAGAACCGATTTTGGAAGGGGGGGGGGGTACGGACAGACAGACGGACGGACAGACAGACAGACAGACATACGAACAGACAGACAGATGGACATCAACCGCATTTCAATACCTACAGTGATTTAAATGACTCAAAATTGAATTTCAATGCTAATTCAATGGGAAATTCGCCGACAGATAGTAGATTTATGTCCGTCCGGACGTACAGACAGACGGACAAAAAGTATGAAAGTTGGGTATCTGAGGTCATAGCTTTCTAACAAAAAAAAATTTTTAAGATCCGATGATTAGAACCGATTTTGGAAGGGGGGGTACAGACAGACAGACAAACGGACAGACAGGCGGACAGACAGACGGACAGACATACGAACAGACAGACATACGAACAGACAGACAGATGGACAGACAGACAGTTGGACATCAACCGCATTTCAATACCTACAGTGATTTAAATGACTCAAAATTGAATTTCAATGCTAATTCAATGGGAAATTCGCCGACAGATAGTAGATTTATGTCCGTCCGGACGTACAGACAGACGGACAAAAAGTATGAAATTTGGGTATCTGAGGTTATAGCTTTCTAACAAAAAAAGAATTTTTAAGATCCGATGATTAGAACCGATTTTGGAAGGGGGGTACGGACGGACAGACGGACAGACAGACAGACAGACAGACGGACAGACGGACAGACGGACATCGACCGCATGTCAATACCTACTTTTTCATTTTTTTAATTCTTTCGAATTAAAAAAAGAAAAGTAGGCTAAAAAGAATTTTTAAGATCCGATGGATAGAACCGATTTTGGAAGGGGGGTACGGACAGACAGACAGACGGAAAGACAGACAGACATACGAACAGACAGACAGATGGACATCAACCGCATTTCAATACCTACAGTGACTTAAATGACTCAAAATTGAATTTCAATGCTAATTCAATGGGAAATTCGCCGACAGATAGTAGATTTATGTCCGTCCGGACGTACAGACAGACGGACAAAAAGTATGAAAGTTGGGTATCTGAGGTCATAGCTTTCTAACAAAAAAAGAATTTTTAAGATCCGATGGATAGAACCGATTTTGGAAGGGGGGGGGTACGGACAGACAGACAGACGGACGGACAGACAGACGGAAAGACAGACAGACATAAGAACAGACAGACAGATGGACATCAACCGCATTTCAATACCTACAGTGACTTAAATGACTCAAAATTGAATTTCAATGCTAATTCAATGGGAAATTCGCCGACAGATAGTAGATTTATGTCCGTCCGGACGTACAGACAGACGGACAAAAAGTATGAAAGTTGGGTATCTGAGGTCATAGCTTTCTAACAAAAAAAGAATTTTTAAGATCCGATGATTAGAACCGATTTTGGAAGGGGGGTACAGACAGACAGACAAACGGACAGACAGGCGGACAGACAGACGGACAGACATACGAACAGACAGACATACGAACAGACAGACAGATGGACAGACAGACAGTTGGACATCAACCGCATTTCAATACCTACAGTGATTTAAATGACTCAAAATTGAATTTCAATGCTAATTCAATGGGAAATTCGCCGACAGATAGTAGATTTATGTCCGTCCGGACGTACAGACAGACGGACAAAAAGTACGAAAGTTGGGTATCTGAGGTTATAGCTTTCTAACAAAAAAGAATTTTTAAGATCCGATGATTAGAACCGATTTTGGAAGGGGGGTACGGACAGACGGACAGACGGACATCGACCGCATGTCAATACCTACTTTTTCATTTTTTTAATTCTTTCGAATTAAAAAAAGAAAAGTAGGCTAAAAAATCGAAACACAGCACCCAGCTATAATTTAAACTTCTAAAAGCCGAAATCAACTATTTTCCTTAATATTCATTCGCAAATTAATTAAATATTATTTATCATCTGCTCGTGATTTATTTGTAGTTCGAAGAATAAATATTTATTAATAACAAAAGTAATGAAACTACTCCGAACTGCATTAAAAAACAAGAAATGTAAATTAAAACTAAGCATAATTGCATGCAAAAGTATGCCTTGCCGCTTTCTTGGTAGATAATTAATGAATAATCAAAGAATCAAATTGTTCTACATTTTATGACGTCATTCCAAACTGATTCATGAAATTATTATTTTGTTTCAAATATGTTTAATAAAGTTTCTCATGCCATTGTTGATTTGGCAACAGTGATTTAAATGACTCAAAATTGAATTTCAATGCTAATTCAATGGGAAATTCGCCGACAGATAGTAGATTTATGTCCGTCCGGACGTACAGACAGACGGACAAAAAGTATGAAAGTTGGGTATCTGAGGTCATAGCTTTCTAACAAAAAAGAATTTTTAAGATCCGATGATTAGAACCGATTTTGGAAGGGGGGTACAGACAGACAGACAAACGGACAGACAGGCGGACAGACAGACGGACAGACAGACGGACAGACATACGAACAGACAGACATACGAACAGACAGACAGTTGGACATCAACCGCATTTCAATACCTACAGTGATTTAAATGACTCAAAATTGAATTTCAATGCTAATTCAATGGGAAATTCGCCGACAGATAGTAGATTTATGTCCGTCTGGACGTACAGACAGACGGACAAAAAGTATGAAAGTTGGGTATCTGAGGTTATAGCTTTCTAACAAAAAAAGAATTTTTAAGATCCGATGATTAGAACCGATTTTGGAAGGGGGTACGGACGGACAGACAGACAGACGGACAGACGGACATCGACCGCATGTCAATACCTACTTTTTCATTTTTTTAATTCTTTCGAATTAAAAAAAGAAAAGTAGGCTAAAAACAGGAATTGAATATGTAACGTTAAATTAAAAAAACAGGAATTGAATAAAAAGGAACTTGTTGATAGAGGCTTTTAAGAAAAACACTTAAACCTTGTTATCCAAAACTGAAGTAAACTAGGAGTGTGTAACCTAACAAAACGTTCACTTACCTCTAAATAAATCAATGCAAATTATATACCTAAAAGGTAGTTACAATACCTTTTAAACAAAAAAAAAACATTTCTATGGCAACCACCCCTAGCGCATGCGCAATTTTCTCGAAAACCTTATTCTGACGCCCGGAGGATACTGGGGACACGTGTACCAAATTTGAAGTCTGTATCTCTTTTAGTTTTTTAGAAATACTTTTAAAACCAAAAAAGTTCTATGGGCTATGGCAGCGCTTTTTGTGCATGTCCCTTGCGCATGCGCAATTTTTTCAAAAACCTTGTAACGTCCAACAAGTACTTTGGGAACACATCTACCAAATTTGAAGTCTGCGTCGCTTTTCGTTTTTCGGCGATACCCTTAAACCAAAAAAAGTTCTATGACAGCTACCCATTGAACATGCGCAATTTTATCGAAAACTTTATTATGACTTTTCACAAGTACTACAGAAACTCGTTTACCAAATTTGATCTTCGTAGCTCTTTTAGTTAGGCAGACAAATGTTCGAAAACAACTTTTTCGGAATCAGCACCCTCCAAAACGAGTAAAAAACCACAAAATCTCTATTTCGGATTTTTAACTTCATCGTAATACGTTGTTCATTACCAAAAATTTCATACAGCATAGCTTATTATATTTAAAAGAGCGAAACCTGATCTAGACCACAGGAACAACACGGATCTTGAAAAGAAGCGTTTTACTTATGTTAGGAGGAAAACTTGAAAGGAAATGTGAAAACCGAAGTTAATAAAAGATGCATTTTTCAAAAATGCTGGTAAAAACGGGTGATTCAACATAGTGCAAAACCCCATTTTTAAAAAAAAAAAAATTACATATTAATTAAAAAAAAACTTCGATGGCGGTTTTTTGAGAAAAAACCGGTTTCCGGTTTTTTCTCAAAATCGGAAACCGGTTTCCGGTTTTTAGACGGTTTTCCCAGCAGAAAACCGGTTTCCGGTTTAGACCGGCCTCATCAAAAAACCGGTTTTTCGGTCAAAACCGAGGGCAAAAAACCGGTTTTTCAAAAAACCGGTTTCGGTTTTCCATCCCTATTTCTTAACATTCAGTAGTACATCCATTATTAGGGCGCTTTTTCATTGAACGACACGACACCGATAAATCGTACACTATCGCTTGGGACGGCATACGATATTATCGTATCGTCTAGGTAGTCGCTTTTTCACTGCACCGATATCGTTCACTGAAACGGGCCGATTTTCCGCTAATTTTCGTGTTCGTCTTTCTCCGTGAGCAGACGCATTTAAAAAATGGCTCGTCACAATAAACTACATTATCATCAATTGCGCCTCTTATTTTACTTTATTTAAGAAGGAAAAGACGAGGTATTACAAAACGCTTCTGGGTTCACGATATTTTAAAAGCAAGGCATTCTGAAGGGGATTTTCACTTACTATTTGAAAGGCTACATAAAGATCCTGCAAAATTCTTCAATTATTTTAGAATGAGCGTGGAAACTTTCGATTGAACTTTCTAACATGACGTTAAAAAATAAATTTTTAATTACAAGCTGAAATCAGTTTTAAAAAAAATACAACCTTATTAAAACAGTTGCTAGTTAATTGTAAAAAAAATTTAGAATTTTATATAAAAAAAAACATGCAATTTTTTAAAACTATTTAAAAACTAATTTTGTTAACTAGGTCATAGATATATCAAATTTAAGAGCCATTTTTACGAAGTTTTCAAACAACAACAAACAGAAAATGTCGCCACGATTAAGAAGGATTCGTGCGTACCCACGATATAACGTGGCGATAACCGATATCGCCCGATTAGGAACGGCATAATCGTTATCGTATCGGCTAGTGAAAAGCGTCCCGGCTTCGCGTGTGTGTTTTGCGTTCCACGATATCGTGTTACTGAAATCGTATACGATTTGTCGGTGTCGTGTCGTAACTTGTAGTAACTTGTAAACTCGTAACTTGTAGTAACCCGGTTTTTCAGGTTTCCAGAAAAATTATTTATCTCACAATTTGGCAAGTTTCATCTTTTTGTAAACAAACTTTATTCAATTCATAGACTAAATTTATGTTTCCAAACTTCATTAATAAGATCACTTTCCGTTTTTGCCGTCCATTTACTACCCATTTTTAATTGCGCAGATTTTTGCATTTTTTTGCAAGCAAGGGGCGTCTTAAAAAGTAAATAAACAACCTGTTGGCGAAGTCTAGTTCGCCACAATGTAGCCAAACAAATACTGAATTCTGATTGGCTAACGGTACATGCAACTTGATATTTTTTCGTGCTCGCATGAAGAAATCTCACGACTTGAGTGCAACTTTTAAATGCATGGTGTCGGTGTCCTATGGGCGTTGCAAGTAGTTGTGACAAGGAACTTGTTGTAGGGTTGCTATTGTCAGTAGGTTGTGTCCTGACTACGACATCACTTCAAACAAATGCAACAAAACTTGGTGACCGCCAAGCGATGCAATAGCGGCCGGTTTTTTTGTCAAATCGTAGGTTTTTTTTCAAACGCATGCGTCTGGATCTCTTTGATCTGGACATTTACCCCGATGCTGGTGTTGTGCTAGCTAGAAACGTGGAATGGGATGAAAATATTTCATCGCTTGCTTTAGCGCGAGACCTTGATTTCAACATTTTGATATGAAAAAATTAAATTTGGTTAGCAATATTAAAACTCAGTGTAACAAATTTAATTGTTGTTTTTAATAACATAGATTTCTAACTTTTATACATTTGAATTGGAAATGCTTTGAGATTTTTTAATTCATTTTATATATTTTTCATACTAATTAAAGTTTGCCCAAACCCTACAGCCATTGTGCTTACACGAGCGATATGATTGCCCATCCCAAGTGGCTAGTTCGACAATGGACCTTCAGTTGACTTTCCAATCAATCAAGCTTAGTACTCATTATTGTGTAGAAGGTGGTCGATTGTCGAATGAAGAGCAGAGTATATTCATGACCTACCGGACCCATATACGAACCCGGTCTACGGAATAAGAGCAAGAAGCACTGACCACTACGCCAGAGTGATTGCGCATAATATTTTTATATTAGGAGTTAAATAACAAATTAAAAATTTCCTTAATATATTTTTTTAAAAAAGAAAAGCCTTATAATAAAAAGAACGTGTTACAGCTAGATTTTTTTAAATAAACAAGTAGGTTTGTAACAGAATCTGTCACTTAACTCGCTTCCACATATTTGTGTTTAACAGGAAAAAACGCGCCAAACACATCATTAATTCTATATTTAACATTTACAAGCTAAATTTGGCTAGTTTCATTTATTTTATTTCGAAAATTCAATAATTATTACTTATCGTTTGCAAAAATCAATTTATATTTTAAAGAATAAATATGTCATATTCCTCGCTTTTAAATAGAATGAAAACATTTCATATCAACATACAAGGATTCCGTAGTGAAATATATTTGACGTCATTTCAAACTGATCGATGTCGCAAAAATAAATTTATTTTAATTTATTGTCTAAAAGAATTAAAGTTTCTCGAGCGATTGTTGCGAATGGCAAATGTGATTTAATTCTAATAAAAACAGGGCCTTTAGCTATTTGTAATTCAAAGTTTTAAACGCCAAAATTAACTATTTTCATTAATCTGCTTTCTCAGATTTAATAATTAGACTTTATCGTTTGCTAAATTTGTTTAAAGTTCGAAGAATAATTATGTAATCTTTTTAATAAATATTTTTGTCGCCACAATTTCCCATTTACATTTCTTTCGAAAATTCACTTATTTATAGTTTGTTAAATTAATTTACAGTTCAAAAAATATATAATTTGTACAATTGATGCTTTAAAAATAAAAGCGAAACTTAGCATATTTTTTTAATGCCAAGTTAGAATTCTCTATGCATCTTTCTTCATACATATATATATAGAACCATTAAAAGAACTCTATTGTGATAATACAACAATCCAAACCGAATTATATCACATAAATAAATATTTTTTCAAGTGTGTTTATTTTTATTTTAACAAAAGTTTCTCGTACGTTTAACGAAATGGCAACAGTGAAAATATTGAATAAAAATGGAATTTGCATGTTATTTCAATGTAGATTAAATTTTTAGTTATTTAAATTTTAAATAAGCTTCTAGTTTAAATTTTTAATGAAATTTGGCATGTAGCCAAATCTGATTTTAGCTTCCACACTAGTTTTAACGTAAAAAGTGGAAGGTTTATAATCGTTCAGTCCGTCTGTCTGTCCGTCCGTCCGTCTGTCTGTCCGTCTGTCTGTCACCCACTTTCACAGAAAGAACCACAAGTCCCACAGACAAGAGGGATACGTCATTTTAAAGCAAAAAATCAGATTAGGCTACATTCCAAATTTCATTAAAAAATTTAAATTAGAAGTTTATTTAAAATTTAAATAACTAAATTTTTTTTATCTACATTGAAATAACATGCAAATTCTATTTTTATTCATATTTTCACTGTTGTCATCCACAAGTCCCACAGACAAGTGGGATACGTCATTTGAAGCAAAAAATCAGATTAGGCTACATGCCAAATTTCATTAAAAAATTTAAACTAGAAGCTTATTTAAAATTTAAATAACTAAAAATTTAATCTACATTGAAATAACATGCAAATTCCATTTTTATTCAATATTTTCACTGTTGCCATTTCGTTAAACGTACGAGAAACTTTTGTTAAAATAAAAATACACTTTTGAAAAAATATTTATTTATGTGATATAATTCGGTTTGGATTGTTGTATTATCACAATAGAGTTCTTTTAATGGTTCTATATATATGTATGTAGAAAGATGCATAGAGAATTCTAACTTAACATAAAAAAAATATGCTAAGTTTTCGCTTTTATTTTTAAAGCATCAATTGTACAAATTATAATTTTTTGAACTGTAAATTAATTTAACAAATTATAAATAAGTGAATTTTCGAAAGAAATGTAAATGGGAATTGTGGCGACAAAAATATTTATTAAAAAAGATTACATCATTATTCTTCGAACTTCAAACAAATTTAGCAAACGATAAAGTCTAATTATTAAATCTGAGAAAGAAGATTAATGAAAATAGTTAATTTTGGCGTTTAAAACTTTGAATTACAAATAGCTAAAGGCCCTGTTTTTATTAGAATTAATCACATTTGCCATTCGCAACAATCGCTCGAGAAACTTTAATTCTTTTAGACAATAAAATTAAAATAAATTTATTTTTGCAACATCGATCAGTTTGAAATGACGTCAAATATATTTCACTACGGATCCTTGTATGGTGATATGAAATGTTTTCATTCTATTTAAAAGCGAGGAATATGACATATTTATTCTTTAAAATATAAATTAATTTTTGCAAACGATAAGTAATAATTATTGAATTTTCGAAATAAAATAAATGAAACTAGCCAAATTTAGCTTGTAAATGTTAAATATAGAATTAATGCTGTGTTTGGCGCGTTTTTTTCCTGTTAAACACAAATATGTGGAAGCGAGTTAAGTGACAGATTCTGTTACTAACCTACTTGTTTTGCTTCAAAATGACGTATCCCACTTGTCTGTGGGACTTGTGGATGACAACAGTGAAAATATGAATAAAAATAGAATTTGCATGTTATTTCAATGTAGATAAAAAAAATTTAGTAATTTAAATTTTAAATAAACTTCTAATTTAAATTTTTGAATGAAATTTGGAATGTAGCCTAATCTGATTTTTTGCTTTAAAATGACGTATCCCACTTGTCTGTGGGACTTGTGGTTCTTTCTGTGAAAGTAGGTGACAGACGGACAGACAGACGGACTGAACGATTATAAAACCTTCCACTTTTTACGTTATAAACGTAGTGTGGAAGCTAAAAATCATTTTGAGGCAAGCACAGAATCAATAAAGGTCATATAAAAAAAGTGCTAAATTTTTTTTAAAAAAATAAAAGACAATAATTACTCAAAATATTATATAAATGATAATTTTAAAAAACCCTGAAAATTAATAATCTTTACTAGTAAATAAGTTTATTAATAATTTATAGCAATAATTGTTCATTATTATATTAGTGTATATTAAATTGATTTTTAAAAATGTACATAATGCATAAATGTAATGTGATTTTTAAAGTACCCCTACTCCATTGTTTGAATAAAATAATCGCAATAAAAAGTGTTTCTTAATCATAAAAATATTAATGCTAATAAAATGAAACCTAATCTCTATATATTAAAAAAATATCATCTATAAATGGTTTCAAATAAATGTTTTAAAATTTCAAAATCTAAATTTGTCCACCTAATTTTAAATATTATTTTAAAATTCTGCTGTTGACAAAATAACAATTTAAATCAAGCATTGGTTTTAAAAAAAGGATTAATAAAAACACAAGCAAAAATACTTTGCACAAATCCCAAACTAAATGCAGAAATTCAGACGATGCAGACTAAGAAACACTTTTATTACAATTAATTTATTCAAACAAAGGAGTAGGGGTACTTTTAAGTACATTTTTCGAAATCAATTTAATACACACTACTACAGGGTGGGGCAAATAAAAGTGGCCCCGGTCTAGAGATAGGAATACGTTGAAATCATAGAGTTGTTGAAATGCTTGGCGAGAAAATCTCTTGAAGCCGCCTGAAAGCTTTCAAGTGGAAATAAAAGATTGCGTGCAATGGTTTCACTTGACAAACCTGTTTTTGCATTTGTTGGATTGGATTAGCATCACATTAGAGCTACTATGGACTAGTGGCCAGTTCAGAACGTAGTGCGTCGGTGTGAGTTGGACTGTGTGAGTGTAAGTTAAACGATGGGCAATTGGGCATTTTTTAAGCCTCTGGTTAGCCGAAGCTTTTCAGAAAAAGTCAGTGAGCGATCTATTTTGGTAGATGGAGAATTGTTTGAAAAAAAACTTCGAAGCGAGCACTCGATGGCGATCTCGAAAGGCGGACTCGTTGACTCTGCATGAAGTAGAGGGATATGGGTCTATATAGGGAGACCAGTAGCACATCTCATAGCCCTGTTGTATAGGACCTCTAATTTGTCGTAAACAGACGCGCAGGCTCCAAAGAAAATATGACCACTCGTAGTCAAAGGAGCTACGAATTGTAGAGTAACGATTTGAACGAGATGCCATGACCGAGTCCCCCAATATATATAGAGGTGTTAGCGTAATAGGCTTCTATCTTAACCACTAGGCCACACGAGCCAGGGCCTTCTAGAATTGCACTAGCCCCTTCTTCACTCCTGGATTCCATTGATGGTATGGTGATAGGTCATAAGCATGTGATAAGGCACGGAATCAGCATCAACAAAAGCTAAGGCTATGTCCTCACTACGACATCAAAGGCAACAAAATTTGGCGATCACCAACGCCAAGCTATGCAATAGCATGGGGGCTGACTCTGCCAAGTCGCCAAGTTTTGTTGCATTTGTTGCCTTTGTGGCATAGTCAGGACCATAGAGTTAGGAAGGGAGGTAGAGGGGTCTATGAGTTCAAATGGTTTGAAGCAGGGCTGTCAGGTTTTTCGAGCTACTGCGCATCACATACTGGCACTGAGGTATCCCAAGATGCACCGCTCTAGCCGTGTTTTAAGCTACTGCGCATAACATAGTGACCGAATCTGGCACTGAGGTATCCCAAGATGCATCACTCTAGCCTGCTTCATTTGTGCCCTACTGCGCATACGGACTCTCTATTCTCTTTCATACTCTATGGTCAGGGGCATAGCATAACAACTACAACTCTAGTTTCATTTTTCAGTTGTATGCTAAAACAAAACATATCCATTCTATCTTGTTTTTTCGTTGCTGCCCTAAATGTCATTGGTTGCTGCATAAACTGCGCATGCGTCATTTGTAAAATCTCTTCACAATTGGTTAAAATTTGATGTGTCTTTTGGGTTTTAAATTCACCGTATCCTACTGTTTCTGTTTGTTTTTCCAGAAAAAAACACATCCAAAATAGATTTCTGTTTCAAAATTGTAGTTTCATGAACTTTCGTCATTGAAATAATTTTTTAAATTTTTTTCATTTTATTACATGTTTCGTAACAACAACTGATGTGCCAATTTGTAAGTTTAGTTTCCTGATGTTTTACCATTACGAGATCTGAAACGGCTGATGCAATTAACTCTTTAGAAGTATTACATAAACTCTTAAAAAACCTTTTTTATTGACATTATATTTATACTTCCTGCCACCAACCAACATGTTGCAGTTGGAACTCCTATTCATTCATTTTCTCAACTATTTATCCGTTAAAAAATGTTGCTTCGATTTTATCTGGTTATGCAAGCAGAATCAATATAAAAAAAAGAGAAAAAGAAAACCCATTAATGAAGATGATACTTTTTGTCAGCCAAGTTTCAAGAAGCATAAAGAACATTGATCCAGCACTTGCAAAAATGTGTGCATATTTCGTTATGAAAGAGCAGATTAATGCACTAGATCAAGGTTTCAAGCATACGTCCTATGGTTTATTCTTAGTGCAAAATTTTTTCGAAAACAAATATGGGGTTTTTGAATCTGATTTATGTCAAGGATATCTTATGCCCAAGAAGCAATTTAGTATATTCTCAATTGTATTTTACAGGTTTACAAAATAGAGGCTTCAAACTCGTAGCTTTAAAAAAAGTTCTGGGATGG